>QLNU02015003.1:66319060-66351227 GCA_006491805.2 Dysdera silvatica | reverse complement strand
CTCTTATGGATCAGAGACATGGAGTCTAACAGTTGGAGCAATACGAAAGTTACAGACAACGCAAAGGAGCATGGAGAGGTGCATGCTTGGAATAACTAGGAGAGATCGGAAAAGGAACACTTGGGTGAGAGAGCAAACTAGAGTAGAGGACATCATTGTTAAAGTAAAAGGGCTGAAATGGCGATGGGCTGGGCATATTGCAAGAAGAACTGATCAACGATGGACAACAGAAATTCTGAACTGGATTCCAAGAGACCACCGAAGACCTAGAAAACGTCCTCAAACTAGATGGGTGGATGAAATAAGAAAAGAGGTTGGGGTGACGTGGAAACGAATGGCCCAGGATAGACTTGTGTGGAAAGCATTTGGAGAGACCTTCATCCAGCAGTGGATAGATAATGGTTGAATATGATGATGATGATATATATATATATATATTATGCATGTGTCAGGACTTTTGACTATGAATTGATCCTCTTTATATAATTTTTTATTTTCAATACTCAAGAAATATAAAACTTACAAACCACCGTCGTCTGTAATACAACAAAAATATCTTATGAAATGTTGCAATCTGTAATACAAAGAAGATACCTGATTAAACGTCGCAATCTGTAACATAATAATACATATGATTACTGCAATTTAGGCGTTTTTAAAAGGAATATATCATTTTATTGTAAACTGCAGTAAACATTACAATAAATGTTATGCTTTGTAAAATATTGAAGCTTACAGCGATCTTGTTAATGTAATCTATTTTTATGAAATGAATTAGATTTGTTTTAAAGATTTAAACTTCAACTAGAGATGGTGACCCTCCCCGGTTTATTTACTTTACAAACTACCAAATCTTGGGGTAGGCTCTGCAGTAACGCAGTGTGGTAAGATGTTCGCCTAGTGCGCAGTTAACTCGGGTTCTACTCCCAGTGGTGCAAAGAACGCTTACTGAAAGAACTAATAAATATCGCACTGTTCATTACAGTCCGGGGTTTGGTTCTCTAGGCCTTAAGAGGTTCGGATTCTACGAAAAACGGTAGGTCCCGGTGCAGCTTCCATTGTAGTCCTTGAACCGTAAAACCACAAGCAAACTAAAAATCTTGCGGTGGTGAATGATATATAACTTTGATTTGAGCCAGAGTTTAAGCTGCAGTCGCATTTTTCGCAAAATGCGACGAATTGCTCGAAAATGCGAAGAAAAAATTATTGCCCATCGCGAAAATGCGACAGGCATTTTTAACCACAGTTTATTCTCTGAAAACAGGATTCCTCGATTCCAGAATACCCGTTTTGCACTTCAGCGATCTTTTCTTGTTCCTTTTTATTTCCTCCTCGAAATTCTTAATAGAACCTGTTAAGCCTCGTTTATATAAATAATTTCATTGATACGATTTTTCGAGCAACGAAAGCAACTAATATTTTTAGCATTTTGCTACTTTTTTCCCATTTTAGCATTTTTGCGACAGCATGTTTTGAGCCAGCTTAAACCCTGGTTTGAGTATCATATTTAATTCCCCCATGAATTATAAACACCCTGTCGACTTTGGGTGTGGGGAATTGGGGGCAGCATTATCATCCCAAGAGGGGTTGAAGAAATATCTTGAAAAAGAGCTATAAGCTTTTAAGAAAATAAATGGCCCTGCAGTGTTGGGGTGTTAACACGTTCACCTAGCATGCGGCTATCCCGGGTTCAACTTCCGACTGTGAAAAAACAGGCTTATTGACGAACTGCTCACCGTAGTTCGGGGGTTGGTTCCCTAGGTCTTAAGAGTTTCGGATTCCTCGGAAAACTCTACGTTCCAGCGAGCATGCTTCTTGTGCCGTAAAACTCAAACAACACGAAGTTATAAAAAAAAAAGT
This sequence comes from Dysdera silvatica, assembly GCA_006491805.2. Classification (NCBI taxonomy): domain Eukaryota; kingdom Metazoa; phylum Arthropoda; class Arachnida; order Araneae; family Dysderidae; genus Dysdera; species Dysdera silvatica. The sequence continues at coordinate 66,349,367 of QLNU02015003.1, read as the reverse complement.
TTTTTCGAATATATCGTGTAAAACAATTGTGTTTTAGTGCATTTAGTTGTCTTTTTCTTTCTTTTAGAACTTGACCGAATCCGGAAAAGTAAAGCATGTTTATTCAAACGATGAACCTATGGATGATGGTAACTATATATATTTTTAGAATTTAAGTTTCAAATATAATGAATCTCTCTCTCTAATATCTTTGTCAGCTCTAAAACGTCAGTTTATTTTATCGTCAAGTTATCGCTACCAAAAAAAAATTGTTTCCATTTAACGAACTATAATAAAGATGAGAGGGCAAAGAGAAAATTTTAACGAAGTTCACCATATAATGGTACCTAAGGCCCTGCGGTGGCGCAGTGTGGTAACGCGTTCGCCTAGTACGCCGTTAATCCGGGTTCGACTCCCAACAGTGTACAAAGAACGCTTACTCAGAGATCTCATAAAAAGATCGCACTGCTCACTGTAGTCCGGGGTTTGGTTCCCTAGGCCATAAGAGGTTCGGATTCCTCGGAAAACAGTAGGTCCCGGCGCAGCATGACCATTGTAGTCTTTGAGCCGTAAAACCAAAAAACAAACAAATAATGATACTTAAAAAGTAATATTGTTAAGTAATAATTAATAAAATTTGAGTTTAAACTCTATTTACCAAAATTGTACTTAAAGCTCTAAAGTATTTGCTACCGTGTTAAGGCAGCTTACCTGTGTTTAGTTTGAAATAAAAGAAATATAATACAAATTATCACACAAAATCTTCTGGGGAACTACAGAATGCTGACCAGTATGCATATTTTGGTTAACAAATTAAAATTTCGTTGGCTAACACATGCAGTCCCTGTGTATCATAGACGTACGCAGAAAGTTCATAAGGGGGTTATAGGCTCAATGGGGGGGTTACAGAGCTACAACTCATATATTCCTATGTTAAATATACAAAATTTCATTGCAATGAGGGGGTTACAACCCCTGCGTACGCCAATGCTATGTAGTATGGTCTTAACTCTCATTACACCATGAATCACAAACACTGGCGTAAGCAGGGGGTGCTGATGGGGTCATAACCCCAATTGCGATGTAATTTTTGTATATATACATGTTGATATATGGAGTCGTATCTCTGTAACCCCCATTCCCTTTCATGAGCTTTCTGTCTACGCCCACGAACACAAATAGCTCAGTGTCGTTAACCAGAAAAGTATTCGATCAACGATGCCTTCCTACTTCTCCTGAGTAGCGGGATATTTACTCCAAGTAAAAGAAATCCCAAACCCCTAGGAATAGTAAGTACTAAAGAACACGGAGAGACATACGTTTATATTTGACAAGATCGAAAAACTGTAGTCGAATTAGTCAACAAACCAAAGCCCATGATATACCACCTTCTTACGGAGTAAACCAAGTAGGCCGGGAACCCAAATTGACAAAGTTTATTATGTATTATAATTTCCTTATTCCAAAAAATTGGAAATTTAAAAATTACTGTAAAAAGGGGCCCCAAAAGTTGATTGAGCCCATAGCCCTTGAATGCTTCCCTACGTTATATTAAGGCAGTAAAAAAAATAAATTAAAACGTAGAAATGGGTAGACCATGTATAAAATAATTCGCAGCAGGTGAATCTAAGGTGTCCATTCGATATTAAACGTTAAGAGAAAGCCAAAGAGAGAGATGGGGTAAATTATAAATTATAGGGTAAATTATTAATATTATACCACACAAATTGTTAATAAAAGGAACAAGATTGGCTTATCTGTAGTAATCTTGAAGTTGATTAACTGTATCTGAAAACTTACACATGCGCAAAGACATTCAGGGGTGATTGTAAGTCCAAACCAGATTCCCTGAACATACCAGAAAATTCCCTGAAAAGTTACGTAATATTTTTGGTAAAGACACTGATTTCCGAAGGAATATAAAAAATTATAGGAAATTTTTGTAATTTTTATAAAAGAAATCACGGAAGAAGCAAATTGAAGTTCCCGGAATTTACGAAAATCCCGGAACACTATCACCCCCGAACATTTCAAAATACTTTTTTATACGTTTATATTTCTTCGACTTTTTTGTCGTCTTCTTCTAAATTAACGAATTTTTCATTCTTTCGTAGAAGATACCACCTATTATGAATGCCACTATCAACCATGTACAGTTATCGAGCATGAACCACGTGAATTTAGCATATGTGGGCGGTGTCAAGAAGCAAGGTATTGTGGACTTTTCTGTCAGCAACGTGATTGGCCCACTCACAAAACATTTTGTCGTGAAAAACCGCGGCTACTAATGCTAGACAGATTTCCAGAACGATGATACTTTGTGTAAATGAAAGACTTCACAGCCTCCCCGAGGAAACCTTCCAATGACAGTCCTCCTCGTTCCTCGGAGGTTTGAAATGAGGCGTTGTTATAAGCCTGAATTTCGCAGATCGATACGACGCCAAAAAACAGTCCAAAGAAAATTTTAAACACAACTGTGACCTATTTTTGTCAGTCAACGTTCAGTTATGTTTCAAATGTGGAGAGTATGAATGAGAAGAAACGTTCCAAGTATTACAATTTTCTGGTTACCACTGGAAAACACGCTGCGTCATTCTATTTTGTGTTCCTATACAGCACCAAAGTAACAATTTCAGCATATTATTTGTACATATTTTTACACCGTCGTCCTTTAATGAAAAGTTTTTGTGGTTTAATGATCTTAATCATTAATACTTTAATCATTTTTTGTGTATGCAATTTAGACAAACGAGTTTCTGTTCACGTTTTTAAAAATTTTAATATGAAATTTTCGTCTTAATGTATTTAATATGCCAGCATTTGGCATTTTTCAGTAAATGGTTTTTAATTCATGTACTTGTTTATAAGGAGCTGGAATAAAATGAGTCATTTATATATAACGAAGTGTACTTTTCACGTAAGTTTTGCGTTTTGTGAGTCATTACGTTGCGAAGCGTTTGTGCTTCTATTAATTAACCATGGCGCTGCTTTAATGCATAAAACATTAATCCAATCAATCAATTAAAATCACTTATTTGTGCACAACTACGGTTGGCTATTATGTTATACATAGGCCACAACGTAATTGTTAATATGTCTGCAACCAGTGACCACTGGTTAATTAAAGCGGTTTTTTAATTTAGATTCAAATTTGGATTAATTTCAGTGAGTAGACTGTTTCATAGTTGATTTCATTGATTGACATTAATCGATTTGGTTTCATTAATTTTAAAACGAAGGAGAACTGTATCAAAATGGATGGACATTTACAATTTTGATGCTCTTTTTCATCAGTATGCTGTAATCACCAATTCACTGATGACTCCTATAGTGCCGGGAGTTGGGCTTATTTGGGATAAAGATTTTTAAAATATTCTTTGTGGGTAAAATCTAAGGACCTCTGAAACAAAACACTGACGCCTGATACCGTTAGCAGACGGGTTAGTCCATTGCAGTTTAGGGAAGGGCGTCTTGCCGAAACTGGTTTTTCGCGCGGGAAAAACCAGTTCCTCCAAGACGGCCTTCCCTAAACTGCAATGGACTAACCCGTCTGCTAACGGTATCACGCGCCAACTGAGCGCGAATGCACAGTATCTACTAAGCTACAGCGCCGATAACGTGGTCATTTGTAAAGAAGGGGTAGAGAAATTTTTTTATGACACTGTCATTGAAACGTTCCTAAAAACTACACTTCTATTGTATTCCCCTTAATTATTACGTTGCTTAATTAATAATTAAGGAAAGGTCTATTAAAGGAATTATAAAAGGGAACTCATAAAATGCAGCTATAGTAATGTGACTTACGGTAGGTGAATACGTAAAACCATCTCGACTAATAAATAAACGTCCATAAATTATTTTTTTATTAATGGGCGCAATTTAAATTTTAAAAATAATTTGCTAGACCACGCTATTTAATTTCCTTTAAATTTTCATATACACGTATTTCTACAATCATCGAAAACGAATCGCATAGTTTATATTCCTTGGAACATTTTGATATAGAAAAGTCAGTTTTCAGCTTTAGTTGCAAGTTTCTAATATATCCGGGCCCAAAACTATATGAAATATAGAGTCCGTCTCATTTTTAGTATACATCCGGATACTAGTACGTCCGGTACTTCTAGTACGTCCGGATGAAGTGAGGCCTGTACTGCTACGTACGAGGATACTTAGTTCAACGTTCTGAATTTCTTCCTGCAATAGATCGCAGCCTTGTTTAAAAATTATTATTATTATTTATTTTTTGGCTGCTAAGGAGTGACTTAAATATTGTATAAGAAGATTCTTTCGAATTATCAATGAATGTTTGATTAATATTAATAAGAAATAGTTAAGAAATCAAAAAACTACACACTATAATAGATGGGAATAACATTCAGCACAGAGGGAATGATAAGTAAAAGATTTAGCAAGAATAATCCTCTTTCAGTCGCGGCCATTCCACAATGAAAGAACCAAGCACGTACCTAAACATTTGAAAAACACTTTTGTATTGTCTCCCTTTATGTAGAAACTTCCAGGTTAACTTTCTATGTAATTAATAGCATTTTTTAATAAATCGTTGGGAAAATTATAGTTCTATTGCATTCATCGGTTCTATTTCACACTAGAGCATGGTATTTCTTACACACACATGATCCAAAGAAAAACTCTAGTTTGATGTGGAAAAAAAAATATTCTCCATATCCAATTTTGATATCTCCTCCTACAACATTACATAGGGGATCTCGACTTTTCATTACTTAATTTTATAGTCAGAGTTGAGATTACATCAACTACAGAAGAATTAAGTTTAAATAACTGGTTTTTAGTAATTCATTTACTACTGGAGTACAGGGTCCGATTAACCAATGGGCTTGGCGCAGTATAGCCCAGATGCTCTTGCGCCATAAAACATCCAAACAAACAAACAATAACCAATGGGCTAATTACGCTGTAGCTGAGGACGCGAGGTTTCAAGAGGTGCAAAATTTTGAAAAAAAAAAAAAAAGATGAAGCCAAAAATCTTTTAACGATGTTAAAATGAAAAAAAAAATTTTTTTCAGGAGCCTATGTGTCGAACCTGTATAGCAATTTACTAAACAGCAAGTTTTACATGGGAGATACAAATAAAAGAAACTACTAAATAGCAAATTTGCTTAATACATTTATCACATATTTTTATTTATGACAAGTATTTGAATAAAACGTGCTTATACAAGAACATAGCCAGGACTTTATTTCGGAAAAGGGATTAAACTTAATTCTTGGTGCCTCAATGGATCTTTATCTTTTCATTGGCAACTTTTTCATTTGGGAATGGCTGTAGTACCCCCCCACTCCCAATACACACGTAGCTTTAATTTAGCCAGTGCTAAATTAAACGCAGTGCACCCTTACAAGTTCTTTCTCCATAACAATCCAATAAATCTGTCGAATTAAATTAGAACAAACATATCATATTTGTCAGAGGTTATAAAATAGCAGAAATAGTAACTCATGGGAGGGAGAGGCGCTACAAACATACTCTTTTGCAAAAAAAAGCACCATGAAGGAATTATTTGTTTTATTAAAATGGAAGATACAATGAGCACATGTACAGGTGAGCAAATTATAAAAAAAATTCAAGGCCGTAGGACCCATCAGTGGCTAGGAATTGCACATTGAATGTTCAAATCAATAGCCGGTGGCCCACCCCCTGGCGACTATGCATGCTTCCATACGTCAAGGTAAATAGTGATAAAGGCTCCTAATGTCATCCTGCGACATATTCTTCCGGGCAGTCCTTACTTGTTGCACCAGCTCTGCGACATTTTGCGGTGCCCAAATCTGGCGGCCTACCATGTCCCATACATGTTCGATTGGCGAAAGGTCTGGTGACCAGAGCTGGGCAACATACTTAGATGCATTTTACGCAGCCGAAGTTAGAGTTAATAATCCCATTAGCTTAATTATAATTTCATAGCAATATGTAACCACGTAATTCCATAACATATCGCCATAATATGTCACCATCATTTCACATTGTTTGTGAATTCACACTTACAATTGAAAAAATATTTGATAAGAAATTAAATAGCTGTTTTAGTTCTTGCCACCATGAGACTAACTATATGCGATAGATATCAGATAATTAGTCGTATGACCAGGTATATATATATCTGGTAGAGAATCTAAGGTCATGAGCACTCCAAGAAGGGAGACACTAACAGCAGGACGATTTAAGTTTGAAGAGGTAGGGATAGTAGAGAGCCCCTTGATCTAACAAAGATGTAAAGGCAAAAAGCCTAAGTTTTTGTCCCTGGTTATGATAGTAAAAAAAAATGATTAATTAGATAAAACAATCATTTAAAAATAAATTGAAGCTTAGCACAATATCGAATAAAATGCAAGTTAAGACTAAGCACCACCTTAGTGACAGCACACATCCGAATTGCTATTTCTATTTTCTTATTGGTCACTTCTCTGTCCTTGCATAATTAGTCAATTGGGCTCTATGAAAACGCCCTCATCAATTAAATATTAAATGACAAATATACACTTCGGGGAAGTCAGGATCGCTTCCGTGAGAAATCTATATCCCCGTCTTTAGCAGATAAGTGGTTACAGTTGTCTCGGATGGAGCTCCACATAATTGTATTTTCCAGGCGAACAGAAATTTATACAAGTATCTAATTGGCTTTTTATCCGACTAGCCCCTAGGCACCTTACTGAGTAGTTTTCGATCGTTCGAAAGTGTTGCTACTAATCCAGGCCAATATCTAAGTGGGGGGAATTTCATTACTGCCTAAAATGGTCTGTAAAGCGAACGTCGTGTTATCATCCGAGTATGAGTGAGAAAATGTCCATCTTCTTTTCCCAACCGCCGTCCACCTGGCACAGATTTTTTTTTTAAACTTTTGAAAATTTGCACCCAGGGCTTTTCCCCGATGGCTCCTCCCCATGATACGCCACTAGTACTATCTACTTTAACGGTCTAAAACTGATCATAAAATCGGCCTTTGAGTATCATCTGCTTAGACAAATGGCTAGAATTTAATGTTAAAAATTACAAACTGAATGCATTTTGAAACGTAAATATATTTTGAAAATACAATAGAACCCCGCTTAACCCGGCTTCAATTTGATTTGTAAAAGTTAAAAATTATTCTCCTTTTAAAAATCGCTCCTTCCAACAACTGGAGTTGTTTTATAACGATCTACGGGTGGAATGAATGCTTTAGAAGTGGCTTTTCGTTACGTTGAACAACAATCAACCTCCACGTCAGTTGATGTAATGCTAATAACGAAATGGTGGGACTTTGCAGCCAAACATCGGTATTCAAGTTTAAAACAAAAAAACAAAACAAAAAATGTGGGTGGCAAAATTTTGTGTATTGAGTTTGATATAAAAAAATCAATACCATATGATATAATCAGATGTTTTGCCGAGAAGAAAGCTAGACGTCATGCTTTCCATTTAAATACCAGTATTCAATATATTTTTTTTTTTTTCTAAAATTAAAATTTATTTCAGTAACATTGAATTTATTATATACCAAGAACAGATCAATATAATTTTTTTTTTCAATTTATGAGTTTGTTTTTCCAGCATATTTATTGTTAATATGAAAGTTTTTGGCGTAAATTGAATGTAGCAATTTTTATGTTCCTACCACTGATTGGGGGAAGGGGCGGGAAAAAGTAGCCTAGGGGCGGCAAAATGGTAAATCCGCCCATGCACATACGCTAACACGGTGCATGTTTTTAATTTTCTTAATGTGGTCTGTTAAATATAGGTAATTTTTAATATGTAGAGTTCAAGTATTATATAAGCAATATTTTGGCCATTTTTACCCCCCTCCCAAAGATGCTTACGTAATATTTGAACACTTCCATAGTAGTGCAGTATGAAGAGTAATTAATTTTGCTTTAACTTGTTTGAATATGTTTATGCACAGATTTCCTTAAGACGTAGAGTGTCTAACAGAGCAATAAGAAAAATACCATGGATTTAAAATGTTTTAAATCACTCCCGTTTAACCGGATTTTCTCTTAACCGGCTTATAATCGGTCCCAATTAAGCCGGTTACGCGGACTTTTACTGTACTTATAAATTTGTATTTTCGATACTGCCCAGCTCTGCTGGTAACCTTACCTGCCAAGGAAAAGTATCAACAACACGGAGGCAGTTCACAGATATGCAAGCCATGTGGGATCTGGCATTATTTTGTTGAAAAAATGGCCCTAGGCTGCCATGTCCTGAAGCGTAATGCAAAAGGCTGCAGGATGTCATTGAAATATCGTTGGGCTGTTGAAGTTGTATGCAGGATGACTAGGGGTGTCCTGCTGTCGTATGAGATAGCACCCCACACCATGGGTAATGGCTGTGTTCCTTTGTAAAACAAAGGGTGGTTGGGACCGCTGACCCTGTCACCTCCACACATTTATCCGATGGTCATCTGCTCCAAGGCTGAAGCGGGAATCATTGCTGAACACTATGCGATGCTAATCTGCTGGCAGCAACGATGATCGGCTACGACACCACTCCAGACGACTCTATCAATGGTGTGGGGTTAAAGGCAAACGTCTTAAAAGCCGCTGTGAGCATAACCCTACCTCAGCCATGCATCAGGAGATGGTGGAAGGTGCCACGGGTGGTATGGAAGAAATTGTAGCACGTTGGATGGCGGACAATGATGCCGTTGTGTCAGCTCGGACCAGCATGAAGCTTGGCCTTCATTCCGCCGAACATCATACCTCGCAGAAACCATTGCTGCCAACACCCTTGAACAGCAGTGTCCGTACGGTGCAGGTGGCAGCCTATTGCTCAGTAGGACCAGCCCGATTCACGCATCCCGGCTATGCGACCACGTTCAAAGTCGTCCACTTGGCTATAAGGTCTTCGTCAACGTCGTAACGGCATTACTGGTTGCGTCTCCAGGGAACTGCAACGCTGATAACGAAAAAAAATAAACCGTTCGCAATTTTTACCTCTTTTATACGATGCCAGTTGCGCAGTAGAAATGCGCGCTATGATCGAAGTTAACACTCATTGGCTTTGAAAATTTAATCATTTGCATACTTGATCTAAAGGAATTTGCATGCGAAATTTTGAGATGATCGGATAATTTTTTAGGGGTGTTTTTTTTTTTTACAAAAGAGTGTATTAGCCTAGGGCAGCCAGGACCCTAAATTGGTCCTTGCTGGAGTGGTTCAAACAGAGACGAATTTACGATTTTCCCCGCCTGATCTTATCAAACGTAACTAGAAGTATAATAAAAAAATTTGAGCCTTTGTCGAAATCATGATTTGATGCCCCTGGCAATTATTTCAAATTCGTCTTTTGCAAGTATTCGCGAATTCGGTATCTTTTGAGCCTCTTTCTTTGCCAAATTACGCCTCCAAATATAACAGTTCAAAATTAATATTTCATTTGGCCAGTATGAAATTCAAGGCATTGGCATTTATTTCATTTTTGAGAGCAAAGATGAACTTTTTATGAGAAAAAGCAATGTTCATATTAATTCTAAAGTGAAAAGTAATTTAAATGGTGGGGGGAATGGACAACTTGAGTTTTAAACTGGAGGGGGCGGTGAGCTTCGTTAAATTAATACAATTTCTGATAACTTGATATCTATATACTTTTAAGGTTTCCACTTCCAACTCCTCCATTTCTAACCTTATCACGAGTTAAGATCTTTAACCTCAAAGTTAAGAATATCAGTTGATATTCTTAACGTTATTATTACGTTGACGTAATATCAAAAATATATCACAACAATTTTAATCAGGATGAATAAAATTTACTCTTATTCTATTCTTATAGAATTCGACGATGTTCATAGTTACATTGCTTTGCAATTTCTTCGAAGGGATATTGTTAGAGAAAAAATTAGTTTTGTGATAAAAGAAAACAAGACAGTTACATTTTATGCGAGTAACGAGATAAATGGTCCCACTATCAATGAGGAGAGGGAGAGAATGTAAAAGAAAAAATATTCAGCACCAAAATTGACTGCGTAAAAAAAAAATCGTTAATTCATGTTCATCTCCACTAATTGATTTTGTGTTTCAGGAAAACTCAATTTTGGGAATTGGTGAGCATTAACTCGAATTTGAATAAGGCAATGTCTCCAACAGGTCAGCAGTGTCTACATAATACAAGGGGGAAAAGAATATAGTAAAATTTTTTTACAGAATTTTCTACATTTGCACGTACGAGTAGAGTGAATGAGTAATTTTTTCACGTTAACTTTGATACAGTGAAGCCGAAAATTACACGCACAAGAATAAAATAACACCAAATACTAAAACATAAAGATTGCTTTATTATTAAACAGTTGTGAAAAACTTCAGAATACAAAATCTTCCGCACATGCATTCACTTAATAATCAAATAGTATTAAGACACTGGGAGAGAAACAATGGCCATTCCTTAAAATGAAAAGTCCTACAATTTATTATATGGCTATATTAATTCATACTCACCGCTTAGAATTCAGGATCGATGTACAAGTCATTTAATTTCTTTTATATAACAAACTTTATAATGATAGCGTAGTTACTATAAATCATTCCCAGCAAAATCCAATTGCAGCAATAACAACAGAATTCCGAAGATTCGTTTGAAACTTTTTTCAACCGGCAGTTTCATTCTCTCCAGATTGAATGATTTTATCCGTTTACATACGTTGGGTAGATTCATTCATTTCATTCTGAAAAGAATGGATCTGCTCAACTACATGAAAGTTTCCCCCTAAAAGTACAGACCTCCTTGCACACATTGATGTGACAATCGCACGGGATAACTAACTATAAGCCGCACACAGTGTCTTTACATGTATAATAAAAATATTATCTAAATTAAGAGTTCTATATTAACATATCTACACGGTGATGCACCTAAACTGGCCTACTATAGTATAATCTAGCGATGTGTAAATCGTTCGTTAATCGAACCACTGAACGGGCCTTATCCTTTATTATAGGTGGGCGAAACTGTTCACTGATTCGATGACTGAATAATTTTGCACACTTGTAGTATGAACGACTAACATAGCAACCGTTGCCCCAGAGTATAGGTTTATTATACATTACAGGTTATAAAATAGTTACGATGAATATCACAAATCAAGGCTTCATCACAAAACCTCACTGCAGATCCTGTGACTGGACTATGTAATTTGGTCCTTTATGGCACAGACAAGCATTCCACAAGACACACAAATCGTCCATTTACAAACTATGGTTCAAATTTACACTGCAGTTGAGATGCCACACAAACAATACTGTTGATTTTAATATGATTCATTTTCAAGTCTGTTACAAATGGAGCAATGTCAACTTGGATACAACCACTCTATTTAGTAGCCCCTCTACATAGATACCAATAAAAAGTAATACAACATTATAACCTTCTCTGATCCTTAAGCATTTCATATTAATAAAAATGCATTCTTATGTGTCTTTACGATTAAATATATTGCTTCACTGTATTAAAGTGAAAAGGCCACTTAGAAAATATGAAAATAGAGCTTGGAAATAGACGATTCATGGTACTTGACATGTAGCTATCAACCCGCAAAAGTGCAAATTTAAATTCTTAAATGACCATAAGCCCTTTGGAACAAAATTCTTAACAGATTCTGTTGTATAAGATCGTTCTAAAGGAGGTTTTTTTTTTAGATACAGAAGATCATTTTATAGATACATATGGCAATATTTGATTTCAAGCAAACGTGCAGAGCGGTGTATAGGTACTGACTGGTAATCAAGAACACTCATTTAAATTCACCCTCCCTTCCGTAAGTAGGAACTCTTCAACAGAAAATATTTTAAAGAATTCTCATGAGAACCTAAAGAAACATTTAACAGGAATGTCGTTAAAAACTCGAAGACACATTAAAATGACCAAAAATTATTGATCTAATTTATGATTTGCATCTGCGTAGGTTGATCAACCACCATGCTCTCTCATAAAGTGTTCCACAATTGAAATTGCACAAGACTGGAAAACCGAATATGTGTATGCTGAGATTGCTTCCTATACAGTGATGAGTCTACCTGAACACACTGGGCATGGATGGAAGTTGTCCAGCACTGGTCTTTCCACGAAATTGGTGGTTTCGATTTCTGTCAGCAAATCCATTATTTTCTTGGCAGTAGTTGTGGACTGCTTCCCACTCACATGCGGTTCTCCATGGTTGGAATCAGCATCTTTTCCGTTGCCAGTACTAGGTACACCAGGATCTGTTAAAAGTACATACATAGTGGTCATTAATGGGCTTTGTCTGAAGAGATTTCCTTGGTTTTTGATGGTCTTTTGGGATTCAATCAAGAACTTTGATTGTTCACCAGTTCTCAAAATATATACCACCCACTGCCCTCCTTTCATTTTTTTTTTCTTTTTAAACTACAACAGTGTTTCAACTCAGTTTGTTATAATTTAAAAAGAATCCCAATTTATTATTGTTCTGACTACATCTTAGCCTCTATTGATGTGATCTTCCTCTTCACTTCAATTCCCACAGAACTTGCCTGTGAAGTTGCCCAATCTAGGAGTGTTTCCAACCCTACTCTCATCAATATGACGTTAACCACAGACATCATCATCATCCACTTAAAGAAATTATGCATCAATACTAGTTGCTTCAAATTAAATAGCACCGTTAACTAACAAATCCATGGAACTACTATGGGTTCAACTATATCAATAACCACTGAACTTGTCATGCAACACATTGAAAACCAAATCCCTGGAAAAACTCGATGACTCTGTATTGTTATGGAAACACTACGTAGATAATATTTTAATTCTTGTTTAAAAAAAGGCAAAACAAGTCACACCATTAATATCACTAATTCTATTAACAGATTCATCCAATTCACCTACGAAGAAGAAAAGGATTCGTCTCTTCCATTTCTCGGTATGATTATCCAGACGTAGCAATCAGCTCTCCATTTCAGTCGTCAGGAAAGAAACTACTTATGGACAACTATTGCACTTCCAATCTCGTCACGCTCTTTCCCACAAAAAACCGGTGGTTCACAATTTAATATACCGGGCTCACAAACACTGTCGTACTCAAGACACATTTTGTACAGAATTCAAACTTGTTCGCTCTCAATTTCTTCAAAATAGTTACCCTTCAAAATTCACAAAAACTCAGTTTCTAACCCTCCTCCATTCCCTTAATAAAAATAGGAAGGAAAGAAAGAAAGAAAACAATAGCGCTCTCTGATTACCAAGGTATTTATAAACACATTACCAAACTCCTCAGAAACCAAAACTTCACAATTTTTTTACAAATCAACAACAAAATTCGTTAGCATCCTCTCCCATCTGAAGACCCCAACCACAGAGGATTAAACCAGCTGGAGTCATCTACTCAATACCATGCAACAACTGGGTTGACAAATACTACGGCCAAACCAAAAGAATTCTCAAAACTAGGATCCAAGTACATAAAGACAAATTCAGGACTCAAGATTTTAGCTCGCTTCTCGTCAAACACTGTGCTGAACAGAACTACACTCCATGCTGGCATGGTGCAAAAATCCAGCACAAAAACGTTTATAATTATAATAGCCACTTATTTTTCGAAAGTTGGCAATCTAGCAATAATAGGCATTACAGAATTCCATGATCTACCCACAGAATATGTAACACTTAAGTAATATTTCATAATTTCCACCATTTGGCACTGAAGATGAGACTGCAATAGCTTCGAAACGTTTGCTTTCAACTTGTTTAATTATATACTCCTTAATAGCTGTTTCTCTGAATTCTGGTGTAAACATGTTTCAACTGTTGTTCGCTTTCTCTAACTAAAGTGTCTTTTTCATTTTTTTTTTATACCAGCAGCTTCCAAACTTAGACTTCAAGACCATTTTCAGTTCACAGAAAGTTTTAGAATGAGAAAATTTTGTAGTTATATACATATAATGTACTATATTTACAAGGGCAGTGCAAGAAGTGTGTCAGCAATTTTGACAAGAGTGGTGTCATTGAAAGGATTTTGCCATGGGGAGTATAAAAGTCTATGTAACTACCTGTCGCAGCTCAACCATTTTCAAGATATAGATGAATTTCAGCAAATACATCTTAATACACCTGAAAAATAAATCTTATATATTGTATTGTAAATACATGAGTAAAAGAAGAGGAGTTGAGATAATGTTCTTAACAGATGAAGACAGGTAAACATGGGGTTAGAATACAGTGGGTATTGAAGTAACAGGAATCAACTCCATGCTCGGTCCTACAGGATAAAATAGAAGGCACTGGCAACACCTAGCGAGGTAGACATGAGAATACAGTGCCACCTTTGGCGGCCACCATTCTAAAGAACTTACCTGCAAAACTTCCTACTACTAGTGGGACAGAACTTTAGGTGCTCAATTATGGTGAATTCCACTAGAAACTCCGGGCATAATCTCTCCGAAAGTAAAAATTTATATTTAGAGAAATAGTTAAGCTAATAAGCCCATATTTCAGACCTAATTACAATCACTAATAGGATTTTGTTTTGTTTTTTTGCATATAATCACATTACTCAATGTCATCCACTAAAGGGGTTCGCCTGTTTTCCTTGAATATATACCAAAAGTTACTCCTAAGCGCTACTGCCCTTGTATGCAGCTATGCATACAGGTGCAGTATCACCTCATATAAGGGGTGATTTTAAATCCCAACCAGATTCCCTGAACATAGCAGAAAATCCCAGTAATATTTTTGGTAAAGACACTGATTTTCAAAGAAATATAAAAAATAAAATTTTTTGTAATTTTTTTAAAAAGAAATCCCGGAACAAAATCACCCCTGCCATATGTGCAACTACTCATCTATACAAGGGCAGTACTGTACCTGTATGTATAGCTGCATACAGAGTCAGTAACGTGTAAGGGCGACTTCTGGTATATATTTACAGAAGTAGGAGAATTATCTTAATGGGCGGAAAAAAGGAATGATGTGATTATATGTTAAAAAATTGCTCTTAAAGATTGTGGTTAATCCCAATATATGGGCTTATAACTAAAATGTTTCGCCAGATATAAATTTTTATTTTCAGAGAGATTACTGTGGGTCTCATGCTGTTTTTACTAATTATTGCTTTCATACTCATCGTGACTATTACAAACAAGAATTCGAAAATATTTTTTCTCTGTCATTTTCTGTGCCTACATAATTCGTTCCTGCCTTGGCCAGCATATTTATTATATAGTTACACGCAGCTTTGCCAGCGCTTTCCGCAGATACCTCAATTGTGACTTTCTGCCAGTGGCAAGTACTTTAAATCTGCATTTTAATTATTTTCGAATGCTATCGTTACATTAGGACTATTTTTTTTTTTTATTCTCAACTGCAGTAAACTAGCCTTTATCTTTTTGGTTAAACTCTGCTTACAACTACATTATTTAACTGTATTTTTATTATTTTAAGCAACGATTATTTTTACCTATATGAACTTGGCTACTTCCGTGAATAAAACTTTCGAGAAGGAACATTAACAATTCTTTTCCATTTGGCGACAAATATCATTCATAAAAGACTTTATCCATGCAGTGTTAACATATTGCAGACTAGAAGTGATTAAATAGCACGAGCGACTTGAGAGTCTCAAGGTATAGTTAAAGAACCAAATGGGAAAAAAGACAGAGATGGCGGTGGCAAAGACAGGAGATGATGAAATTCTAAGGGAAATAAGGAACTTAAGGAAAACAATGACTGAGGAAAGTGTAAAAATGGAGAGATATAATGATATGGTAGAACAAGTGGAAGGAGTATATAGCGTGATTAATGAAATGAGAACAGCGTTTAAAGAGATAATAAAGGAATTTGGAGTAATAATGGATGACAATAGGAAGAGTAAGAGAGAAACAGAAATGAAATCTGACACATCAAAACTAAGACAAGAAATGGAAGACAAAATGGAGAAAGTAAATAAAAAAATTGAAGAAGCAAACGAAGAGTCCTGCAATGCATATTTTAAATGTAAATTCTATAGATCAGTACAGCAGAAGGCTAAACTTAGCTATAAATGGAATACCTGTTGAAAAGGATGAAAATTACAAACTTATTTAATGAAATATGCAAAAAAATGGATATAAATATAAAGGAAGATGGCATACAGGCTGTACATCGACTAAAGGGAAATAATGAAAATATTGTTAGATTTAGTAATACATAAAAAAAAAAAAGGAATAAACTATGGAATAAACAAAAAAAAAAATCACACCTGTCAACAGACCAACTTGGCTTTGCTCAGAGTAAAAAAGTTTTTTCAATGAACATTTGACAAACTACAATAAATATCTATTAAATGAGACACTCAAATTTAAAAGGGAAAAAAATTGGAAATTTGTTTGGACGAACAACTGGAAAACTAAACTACGTGAAAAAGCGAACTTGAGAATATATGAAATAAATTGCATCGAAGACCTGTATAGTATAGAGTGACTCACTGAAAACAGTAATTAAAAAGAATAAACATGTCAACAAAGATAAAAACAAAGTATCAAATTACACTGAACTAATCCCAAGTAATAAAACAAGGAAATAGACTTCAAACCTGAGAATACTTTATATAAATGCCAGAAGCATATATAACAAAACGGAAATCATAGCGAACCTTATAAATAAAATGAATGAACCTGAACTAATCATTATAACAGAAACCTGGAAGCAAGAAGATAACAAAATAGTTTTGGAGGGCTATTATGAATATGCAGTACGTAGGACATGCAAAAAGGGTGGTGGAGTATCAATATATGCATCAGAGAAGATGGATGGTGTGGAATTGATGGATGAGACGATTGTTATGGAGGATGACATAGGGACTCTTGGTATTGTGGTAAATAGTGTTAAAATATTGGCAATATACCGACCACCGCCAGGTAAAATGAACACTTTTATAAGTAGGTTAGAAGACATCACAAACATTTTATTAAACCTAGGCAGACGAAAGTCACTCATAATTGGTTATTTTAATATACACATAGAAAAAGAAAGTGAAATTAAAGAAAATATTTTGGACACAATGGAATCAATGGGGCTTACTAACAAAATGAATCAATCTACAAAAATTGACAAACTCTTCAGGGATAATCAACCTTCGTTTCACCGACATCCTTGTGGATGTTCAGATGATAATCATATTAGTGATCATAGACCGATGATTATCACTCTACTAGAAGAAGATAACCCAAATTACAATAAGAAGTAAAGGTTCAGAAATTATAATAAAAATTACATAGAGAGAGAAATTTAAAGAACTACTAAATGAATTTAATTGCGACTGTCTACAGATTTATAATGAAAAAGTGGAAGAAATGTACAAAGAAGTTATATCCACAATAATGATCCTCTATGAAAGATGTTTTAAGTACAACGAAATTAAATAATCTCTAACATACACAAACCGTAGTTAGATAACAAAATTAAAAAACTGATTAAAATAAAAAAGCGTTTAAAAAATTTATAAAATCACGTAAAAATGGCAACTGGATTGAATTCAAAAGGGAAAGAAATCTTCTGAATATAGCTATTGAAACAAAGAAAATTGAGTATTACAACAAAATTTTAATGACTAAAGGCTCTAAGAAATAATGGGACAATATAAATAAACAGGAAAAAAAAAATAACAAAGGTAGCATGGCAATGTCAATAAAAGAAGATTCTGAGGTAATCATTGATGAAAAAGAAGTGGCTGAAGCTTCTAATGATTTTTTTCGTGAATGTAGTACAGAAATTAAAACTAATTAACATCACAAATACTATGGCCAATACTAAGACGATTAAGTTAAATGAAAATGCGAACATTGTAAATAGTATGTACTTGGGAGAGAGAACAGAAAGTGAAATTGAAAAGGAACTACTAAAAATCAAGGACAAAGTTGAAGGAAATGATGGAATCAAACCTCATATAATAAAAAAAATGTGCAAAGAAATTAGTTAATCCACTATATATAGTATTTAATAGCATAACTGAAAACTCCCTTATTCCAGATGAAATGAAAATTGCTAAAGTAATCCCAATTTATAAAAAAGGTGATAAAAGAGTCAAGCGTAAGTGTAGACCAATTTCTATCCTACCAATCTTCGCCAAAGTGTTCGAAAAAATAATTTATAGCAGGCTAATAAATTACCTTGAAAAAAATAATATACTGAACCCTAATCAATATAGTATATACAAAAAATATGACAACAGAAGATGTGCTAATTAAAACAATAAAATTCAACAAAAAATAGAACGAAAAAAAATTGTAATGGGGATTTACTTTGATTTAAGTACGGCTTTAGACGTAATTAATAGAAATACTCTTTTAAATAAACTGGAAAATATGGGAATTAGAGGAAATGTCCTTCAACTTCTAAAAACTTATCTCTATAATAGAACACAAAAAGTAAATATTGGAAATTGTTCCTCAAAACAGAGTGAACACTTATGATGTCCCTAACGGAACGATTTTAGGTCCGTTACTTTTCATACTGTATATTAATGATATTCAGCATACAGATACTGATATCATTGTCTTCGCAGACGACATATGCCTGACACTAGGAAATGAAACGTTGGAGGAGTTACTTGTTAATGCCAAGGATAATAAAATATATAAACTGGAAAGATGGTTTTGAGAAAATGAACTAATTGCAAATACAGTAAAAACCAAATTTCTGTTGTTTCATAAAAAAAAAAGAAAAAAGAAATCAAACATCATCATAAACTATACTTAAATAACAAAGAAATTGAAAGAACAAATCAAATAAATTTTTTGGGGATTACGTTAAATGAATCATTAAATTTAGATTTACATATTCTAGCAACCTGTGAAAAAATGAGAAGGGGAGTTGGCATTTTGACCAGGCTGAGCTCACTGTTACCAAAAAGTATAACAATAAGTCTATATTATTTATTTATAATGAGCCACATCAATTATGGAAATAGTATATGGGTAAATACAAACGAAACACAGAAAAGATACAAAAAATTCTAAACAGAGTTGTTAAATCAATAAAATATCGATCTAATAAAACAATCTTGGAACTAAAAAAAGAATTTAATATCATTAACATTGGAGAAACCCATAGATATAGAATTTTGACTATAATATTCTAAAGAATAAAACAAAATAAATATACTGATGTAATCAATATAGTGAAGACTCAACATATGAACGTTACAAGATCATGTGAAAATTTAACACCAATGAAATAAAAACCAATATGGGTCAAAATAACATTAACTTCTATGGAATTAAATTTTAGAATGATTTACTAGCAGACATAAAAAATAGTGAACAATAAATTACGTTTGAAAGAAAACTGAGAACTTATTTGATTGAACAGCAAGAAAATCGTTAGTTACGATGAGGGGCAGAGAATAATAACGAGGGTTTTACCCAGTGCGATCCCTATTGTATAGGTTTTCGCATAAAAAATAAAATGTTGTTGTTATACTCTGTTGTATTGCCGGAATTTGTCCACATCTTGAAAACGGTTAAGCTGTGACAGGTAGTTGCACACACACAATGACTTGTCTATTCTCTCTGGCAAGACCTTTCGAATGACATCACTTTTGTCAAAATTGGTGACTCACATTTCCTTAGTATATACATAGTACCATGTACAGTGGTAAAATACATACATAGTACCATGTACAGTGGTAAAATACATACATAGTACCATGTACAGTGGTAAAATATATACATACATATTAAGTAATAATAAAAAAAAAAACCCCACCCTTTATATCCATCAAAGAAAGTTGGGTTAGGATTTGAAAAGTTAGGGAAATACTGCCCTATATTACAATGTATACATTGACCTATTTTTTTTAAGACCGTTTGTGTTTCACAGTGCAAAAACAGCAATGGTCATGCTGAGCTAGGACCAACAGTTATCTGAGAAATTCGAAATCGAGATTTGCGGGAAAAAAGAACCAAGTTTCGCTTCCCTGGATATATAGCTCTAGCTTGAGCATACAGTGTGAGTGCAAAAAAAATTATTGCCCATCTTAACCCCCTCCCCCCTCACTAAAAATCACAAAATTATGCCTTGATAGCTTTTTGTATTGACTACATTTGGCAATTATGTAATCCCTGTGAAGGATCATAATATCTTATAGAATCTTACATACGAAGAAAAGGAAAGTAGTTTCTAGATCCCAGTTGGTTGGGGTTCTTAGGAAGGGTCCCTGGTTTGACTCTTGGTTACTGGGTGTTTCTTCTTGTTCTCTCTATACACAGTTCTAGCTTTTTTTTATATAAACATGGGTGCATAAAAATTCATTTAAATACAAAATGTACAATATGACGTTTAATCATCATGTAAGAACGCCTGATTAATCAGTTAACAATTTGAACGAAAGATGCTTACCCACTGGTTGCGTTTTGGTTAACTTATCCTTACTCAATGAAAACCAATCATTGGTATTGTCTGGAGTGATCTGACCAAGGGATTCTAATTGCTTTCGCTCATCGAGTAACCCTCTTACCAATTCTTGAAGTTCACCCAGTTTAGTCTTAAAAAAAAAAATATTCCTATTAAAACAAGATCTGTCAAAAGTCAAGTTATATAAATATATTAATTAACAAAACAATTATTAAATTCTCAACCATGCAATCACCACTCACACTCAGTTCTTAAGTGATTTCACAGTATAACAAACATGGCAAGAAGTCTGAATTGACATTAAACGCAACTTTTTGAACATTTTTGTTTTTTAAATAGGCGATTATTAAAAACATAGGATATTGCTAAGAAAACCAACTTTTAAATCTTCTCTGTCCTTGGCTAAATGTTGAATATACTCGTCTTTTTCCGATGCTCGTTTCTGCATTAAACCCCGCTGAGTTTGATAGAGAGCAATATAATCACCTAAATTAATCGACAAACACATGCATTAATTAAAATTGTGGCAATCATGGAATTAAGAACAATGAAAATCAAAATGACATATATGAACAATCATTTCTTAACATGAAGAGCACAAAATGAAAACTTTCCGAATTAATATCGTTTTCTGCATGGAAGGCACGCGATTGCCTGTGATTTCTCATAAATTAGCAATGACATGGTTCCCACTCTTTTGTCCTGATGAAATTCAAGGACCTTTTAAGGAATTTTCAAGGACCAAATGACGTTTTTCAAGGACCTCACATTTTCAGTCGCAATATACATAATTAAAAATGCAAGACATTATAAGATTAATAATGAATTAGTGTTTAATTATGTTTCTCCTTTTCAACTTGGCACACTGCCAACAACGGCTACCCTTTTTTTTTTTTGCATCCCTTGTAGGGGCTGCACTAAGCGAGTGGAGGAGGAAGGGGTGTGTGGGGAAGCAGTACAGGATTTTTTGCGACAATAAGACGAAATACCCTTTATATACATTATAGAGCTTTGCGGGATATTCCACCACGTCTGTTTATTAAAAACACCACGTTTCACTCCGTTCTATTAAGTCTATGCTATTTTGCATGTGTGCGCATTCTCATGCTTCAAAAAGAACACATTCTCTGGCCTTATTCTCATTTTTTAACCAAGATTTACAGTTTAGGAGTCACTGAGTCATTTACAAAATAGATAATCATTCCTATTCACTTTGGAGAATGCAATCTTTTGAGCCATTCCATGTGAATGGGCTTCAAGCATGAACCACAAGTAATAAAAACCAAATGAATAATCCATAATAAATCATAGAAATTAATTGAAAACACTAGTGTTGAATGTTCTTAAAATATTCTTGCCATTTTTACATATATGATCGATAATTGTAACACGAGAGAGAGAGAAAAGGATATGTAAATGTGCGAGGTATTAGTTTTTTTTATCAAACGTGGTTTCAAGTTTTATTATTCGTTTTTAGTGGCAATACAGCAGGTGTTTTTTTTGTTTTTTTACGTTCTTCAGATTTTTGTTGTCCGAATAAATAGTTTTATAGAAAAACACGGAATGGACATCTTTTGTACTGACTGCAATTTAGTTTTCTTAGATGAACCATTGTTTTTTTTTTAAATTGATACAGATGTCCAATTTATTTATATCGACACTTGCAATCAGCGACAAGCAAAAGGGTGGAATTCAACTTTAAGAGATCAAATCTCTCAAAGTATGTTTGAGTTGTCAAGATTCCAACAACTAGTATTTCTGATATATCCACATATGTTAATCTATCTGACTGGTTAAAATTAGTATGATCAAAAGACAGCTATGATCAAACTGCATGAGGACATGGTTTTTCTAAGGGAGCAGAAGCTATCACTAGGGTTTCAACACATATTGGAGAAAAAAATTCCCTAACTTTTACAGATTTTCCCTGACTAATTGCAATCGACTTTCAACTGAACTTTGGTTAAGGAAAAATTGTTTGTTTATGACTCAAGGACCACAATGGTCATGCTGCGCCGGGACCTACTGTTTTCCGAGGAATCCGAACCTCTTAAGGCCTAGGGAACCAAACCCCTGGACTACGGTGAGCAGTGCGATCTTTATGAGATCTCTGAGCAAGCGCCCTTTGCACTGTTTGGAGTCGAACCCGGATAAAAGGCGCACTAGGCGGACATGTTAGCACACTGCGTCACAACAGGACATTGAGGGGGAAAATGGCTTCATGTCAGTGAGAGGTTTAGCTACACAAAACGGAAGTTAAGGTTTTCAGCCCCGACTTTCCCAGATTTGACCAAAAAATATTGTTTTCCCCTAACCTTCACGATGACTTCAAGTTCCTTGACAACTCCAGGTGGGTAGGAACCCTGTGTCACCTTGGGAATCAACCTCTGGGAAATGGGGTGAGCGGAAAAATGGAAAGTGCTTAGTAAAAGGAATTTTACACCTGAATTACCTGCACAGCAGATGAACACATTCTCCATACACCACCATATATATATATATAGCTTGGTCTAAAGATGCTTTTATGCATATAGGTGGATATGGTCAAGCAACCCCCGTTCAATCTTTCGTCTCATAGGGGAACCTTTACAAATCTATTTTCATGATTTTGAAAGCCTCATATGGACGATATATTTATAATTCATGGTAAAAACATTATGTTTTACAATCAAGGCCGTTTCCAGAACCTTGTCTTCTTGTGAAACCAAGGACGAGGAACAATGTGTCTACGACAAGCTAGGTATATTTTTTAAAAATGAAGTAATGATATCTCACCAATGGTATCCGTTTCACCCTGAAGCTGGAGCACCAAATGTTCCAATCGTTGTTTTTCATCGGATAAATCAGCGATTTCATTCATTGTTTTCTTGAACCTATCCTGAAAGTAAAAGGAAATAATTTCATTTATAAATGAAACGAAAAATTCTAAATAAAATCTGAGATTTAAGAACGCAACATTTGTCACTTAAATAAATTAAGTAAGGCCCATTTTATCAACAACATGGTCTGTGATTTTCTTTTCAAATCATAGCAGAGAAATCTGATACAATCAAGGTTAAACGACTGAGCTTTCGAGAGTAGTAATCTAGTTCATTAATATAATAGTAATTTCAACGTTTTTACAACATTCTTATAAACACAATATCATTCCGAGTGCTTGGAATTTCCCTCAAATTTAGTTTCAATTAATGCAGTGGTCCTTAAACTTTATACATCACAGAAACCTGTTCTTACCCTCTCTCACAGAACCCCCTTTATGAATATTGAAGGAAAACCTAAAGAGCTATTATTTATCAGTACTTGCATACAAACATAAAAATAAGCATGAAATTTATGAGTATAAAAGAAAAGTAATACTGGTCTATTGCTGCCGGATATTGATTAGGGTTGGTTAACTCACTAGTTGTCCAGCGGAAAGTTGCAGATTTTCCCTGAATTGACATTGTTGCTTTACAAGTTGCTTGCGGAACCCATGGAGGCTTGTCATGGCACCCAGGGGTTCCACGGAACGAACATGGAGAAGCACAGAATTAATTGTTGGTTTGTAATGTATGACGTAAGGTAAGCATGTCAAAGCCTAACGCAGAGCCAAATAAACAAAGTCCAAATTTATGTGGGGGAAAAAAAAACCCACAAATTTTCATAAAAATGTATATTTCGAAAAATATAGTATTAAAAAAAAAAGAATGAAAAATTTATGTTTCCTTCTTGACACTTTGAATCTCTTCTATGATACTAGCTTTCCTACTTCACAGAAAATGTCCGCAGTGATTACTTTCAAAATCCACCCACAGCAAATATCAGTAATTCGGTATCTATAGAGAAGAGACTTAGTTCCTTTCATAATTATAAATAACTGCTCACACCGGTAAGTACTTCCAAACATGGAAATAATTTTATATGCGAATTTTCGAGTATTTTCAAATGTGGTGGTAAATATTTGTAAAATCCGGACATGCCAACTTCACTGAATATTGCCTTCAAACCTGAATCAAACTGGATCTCAATTACCTCCATTTGCATTTGATTAGATACTGATTCTATATTTAAAAAAATAAATAAATAAATAAAAACCCTCTCTCCAAACGTTGTTTAAATTCCACATTAAAAATTTCTGTGTATTTTCGATATATTGGCTGGGCAGCAAAAATATTCATTGTGCGCTGCGAGTTTGACATGCTTGATGTAAGGTATTTTAACTTACCTCTAATTGTTGCATGGCATTTCTAAGCATCTCATATTCCTCTTTCGAGATAATTGAACCATTGTCGGGACCTACAAAGACATATCAAACAGCTATATACGGATTCATGTATCTTAGAAGCTAATGAAGCACCTTTCTTTGCAATGAGTTTCATTCTGCACACTTCATGAACTGTTGCTACTTAAATAACCTGATCAATGGTTGGTTGAATTTTTATAATGCAAGAGCAGACAAGGTCATTAGGTGCCAATTAAGCTGAAATTGTACATGCAGATTAGTATCTTATCGCGGTTTCGTGGGTGTACGATAAAATTGGCCGGTTCACAAACAGAATATCAAAACATTATGTCCCGAATAAACTGAACTTTAATTACATGCGTACGATAATATGGATTCCGAGATTAACGTAAGCTTGTACAATCGTGAAGAACATACGCATGCAAAGGCGTCGAAGTTACGAGGAAGTCTCTCTCTAATCACTTACTTTGCCGCGAACTTAGCGTCAGTTTTGGTTCTGGAATTGGAAAAGTTTTGGTTCTAGTTCGTAGGTGTTGCCATCCCCTGACGGAAAGTGTGCCGCTACAATCTATTTCTGATACTTGTTCAATACATGGTACATGATCACTGCTTTAACTATTGTATTGCTATTTTTAATTCTGTTATTTAATATTTGTGACAATGCAATAGCATAATATTTTAAAATTCCACAATCAAATCAATTCAGTATGATTCGTCTTTGAGTGCACACCTACTTTCTGCAGGGCACACACCTCAGTAGTAGCACTAGTAGTAGTAATAGTTCTTGAGTGCCCAAAAATAATTTCTGTTAAGTAAAGTTGATATAGTACCAATGCAGTGTAATTTAAAAATAAAAGTAACTTTTTCAGAATGACTTCAAGAAAAGGTATGTATGCATTAATTACACTAACCATACGAAATTTGGCTTTCTGTGCTCTTCAGTTGTTCCTCAAGCTTTGTTCGAAGCATTTTTTGTTCATCTAGTTGTTTCATCATCTGGTTACGTTCCATTTCAAGTTGACGTACAGAAGTCGAAAGTGATGCAACCTAAATAAAATTAATAGTGAAAAGTAATTATCCATGAGACTACAATCTATAAAAATACAGTGGGTGAACGGTTAATGCATAGTTTAGACTGCAAACAAATTAGATAACGAACATTTTCACAACACGTTTTTACGTTCTGTCAACGAACACCTCACAGAACCAACAGAAGAAGTATCAATCAAATTAGCGGGAAATTTTCTGGTTAATCGATAACTTGTTAATGAGCAATTCGTGTAGCGAATATCATCTTTGAACGGATTGTGTTCTTTAATGGATCGCAAAACAATACGAAGTTTCACAAAGAGATTGCATAATAATATTCTGCCTTCAGTTGACAAAGGAGATAGTTGGCTCTCGAAATATTGTTTTAAACCTTACACCAGTGTTGAAATAACAGTTGTTAACTGATCACCCTCCGTATCACAAGAGCACAGCTGATAATATAACTTCATTTGAACGTAAATACAAGAATGACAGACATGAGGAAATGGGAGCGTTCTGCCAGACACGAGGAAATGGGAGCGTTCTGCCAGTACCTTGAAACCATTTGGGTTTTCGAAGCGCAACATTGTAAGACATTAACACAGTGTTATTACATCAATACCCTTCTCAGGATCTAAGGAAGGGTCCCTAGTTTGACTTTAGGCTGGGGCGATGTCTCTTCTCCTATACTTTCAAAGCTCTAGATTGAGATCAAAGTGTGCGTAAGTGATTACTACCAGTTCAACACCCTACCATTATTAGATTACTCTGTTTCTTGGTCCCCTTTGTGTTTTACGGCATAAGGCTACCACTAATATCATATAAGATATTATTACCCTTCACAGGGATAACACAATTGCCAAATAATGGTCAACACAAAGCCACCGGGGCGAGTTTTTGTGAGTTTTCATGGAGGAATTTATTTTTTACTTGTTACTTATATTTTTTTCGACACCCACTTAGAAATGAGCTAAACTAGAGCTGTAAATAAATTAAGTAAAAAAAACACTATGATGATGCACCAGAAGGTAAGGTTTTCTGAAGAACCTAAACCACTTTCGTCTGAAGGAATCAATCCACAGAATGTTAATCTATAGCAGAAACAGCAAGTGCTGGTACCCACTCATCTTCCTAGTATTTGCAATATCGCATACAAAGATTCTAATGTCTTCCTTTTTTTTTAATGGAGAGTATGTAGAAATACGATCCTGGCGCAACTGCTACTCAAACATCTAATCCGTTGTTCATAGGGTCATTTACCCAATATAGCATACATTTTCATCAGAATTACGCAACTCACGTGAAAAGATGAGCGACGCCTGCTCTTCTCACAATAGATGGCGACACATGTCTGCTACACTTGGATACCTTTTTTCGTTTCTGATTTAGTGGCAACAGAGCAGTTTGGACAAATTTCTAATGAAGGTGAACGTTTTTTCCATTGAAACAATTGTAAAACGTCACTCTAACTCGCATTGAACTGCGTTCATGTGTATTTCCTTTTTAAGTATTACAAAATTTCTTGAAAATGTTCAAATACTTCGAAAATTTTGTTAATGGATATCAAACAAGGTTTTTACCAAAGTATTCCGCTTTTCTGCATCCTTATCCTCAGTGGCACCATCTGTTATAATGGTAGTCTCTGCTTGTCGAGCTAAAGACATCCGAAGCTCTTTGTTCTGATTTTCCAAACTATCGATGCGCTCCTTTAAAATCCCATTAAACGAAAAAAATTAAAACATAAAAACAGATTTACAATAAAACCAAAACATCACAAAATTTTCCACATAAAACCATTTACCTAGAGCCACATGACAATATCTACATTTAATAAAATAGCTAATTAACCGTGACATAAAGAAAAAACTAAAACAAATTGCATGCTTATTCAAAACACAATTCACATGTAACATAATTTAATAAAGAGTCAATATATGTATATTGTATATTATATAAAAATTTTCGACACATTGCAGTAAGACTTCTATTAAATCAGTAAAATTGACACACATTGTCAATGTGACGAGTATGGCTTTTGACAAGATTAATACATACACAATGTTAGTTTCAATATTAGTAAATTGCAGCCTTAATTGGCCACCAATTCTACATATAACACTTTTTCCTGTTTTGTTATGCTGGTGGATTTAATATAGCTAAAAATAGCTTCAATTATACACAAACTTGGACATATAAGTAGGAGTCAGTAGATTTAAAATTTTTACATATGACTGTGTAGCTCAGAGGTCACCAAAGTGGTCGATATAACATTGTCAAGGGTCAATTGGGGGTCAACAGAAAAATACCAGACATCGTTGTATGGGTAATGTTTATTTAATTTGACGAACTTGGATTACCTCTATCCTGACTTACTAAATTTCCTTGTTTGCTAAGTTAATAAAAGTCTTATTTTTACATATATATATAAGTTATCCTAATATATTTATCATAACTAAATACATCATAAGAATCGCTATGAAAATACAAAAAACGAACCTTTTCATGATTATATAATACACTTTACACAGTTTTTAGCAATACGGACATGAGCCAAGTTACAAGCTGTTGTCCCTTTCTGATGAAACCATTTTAAACATTAATTGTAATAAATGAATTAGCAAAAATCAGTATAAAATGGAAGTTTTGCTAATTTTATTTTAATTAATGCTTAAAGGCTAGTTTTAAGGACCATGGTCAACAGAGAAAGCAGCATTATTAAAAGAAAGGGGACAACATTCTGCTCTAGGCATCCCAGAAAAAACTGGCTTGTAACTCGGCAATGCGGATGTGATACGGTTCCCTGATGAAGAATCATGTCCGTATTGCTAAAAACTGTGTAAAATGTGTTATATAATCATGAAAAGGTTCGCTTTTCATATTTTCATAGTGATTCTTACGATGTATTTAGTTATGATAAATGTATTAGAATAATCATAAGCATGCATTGATTAGTAGACTTTGAAGAAGAATTGCACTATTAATTGGATTCATTCAAGATGTATTGTAAATAACTTGGCCTTTCTACTGATATACACATAATCTTGGCCAGCTGATTTCAATGGATGGCAACATTATGAAAGAACTCAACAGACGTATTAAACTTGGCTGGAGTGCATTTGGAAG
Source organism: Dysdera silvatica (assembly GCA_006491805.2). NCBI lineage: Eukaryota > Metazoa > Arthropoda > Arachnida > Araneae > Dysderidae > Dysdera > Dysdera silvatica. Next base: position 66,320,658 of record QLNU02015003.1, on the reverse strand, counting down.
AAACAGTTTTATCCTGAAGGGGAAATTGCCTTTGTGTCTAAAAAGAAAGGTCTTCAACCAGTGTGTATTGCCAGTCCTCTCTTATGGATCAGAGACATGGAGTCTAACAGTTGGAGCAATACGAAAGTTACAGACAACGCAAAGGAGCATGGAGAGGTGCATGCTTGGAATAACTAGGAGAGATCGAAAAAGAAACACTTGGGTGAGAGAGCAAACTAGAGTAGAGGACATCATTGTTAAAGTAAAAGGGCTGAAATGGCGATGGGCTGGGCATATTGCAAGAAGAACTGATCAATGATGGGCAACTAAAATTCTCAACTGGATTTCATGAGACCACCGAAGATCTGGAATATGTCCTCAAACTAGATGGGTGGATGAAATAAGAAAACAGGTTGGGGTGACGTGGAAGCGAATTGCTCAGGATAGACTTGTGTGGAAAGCATTTGGAGAGACCTTCATCCAGCAGTGGATAGATAATGGTTGAATATGATGATGATATATATAAGGAAGATTGCATCATTGTTATTTAAATTAAATTTTATATATTATTTATCGCTCCTGTTAAATACACCATATTAAGAAGGACGTCAAGAACAAAAATATATCCCTCTAACGTTAAGGCTTAACATCAAAAGGATACGTTTTTGTTTATTACTATATTCAATATAGTATATGTTATACTGGCTTTTTATAGTTACAGTATTTATTGTATGCATAATATAGTATGTATTATATATTATGTTGGTTTAACTATTAAGATCTACGAACTCATGTCTTTTGGCTTGTCCTATTACAATTATGTAATAGTAAAATAAAGGGTGGGGAGTCTCGATATAAGGTCAAAAAACTCTTGAAGGGGTTGACGGTCAAAGAAGTTTGGTGACCGCCTGGTGTAACCATTATATTAGCAATTTTTAATTTATCTCTTTCCAATAACTCCTAATGCCATACTGACCTTCAGGTGTCAATGTCAATAATAAAAAAAACACAGAATAAAGAAATTACAGTAAGCACTTTCCCCATTAACAATTTCCACGGGTTTATAAATAAAGACAGTGTTACACTTACAACATTGTCTTATAAATCTTATCTGCATAAGGCTATATCAAGTTACTTTACATAATTTCCAAGGTGCCAAAATAAAAATAAATAAATCATTAAACAGACAGACATTAATTGAATGTAAATCTAAGTAGCGTTTGCCGAATTAAAAAAAAAAAGTGTCATTAATTGGAATGCCATTATTGAGAAACTTTATTAACTTCGGTGTAAAGTTAAATGCCATATGGTAAATACAAATGAAGACTTCACACAAACACCAGAGTTAAAGGAACACTGCTCAATTTGTATTTCAATTGTATTAAATTTTTATTTATGCAAGTATTTCACCTACTTTTGCTTGACTCAGTTCTTGTTGCAGCATTTCAGCTACATGACCCTGTGCTTCGTAATGGCGCATTCGATCGGCAATTTGGTTCTGCTGATATATGCCTTTAGTATTGGAAATCTCCATAGTGCGAAGCTCATTTTCTTTCACAGCAAGCTATCGGGAAGTTGAATGATTTTTAACAATAAAAAATAGCTGCACCAATTTACTT
>QLNU02015003.1:66304506-66318960 GCA_006491805.2 Dysdera silvatica | reverse complement strand
AGTCCTTTCTGACACACCATGTATATATATATATACACCTACATCAATACCGCACCTACTATACGATTACAAAGCTGGAAACAGACATGACAAATTACAGACCCACACTTCACGCCAAATTCGCACAACAGTACCCACACCTGGACATCAGTATAGAAAGGATAACAACCCAACGCAGGAACATAATAACCAGAAATCTCTTAGCAGAGCCCATACTACAAAGGTTAAGAGATGAAGTCGCCAATGACCTGGCAAACACTTCAACCAGTGTGGCCAACCCTGAAGCACCAGCTAGTAGCGCAAGAGAACCGCTCCAACCAAGCATAGAAGAAGAAGAGAGGAGGGACGTGGAGAAAATGGAAGAAGGTTTCCAATGTGCCCTGGCGGAATATGAAGGCTCGGATGCCGCAACAAGGCCAAGAATACCACGCCAACCGGCATCTTGGAAACTCTGCAAAGCAACCAAGATCCTCAATGAACATACTCTACCACTACACCTACAGAACCACAACTCCCTACAGGAAATACACACCGCCATATACTGTGCAGCAGTAGCGGCATCACGCGCCAATGGGTACGAAGTAAGGAACGAAGGCCGAAGTAACAGAGGAAACAAAGCCCAACCACCATGGCAAGTGAGACTGCAAAAAAGAATAGAAGAGCTCCGCAGCAGCATAGGGCGAATAACCCAGTACATGCAGGGAAATAGGAGTAAGAAATTAGTGAGGAAAGTGAAGATGGCCCTTAAGAGAAATAGGATTCATACAAGACACGAAGAGCCCAATAAACACATCAGCGAATATCTGGATACCCTCAAACAAAAACTGGGTGTATACGCCAGAAGACTCCGAAGATACAAAGACTGTACCAACAAAAAACAACAGAACATGCAATTCCAAGCAAACCAGAGGCTTTCTACAGGAGCTTCGAGGGCTACAACAGACAAGACAAATTGCGGAAGCCCCAAAGCCAGCAGAAATAGAGACCTTCTGGAAGACACTATGGTCCAATGAAGTACAGCACAAAAGCGCCCCCTGGATTCAGCAAGAAATGGAGGCTACGAGAGGAATAGAGGAGATGGAGTACACGGGCATCACGATAGAGGAACTCCAGCAGGTAATCCAACGTACGCACAACTGGAAAGCACCCGGTATTGACGGCATACACAACTTCTGGTACAAGAAATTTACCAGCGCCCATGGCCCATTAGCCAAGGAACTTACGGCGATAATTGAAGACCCCAGCAAAATGCCTGAATTCCTCTGCAAGGGAATAACTTACCTCCTACCGAAGGACCAGGATACCAGTAACCCAGCGAAATACCGACCCATTACGTGCCTTAACACCCTGTACAAGATACTCACGGGGTGCATCTCTGAAAAAATAAGCCGGCACAGCGAAAGCAACAACTTAATGACGGAAGAACAAAAGGGATGCCAGAAAGGGACTCTGGGATGTAAAGAGCAGCTTACCATCGACTCAGTTATCCTGGAACAAGCAAGAAAACAAAAGCGAAAACTCAACACCGCATACATAGACTACAAGAAGGCTTTCGACTCTGTTCCGCACTCGTGGCTCCTTGAAATACTCAGCATATACAAAGTGCATCCCTCAATCATCCGATTCCTACAGAGCAGCATGAAACAATGGAGAACCCGGTTACAGCTAAACACGCCAGACAGTAAAATAGAAACGGCCGAGATCCCCATCCGCCGCGGAATCTTTCAAGGAGACGCACTAAGCCCCCAGTGGTTCTGCTTGGCGTTAAACCCCTTGTCAAGGATGCTGAACACAAGTAAATACGGATACATGCTGAAGAAAGACAAGAGAAACCTACATAAAGTCTCCCACCTCATGTACGTAGATGACATCAAGCTATACGCGCCAACAATCACCCAACTCCGACAACTCATCAGTATAACAGAGACATTCTCCAAGGACATAGGAATGGAATTCGGCCTCGATAAGTGCAAAATACAGAAGAATAGCAAAGAAGATTTACCAGGCATCGAACTCGAAGACGGGAGACTACTGAAGACCTTGGACGAGGGCGAAACCTACAAATACCTAGGGATAATGCAAAAACGGCAGCAGGAGCACAAGAAAGTCAAAGTCCAGCTCACGCAAGCATTCCAAGAAAGACTTAGAAGCATTGTGAAGACGAAACTGAGCGGGAAAAACACCACGCAAGCCATTAACGCATATGCGGTACCAGTGCTCACCTACTCCTTCGGGATCATCAAATGGTCCAACACTGAACTAGAACAACTCCAGCGGAAAATGAGAACCATCCAGAGAAGAGCCGGACAACTACACCCTGCAACGGCAATTGAACGGCAAACGCTACCCCGGGAAGGAGGACGCTGACAAGCGGTCCTCAAAGACTTACATGACAAGCAGATCCAGAGCATGAGGCAATACTTCCAGTTGAAGAGTCCCCGATCGCCACTCATCCAAGCCATAACACAAGCAGATGCAAATTACACGCCACTAAACCTGTGTAGTACCGAGGAGCGTGTCCTCGAAACAGCCAACGAACAGAAACTGAGAACTTGGGCGGGAAAACCATTACATGGCAGGCACTACAATGACCTGCAACAACCACACGTTGACAAGAAGGCATCAAATTCTTGGTTGGCCAAAGGCACTCTCCAGCCAGAGACAGAAGGATTCATGCTAGCCATCCAAGACCAAGTGATCGCAACAAGGAACAATCAGAAATTCATCCAGAGAAAAGATATAGAAAGCGACAAATGCAGACACTGTCATGCGGCATCAGAGACAATCCAACACGTGATGGCAGGATGCAAGATCCTTGCGCAGTCAGACTACAAACATAGGCACGATCAAGTAGCGAAAATAGTCCACCAGAAATTGGCAGCGAATGCTGGCTTTCTGACTGAAAAATGCCCGTACTACAAATATGAGCCAGAGACCGTGCATGAGAACGAAACACACAAGCTTTACTGGGATAGAGCAATCATAACAGACAAGACAGTCCCACATAACCGTCCTGACATAACCCTCGTCGATAAATCGAATAAGACCACGTACTTAATCGACATAGCAGTACCCAACACCAATAACATACAGACAACCTACACAACGAAAATCACCAAGTACCAAAGTACCAGACATGAAGTAAGAGATATATGGGGTATGGAAAAGATCTTCATCATCCCGTTAGTCATCTCAGCAACAGGGATAGTACCAAAAACGCTTGCGACGAATTTGGGAATACTCAACATTGACCCAAACACCTACATTGAAATACAAAAAGCCACAATCCTAAACACGTGTCACATTGTCAGGAAGTTTCTAGACATGGCACATTAAGAAGTGATGTAAAAAGAGGCTTGGGAACATGGCGCTCTGCCCGTCCCAAAGCCTGTTTCCGCCAAGAATGGGCGAGGAAAACTTTTATATATATATATTTGTATTAATTATTTTAATTAGTTACATTATCTATAATATATTTATATAATATGGAACCCCTTTCCCCCGCTAACGGAAACTTAATTAACTTCCGCCCGTGGTCATATCCCTTATTATTAGCGATATATAATACAAATATTAATTTAATATTATATAGGTTAATATTAATTTATAAACTCCCTTATTATGTGAGAGTTACTTGATTTTACAAAAAATTCTATTTTCGAAAAAACATTGTAACTTTTTTTTTTTTTTTTTGTTTGATACCCACCAAAATTTAAACGATTGAATGGGAATTTAAAGCAAAAAATGCCATTTCTATTTTGAGAGTAACATATTTACAAATTATAAAGAATAATGTTAACCATACAACGCTTCTCAAAAAATTTAGCTACATAATTTTCATTTCATCGCAATTTTTGATTAATTAAAAGCAGTTATTGAGAAAACACAAACATTTTCAATCTTTTCAGAATGAAAATATTTACAGATTAATCACGATAACAGTTTACTGAAAATTTTGATTTTTTGACATTTGACAATTTAAAAATTGTCGTTCATGACTAATTTTTAAAAATTAAAAAAAAATCACATTTATATAAAAATTAAATTACAAAAATGATGGTACGTATTAGGGTGCTCAATGCAATTTTTAAACTGCTTAAAAATATTTGTAAAAATACATTCGAACTAGGGGCGGACTCGGTCTTCTCAAAGGGCGCATACCATGGATTTTCGGAGGGCTCGAGTTCTATCGCCCACGAGGGCGCATCAGCCCGGGGGCGGGTGGTCTAGTCCGCCCGTGTATACATATAGCCTACTTTTGTAATAAACACAAAATTGAAAGAACATACCTCAGCTAGTGAGCTATTTGCTTGTAAAGCATTCAATTTCTTGCGGTTTTCCTGTGGCAATTCCTTGTTTGAATCTTCAGTTGAAAGATCATTAGAATCTATTTGATCACTCGATTTAACTCTTCTACTCTGAAGAAACGCTTGCAATGAAGTTTGCCTTTTCATTTTTAAGGCATCTATTTTATATCTGTTTAGTTTAATTATATAATATTATATGCATCACTCTTTGTCTATAATAATTTCACATTACCTTTATTTAAAAATTTTGTATATACATAAATATATTTTTTTTACTTTATTTATATTTACTTTTAACTTTTATTATACTTTTTATTTTTCAATAGGCAAATATTTTTATTTATTTACATTATTATTATTCTTTTGAAAATTCAATTGATAAATGGCAAAAGAGAGGATAATGATATAAAATTACAATTGACTAGAGGAAGGGGGGCCGGGACCCTTCACTAAATCCTTATGCCCATTGTGATTTCAATACAAACTACAAATTAAGCATGCAGAGAGCTAATCAAAGTGTTAGATTTTGATTTTCTTTTTTAAACATCCGAAGTGCAATCCCCACTCGTGGATCCAATGGGGGCAATAAGACGATCCTCCCCACCCCATCTCAGGAATTATATCGTAGGAAATGAAAGTGTGTAGAAGCTAGCGGTGGCGGACACAGACAGAATTTGCCATGGTCTTGGAATAACACCCTTCATTTATCATGAAAATTGGAATTTCTTTACAGTGAAAAAATATATTGGGGGGTCATGACCTCTGAACCCCCCACTGCATCCGCCCTTGGACGCTAGCGGCTGGGGAAACTGGAGTCATGCTGAGGGTACTGAGCGAGACAGACCAATCCTTCTGCGCATGTGCGTGGACCCCGGCATTACTAGTACCTAAACATGATGTAAGTTAGCTACATTTATTAGCATCTAGACGTTAGAAAGCGGTCTTGCCAAGTATTCTTATATTAGCAACGTATTTTAAACATAATTAATCGTAACATGTGAGTATCATCATTTTTATTTAAATACACTGTGTATGAAAATACTGAATCAACATATGCTGATTCAAGAGATACTGATTCAGGCAGCGCACATCGAATGTGATCGAAACGGCACGAGTCGCGAAGCGACGAGTGGAGGGGTCTGGGGTCTCCCCAGTTCGGTCTCTGTGATTCAGGTAAGTACTGATTTATTTATAAAAATACTAATTCATGATCAATATATAATAGTAACAGGGATACAAGTGTGGAGCTAATGCTTGATATATAATTGCTATTTTCTATTTTTCTGGCCAAGCAAATGGAACCACTGATAGGAATTTTTGCGAAGATCATGCACATGCGCAGAAGGATTGGTCTGTCTCGCTCATCACCCTCAGTATGCCTATTGTTTACTCAGCCGCTAGCGCCTAGTATGAAAGTATAGTTCGTTCACGAAAAGTAGTCCGATGGTACCGTTAGAAATAACGGGAGTTGACATCACAAACGGCCTAGCCGATTACAGCAGAGGGGAGGACGTCATTTCAGAACTGGTTTTTGGCACAGATAAATGTTTGCTAAAATCCAGTTCCCGAAATGGCGTCCTCATTTTCGCTGTAATCGTCCAGGCCATTTGTGACGTCAGCTCCCGTTAATTCTAACGGTACCATCGGACTACTTTTCGTGAACGAACTATATTGGATACTTGAGTAAAAATAAACAAATCGCCCCCACCCCTTGAAAGATTTTTGGTTCTGCCCTTGGCAGTCCATAGCCCCCCCGCAAAAATATTTTTCTAGCTATGGAGCAGTCAGAGAATTAATGCGAAAAATTTACCCTCACAAGCGAGTCAAGTCAAATCCAGTGAATCAACTTCCAAAAAAGCTTTTTTCCCCACCATAACCGGCACTCTCACGTGGAACAAATTAAAAAAAAAAAAAATGTTCCGTAACCATAACAGCAGTAGGTGCGTTTTTTCGCATGTGTACTTACAAATAAAAAATAACTTTATGATTTTTACAAAGTTTCATCAAATATTTAAATAATTTCAAACAACATTTTATAAAGCATGCATGCCTTGTTCGAAAAGATTGAATTTCGACAGGATGAAATGAACTGGTGGGGTATTTTTTCACAACTACACCATCCACAGATTTATCGAATGTAAACTCAACATTCGATCCGTTGTTTATAAGAATTTAAATTCCAAAATCCAGTACCCAACAATATTAAAAATCATTTTTCTGCAGAACAAACTAGCAATAAAAAACTAATTAAAAACACGTTAAATTACTCTTTATAAGATGATTATATATAAGCGTTAAAATTATACGCAAAATAATAAACGTCCATTCATGTGAAAAGTTCGGATTTTCCGCGACGATTATTAAAACTTAGAAATAAAAATAACCAAAGAAAGGAACGTTTTCTTACGGCAATACTTAAAACTATTATAAATGAAAAATAATCAACAAAATTAAACTCACTTTTCCTGCCGCTCGTCCTAAACGAACGATTCCAACTTTCACAGCGGACATCCATGGCTCTGAAATTTTGGCTGGCAATTTCATTCGCCGATTCTATACAGCCGCCCACTCTACACTTTTAATTACACGTGCTCTAGAACAAAGTATTTCAAGAACACTAAAAAAGAACAATAAAAATCTAAAAATCCGCCCGCCACAATTCGTAATGCTCCTTACAGGGCCGAAGTCGACACACGAGCGGGCTTTCCGAAGAGCACAAATAATCGAGTGGCAGCCGAAACAGTTCTTCGGTTCGTTCGTTCAGCAGCTGTTTTCCCATAAGGCCATTTGGAAAGCAGTGAGATAAAAAAAAAAAAGTGGCAGATGGGCAGCCAGTGCGTTACCACAGTTCCTCTTTCAACCGAGTCCCCCTTTATATAACCACCTACCTCATGCTCATGCGACTGTGCACCGACAGTGCACAGAACCATATGAAGAAAAAAATTTCGGTTCACCTCCGATTCGCAGATACCACTGAGATGTTGGTGTCGCCACCTACCGAATATTTTGTAAATTATAGTTTCCAAAATTAAGTTAGCCTCTAAATTTTGGAATTTCACTTTGATCTATTGATTTTTCACAAATATTCTCTTGTATAACCTTCCTATTGAATTAGAAACGAATGAAGAAGTATTCGGAAAGCCAGAAATTTGTCAAACAAGAAAAGTTCAGTAACACCATTAACTGGAAATACAACGGAGCTGTCTAATGTGACATGCACTTCTATACTCCAGACATCAAGACCGTGCTTACGGTGTTAGCAGGGGCTCCAAGAGCTAACAAGGCCCCCCCCCATGACCCCTTCCCTGAACAATGGCATAGATATTTTTCTTTTTGAGGGAGAGGAGGTTGAACCTCAAAATGAATAAAAAGTATTAAATAAGAATATATTTTTTTTACTTGCTTAATTATTTTATAAGATCACTTCTGAAAAAAAAACTAACGTAAGATATTATTTTTTTCGATAATCGAGACAGACTAATGAAGAGTAATTAAAAATCTGTACATTAATAATGTACAAAATCTTATTAATCTGGATTTAGAGAACAATTTTTCTAGTCTTCCGACTTTCATCGTAGTCATATTTACGAATATCTCCATTATTTGAATAGAACCGTCGGCTTGAGACATGGATTTTTGTACAAGATTCTAATCGGTGAATGATGCACTAAGTTTTCGCTACAGTTTAGCATAAATATATTCTAAAGAGTGTTCCTTAGAATATATTCCGACATATATGTACCGCACATAAGATCTTAGCCGAGAAAATTGCTTGGCACTTTTTCATTTTTAAATAAAAAGCAAGAATATCGTATCAAAATATTTTGGGGTGGGGCAGCATAGATCTTTGCCAGTGTGGGGCTAGGCTTCATCCGGGACCCCGGGCTGCCCCTCTCGTCGGCCCCGGATGTTAGCGGCCCTCAAACGTGTTTTAACATAACACAACGATAAAAAGATTGACCAGGGTTTAGCATTACAAAATAAAGTTCTTCACTGGTCTGAACGCTAAATATAAAAAAGGAGATAATGAAGTTAAATTAAAAATAGGAGATAAAAATGAATTAAAGTAAGGATTATTGTAATTTACTGTTATTATAATTATTACGAATTAATGAAAAGATAACCCAATGAATGTAAGCACTTTCATTACAGATATACTATTACGACTTACAAAATGGTTTTTCTAGTTTTTTATGCAGCGAAATTATTTATCAAATGTCAGAAACCGGGAGTCTCTGCTGTGACCATGTGGCCACTACATTGTGCAGTGGAACCTGGTAAAATGGCCGCCTTTTGGTAAATTAACCACGTGAATAAAATAACCACTTTTCATAAAAGAGAAATTGTAGGAACATAATCATAACTGTAAGCGTAATTTGAGAGCTAAATATAGCCTAAATTGGGGGGTGGGGGGAAATTGGATGGAAAAAATAGGATTTTGCCTCTGCTCTAAAAAAACGGGGCAAGCCTGTGCCCCTTGCCCCCCCCCACCCCCACCAGATTACGCCTATAGTCAAAACTATACCAAAGTATGTCGTGTAAAGTGATCACCTGTCTATGGTAACCATTGCAGTCCAGTCCCAAAAGTGGTCACTTTAGACAGGTTCTACTGCAAATGACAACGTACATAGTCTACTGATGCTAAAGCACTTGACCGATAATACGTATATTTATTTTGACCACCATTTAGAAGCTACAAGCGCATTATAAGCAGTGGCGGCTCTTAGGGTGACGCGAGTGAAGCGGCACTTCACCTAAAAAAATTGGGAGGTCGAAAAAAAAAATTTTTTTTTTTAAATTTAAATTCCAAATCCTTTTTATTTTTTATCAAATTTAAAAGTTGATTAGAAAAATAAAATTCAAAATTTTATTTTGAGCCCACTATTTTTTTTTGAATTTAATTCCTTTAATATAATTGGAATTACATTCAGGAACAGAAGGCTACGTTTTTAAGTCAGCGCTTTAAACGCGTTAAACGCACCAACGAAATATTGCTCGCCGAGAAAAAGGGCCGAATGAAGCGACAATAGAAATTCAGAGCTTCGCTTCAAAACGGAAATGTTTTGCGAACATGGTTACCATGGCGATGGAATATTTACGGCGAAAGCAAGTATTATCAGAGAAGAGAAATTTTTATCGCATCATCATGTCAGCTAGTATTGCCAGATCAGAGGTTTTACCTCTGAATCTAGAGGTTTTGCATGGGAAAAAAGGTAAAAATTACCAAAACAGAGGTATGGCTTGATCAGAAATAAAAATTGAGATTTTTGATTACCACAGAGGTTTCTAGAGGTAAAAAATTTTCTGTGGGGGTGTTACTGGTCAAAGAAAAAAAATTAAATCAAAGAATTGAATCAAACTTCGATTCAAACTATAAACACTTTAGTGTTATATTTGTTAGCCTGAATTACCCTGAAGTATTTCGAGGCACGTTGAGTGGTAACAGTAGAAGCGTGTAATTTCGTTGTGTTTTTGTTTCTTAAGGACACAGGACCTTTAAATCTTTAAAAAATCGATTTTTTATTTATTAGTTTAAAAAATAATATCGATTTTTGGCAGTGTTTTAAAACAAACCGCATCAAAATTCTTCAATTACTTCTTGCACTATTGTATAAAATAAAAATAACTATTACATATTACCTTGTTACCAAGTTCCAACTTGAACGCTCTTTTTCTCAAAATCACTATTTACTTTTTATAAGTTTTTATTATTTTTTTAGGATTAACTCTAAAATGTTGAGTGTTATAAATAAAGAATGGGATTCTTTAAAAGAAGTATTTACTGAGATTATGAACGATCCAACCTCCGATCAAACTTCGCTTAGGCAGAGTGTCGGCTATTTAAATATATTTAACGACTTTGAATTTTCACTTTTGGTTGTTGTTTTTTAGCGATATTTTTGGACTTACGGATGTTCTCTTCAATGTACTACAAAATAAGTCATTTGACATTAATTTTTGCATCTCACAAATTAAAAATACGCAAATGGTCTTAAACAGCAAACTAAATGAGGATACGTTCATAGAAATTTTCGAATTAGTGATTTCGAAAACAACAGTTCCAATTGAACACCGTGAGGGACGAAAAAAAGTGACGCTCACACAAAATAAAGTTCTTGCAAAATATAAAATTTATATTTTATGAAATATTAGATACTATTTCATTACAAATTACTACACGTTTTCAAGATATGGAAAAGCTTCATTTTATTACATTAATGGATACTTCAAAATTTGTAGAGTATTCCAATAAATTTCCTACAAAAACAATAAATAATTTAAATGTGTACTACCCCAATATATTTACTGACTTCCAAAGATTGAAAAATGAATTAAAACACATATATCTGGATAAGCAGTATAGAGATATGAAATTACAAACATTCATGGAAATTTTAACAGAAAACAGATACATTTTTAAAGAAGCTTATAAACTTTTTTGCTTAATAGTGACTATTCCGTCCACTAGTGTTTCCGTAGAACGGAGTTTTTCTTGCTTAAACAGAATCAAAATCAGTCTACGTAATACGATGTTTGAAGACAGACATAGAAACTTGTTAAAAATTTCAATTGAAAAGGAACTACTAAAAGAGTTAATAGAAACTCAACCATTTTTTCACATCATCGACAAGTTTGCAAGTCTAAAAGAATCGAACTTATATTCAAAAAATAAAGACTGGGTAAGCATATATTGCATATTTTTATTTTGCTTGTTGTCTCCACATATTATCTCTGTCTGTACAACATGTAGTACCATATCAGGTCCGGTATATACATATTGTGAATATTTGGAATATTATACATGGCAGATTATTGAAATTTTAAAACGGTTTTATTGTTGACATATTTTAACAATTTTATGTATATAATGAATAATTTTATATGTTTTAATAATATTTAAATTTCATACAATTACTAGTGCATGCACAGTTTTTGTATTGAAAGGTCTATTACGTGTAAATAATTGAATTATATAAATACATCCATCTTTTTAAATTATGTATACAGTATATACATATACACACACACACAACTTAAACAAAATATGCATAATATATATTCTATTGCTTTTCGGAGATGCAGAAAACAAATGTATCCAATGTCGGGAAAATAATGTAAACACGTTATCAGGCAGAAATGTTAAAAGCATTTGGGAGTGTATAATGTGCCGTTTTTGCCTTTGATTGAAGTACTTTGATTTATAAAAATAATTTTTCCACCATGTGTCTAGCTTGCAAATAAGCTAGTGTCATGTAATGTGTTGCTTGCTTGTTTTTTTTTTTTTTTTTTCAGATATGAATGCCCCCACTTCACTTCTTACATGCTAAATAAATTTAAAGTCATTCACTATTTCATCCATGATTTTAATGAATTTTGTAGTTAGACTACATGATAAGAATAACTAATTTGGTTCTATTGGTTATTTTTTTGGTCCCTTACGTTTTGGTTTGCATACTAGTTTATATTTAAATTGGTCTTAGAAATTTGCTCATTTACATTTTTTCATTTATATATTCCACTGCATATAGCCGTGTATACAGTGAAATCTGTCTAAACTGAAATCTCTGTGAAACGGGAACCTACCGACACCCGAATGCTTTGTTTTTCAAAATGAGATACAAGCTTTATTAAGTAAACACCAGCTTTCAACGGAAATTTTCTCGTTCACGTGAGATTATAGAATGCGCAGGTTTCATTGTACATACTTTGTCAAATATATTATTGCTACCTTAGTGCCGGATTTAGGATAAGAGGCGACCTGGGCACAACGATTTTTGGCGCGCGCCCCTCCGTTGGCGCAACTAGGGGGAACCCCTAGAAAATTTCTGCTAAGCATTGAAGTATGGGTTTTAGTCCCCTCTAGAAAAATTATCCCTTAGACTTTGAAGCTAGTTACGCCCATTGCCTCCTCCTGCCATTCCGCCCCCTCAAATGCAACGAAAAATCTCGGAGGATAGGGAAGGGCCGACATTTATGATTACCGTGTATGCATTGTTATATGATATATTAAGGATAGTTTTATAAATGAATGTAGTTTATTTGCCGATGACGTTTTGAATTTTTTATATGGGGGGACAAATGCTGACGCAGAACAAAATTTCAGGGAGGGCGCAAAGCTTGAAAATTTCACTTGTAAGTTTAGTTTTATTTTTTACTTGAAAATAATTATTTTTAATGTAAATTTATTATTCTCAAAGGTCGCATGTGCCCCTTCCTAGATTCGCCTATAGAGGGCAAAGGTTGTTTCGTTCAATTTTTCAGAATTTCAGATTTAGAAAATAATGGTGGAGGGCGCCTTCTCGGGGAGAGCTGATCGACGGAATTTTACGGTAAATAAATTGCAATTAAAAAAACCCAAAAAAACTTCCGCCTTTTTCGCCCCTAGAAATTTGGCGCCCTGAAAAAGTGCCCAACGTGTTCATTTATAAATATGGCACTGGGATACCTTGTGAAGAGGCTTATGCCCGCCACAGCAAAGTTTATTATAATTATATTAAGCGGTATATTGATATAAGTAACTTTAATAAATTTTATTAAGATACAATTATTGCATTAAAATATTAAAAAATAGTGAAATCTACTTACATAAACTACTCTTTACAGTAAATATCTGAATTTTTTATTCATAATATTTTTTTAATTCGCAAAATTACATTATTAGAAGGTGTGGGGAAATAGTTTCCATTATTTTATAAAAAAGATATTCAGTGGAATGTAGAATGTTCTACAATGTTCCATTACTGCTTCAGACTAAACAATAATAGCTGCAAATAATTTAAAACACTTCAATCTCACAAAAAAAAAAATTATATGGGCATTTTATTTTATATATATAAAAATATTTGTACATATATTATATTGAGAAGCTTGGGCACTGGAAGCAGCGGCCCTGTTTAGCAAAGTAGACAAAGGCGTGAATAGGAAACCATTGTCTCTATTTATCAATTTGTGGTTTTGGAACGCTGGTCAGCGTCATGTTGGTGAGTTATTGTGAGCATAGAAGTTGAGCTTAACAAGGGGCAAGTGGGGGGGGGGCATCTTTGCTCCCCCATGTACTTTTACACTTAACTTGAAACCTCAAGCATATCAGTTTTTTCTGTCATTGTCAGTTTGCGGTTTCGAAATGTCATACGGCGTCCCGCATGCTGGCCGATGTAAGCAACGAACTAGCAATCTTGCACTGCAGTTCAAATTCCATTTTCATGAATGTTGTGAGACTAAAGACAAACATTTTTTTTGAATTGAAAGTTTAGTTTGCTTGTTTTGGATTTTTATGGCGCAAGGACATCTAGAGATATACAAACGTGGTACTTAAACTCTGAAATTAATTACTTTCCATACAATTCCAGTTTCCGCGAATAGTTTTAACTTCTTATCCTGCATTTTTTAGTAGTAATACTACTCAGTTATTGATTTTTTTTTATTAACTAGGGGGAGGAAATTACTCCCCTAAATGACGTCCTTGCTCTGGTAAGAAGTGGGCCCTCCTGTGTAACTGCCCGGTAGGCCTGGGCCCACCCAGTACGTCCCTGATTTCGCTGTATGCAAAGAATACTTTTTCTTGGAGCATTTTATTGTCGTTGTTCCTAGAGACAAACGTTTGAGAAGCCGTTGGACTTTTTCTTTCAGTTGCCAATGATATCTTCGTTAATTCTTGGTGAATTATTTTTTAATTTTTTGCGCCTTTAATTTTTTGCCCATCAAGCTTCATATTTTGGGCTTGCCCTTTTCTGAGACTTCTTCTTTTTGCAAGGGTTTCATTGGGAAGGGTGGCCGCCGGAGGCGGCGCTGTAATCCCAGTTTTCTGAGACTTGTGAACTGGTGCGTCTACGTTTCAGTCACATGCTTCATCAGCACCCGGAGACTGAAAGTGGATTTTTCATCTCACTCTTAACTTCAGCCAGCCTTTCTTTTGGATTATAGGCTACCATTTACGGTCACTTATCCTATTCTGCTTTTTGCACAATCATCTACAAACATTATTATTTATGCTGTAGGAATACGCAGAAAATTCATAAAGAAGGGGTTATAGGCTCAATTCGGATGGGGGAAAAATTCCCCAATAGGCTATACTAGACTATAGACCAGTGGTTTCCAACTCAATTTAAGCTGCGGACCATTTTCAGTTTGTTTTTCAACATATTTA
>QLNU02015003.1:66263426-66304406 GCA_006491805.2 Dysdera silvatica | reverse complement strand
TCTATATTAAAATTGCTATATTAATTGTAATCTGTATTAAAATGCTAGTTCTATAATTATCTTATGATACATATATCTGCATGTAAATATATAAAATGAATATGTAGAAATAATTGTAATTACAAATGACCAAAAAAATAGTTCTCTAATGAACATATATTGTGCGTTCGCGCAGACCTGACGCCTGATACCGTTAGCAGACGGGTTAGTCCATTGCAGTTTAGGGAAGGGCGTCTTGCCGAAACTGGTTTTTCGCGCGGGAAAAACCAGTTCCTCCAAGACGGCCTTCCCTAAACTGCAATGGACTAACCCGTCTGCTAACGGTATCACGCGCCAACTGAGCGCGAATGCACAGTACATAGTCCTTATATATCAAAATTCTAAGCTAAAAAAGTAGCTTTGTTGCCAGACTTTAAGCTGCGTAAGTTTTTTTTAGCATTTTGTGAAAAAAATTTAATCCCATTTTTGCTAAAAATCGAAAACCCCGAAAATTAAAAATTTCTACAATTTTATGTCGGCGGCCGCCATACGACGATCTTGAAAATCTTCTCTGACGTCAAGAACAGATAAATCGAACTCAGTTTGATTTTAAAAATGCCTACAAACTATGGTGGATAGCAAAGCCAAGGAGAATTGTACAATTATATGGCCGATTGTGTAATTTTGTACAAAATAAAAAATGCTATTTGTAGTTCTAAATTTTAATTATGGTATTTTGTTTAGCATTCTCCTATAGTTCAAAGTTTTCAAAATTATCGCAAGTATTTACAGTAGAAAAAGAGAACTAAAAGAAATTTAAAAATGCTAAAATTTTATTTTTACATTTTAACTAAAAAAAAAACGAACAAAAAAAAAACCAGCTTAAACCCTGTTTGTCGCCAAAGGTGGATGTTGTATCCCATTTTAAGCTCATTTTCAACTTTCACTAAGTGTCCAGGAGTTCTTTGCTTTGATTGGTCATTATATAAGAACGATTGGTTCCCATATTTACAGTAACATATACAGTAAAACCTCTCCTAATGACCACCCCCTTAACCACTTTTTCTAGAGATGAATTTTTTTCATTCCCCCTCCCCACTAAAGCCAGTGCTAAATTTACTTCCTTTCAGAGACCGCCTTTCTGAGTGACTGCTTTTCCATGGAACCGGCAGTGGTTGCCTTAAGGAGGTTTTACTGTATAACAAATTGTGTAGTGTACATATTGAAAGAATTGCTTGTGTGTATCAAAAACCTCTGGTGGTGGTTTGGAGAAGTTATTTTGGATAGAGGCTTTTTCAGTGCAACCAAATTACTACTTATTTTTAACAAAGTCTCGAATCATTCATTGTACAGGAATTGACATCTATCAGCTACACTTCTGGTGTGAAATTTTTGTGTAGATGATACAACAGCCCAAGTTAAAAAGCAGTTATATGGGTATGTCCAGTTTCAGAGTCCTGGTGTTTCTCAGCCAGTTCAATGTTGCTTTTTGTATTCAGTATGTTTAGATCATGCAGAAGCTGCATACATGTTTACAGAGATTTGTGAAGAATTTGAAGTTGGAGGGTTGCATTTGTCTAAAATGGTCATGATAGCAATGGAGACAGTTTAAATGTAAGCAAATCCCTTTGAAAAAAAAAAGGATAATGTCTTAAAATTATCTGGTTCCCCAGGACTTATTGACATTGGGTTTTTCAACCTACCTATTATGCACAATGCTTTGGAAGTGGTCTGAAAGAAGCACCCTTTAATATGATCGAAGATTATTCCCACAATGCATATACATGGTTCAAGAAATCTACTGCCAGAAGACAAAATTTTAAAAATTTTCAAGCATTGTTGGATGTATCGCAGCATTATTTTTTCCAGTTTTTAAGCTCTAGAGCAGTGGTCGCCAACCGGTAGTCCGCGAGAGAATTTTGGTGTGATGCAGAGAAATCCGGACATTTTTTACGTTTTTAATAAAACAAAAATAATATTCTAAGAAATTCTCATATTCTGAATGACAATTTTCGCCTTTATATTGCACTAAATTCACGAAATGTGCTTGATTGGATCCTAAACGTTTAAGCACTAATTTCTAACTTTCTGTTAAAATAATTAATTGTAAATTTTTGTATCTATAGACTGTACTTGAGATAATTGTCGGCAATTAGTGAAAAAAAAACCCCACCCTCACATGCCGCAATATGGTTACCATGAAGAAGTCCTGTATTTATCTTTTTAAAAAAATTCATATTGATGGTCCGCAGGATTTAAAATTATGAATTTAGTGATCCATGAGGTCCGAAAGGTTGGTGACCGCTGCTCTAGATGGCTTACTCTTGCTCTAGTGCTAAAAAGATTCATAGCATAACCTGAAACTTTACTTCATTACTTTTAAATAGTTCATGCCAAAAACCAACAGTTCAGTGTATGCAAATAACTTTTGATATAATGCAATCGTTAGCATACTGAAGAACAAGTTCCTCCTGCCCCTGAATTAGCTTCTGCTTCATATTAATGAATTGTTTTCTAAGTTTTTTTTTGCACTTTCGAGCAGCCACTTTTTCATATTTTATATGAAGTTTGTGAACTAAAGATGTTGAGAGAATTTATGAAACCGGATGTCGTGAAAGAGGTCTCTTTTAATGTGACAGTGGGAGGCCGTTGACTTTGCACAAAATTGAGGTAGGAACAGTAGCAAAACGAACTTTGGCCTTGTCTCAAATGTCTGACAAGAATAAGCCTGGGTATGACTCATCAATCTTGTGTTTTTCTAAGGGAGTAATACCTACACTTTCACAACACTGTCAATTAAAAATGAGATCTTGGAAAAACCTGCAGTGTCTTTGTCGTTTGGTTCATACTGAGGATGAGAGCTGCAACTACTGTAAATAATTAGTCACTCAAGTACCACATCCTCTGGATGACAATGGCAGGGGCAAAGTTCTAGAGGAATGGAGGTAATACCAGGTGGATGATGAAATTACAGAACAGTTGTTTATCAAAAAAAAAAAAAAAAGATGGTGAAAGTTGACTATACAAGGCATAAGTTTTCAAGATCAAAGCTCTCAAGGACAGGGCTAGAAATTAGGAATGGAAAGTTAGGTGTCAATGGCACCTAACAATTTTTTCTTAGTCGCCAAAATGATTTTCTTAGGTGCAATTTGAAAATTATTTCATTCCCGTAGCATCTTCATACATATAGCACAATTACTTACAATGACGATGATAAACAAAACAGGCATTTTACAAATTATAAAGAAACAGTTATTAAAAATAGTTACCCTTTAAAATCTGGTCACCTTATACATCCGTATGATATATCTTCCCACCATATATTAATTGCAGGCAATGAATTGCGTTCAACCATCCTCGGCCCCTACAGCTTAACAAATAATCCACAATAGGAAGTAATAGCCAAAGTCTTGTGTGTCTTTTAATTAAACTAAAACCTCTTTTGTATTCATTTATACCAGTGGTTCCCAACTCAATTTAAGCCGCGGACCACTTTTCCATTTCAATTGTACCCGCAGACCACTTTGAAAAATTCTCATGAGTTGACTGTAAGACATTAATAAACAAGAGAGTCCGGGTCTTTTTTGGGGGGGAGGGGGATGTGTTTGAAAAATCGTGCTTTGGAAAAAAAATAATAAATAGAAAAAAGCAAAATCTAATGATACGGTCAAACACTTTTAAGACGAATTACTTTTAATACGAACCGTTGTATGAAGTTCCATCAGATTGTAAAATACTACAAATATACCATCAATTTCATTTTTATATTTAATTTTAATATTTAATAATAATTTTTATAAGTATTTTTTTTAATCGTTTTTTTAAATAATGACCCGTCTAGCGGACCACTTGGGACTCTTTGGCGGACCACCAGTTGGAAACTACTGATCTATACTCAAAGGAAGAATCATTATAAAATTTAATACTTTGCTTAAATTACAAAATGATGAAGATGATAGAGAGACTGCCATGAAATTCTGCCAAGCAGACTCGCATGACAATTCATGCATATATCATGACGGTATACGTAAGAAATATAATTTTTTATTTGAGAGTGTCATCGTGAAAAATTCAAGATGGTCCATATTTGAAGTCATACTATGCCCAGAGTTACAAATTAGGAGCATAAATTTGAGCATCAACAGCATGTAACAATTTTTCTTCAGTTACCAAGACATTTTACTTGGGTGCGATTTAAAAAAAAATCCTGTCAAAATAAACCGTAATTGAATGTTTTTATAAAAGCGCCTTTTAATGAAACTGACGTTATCTCATATTCTGGCTGTGAGTAGCAGGACCATAGTCAGAAGCAGTGATCCCCCTTACTAACCACCCCAAAAATTAAATTAACATTTGCGGAAAACTTAAGGGGCATTTATGAGCAATTTTATGCTAAAATAAACAAATACACTTTCGTTGATACGGCTCTGTACACGTGATAGAAAATCACGGAATTGGGGAAGTGCTTATAATACACGGATACTCATGCTGAACATGTGGTTACGTCAGCTTTACTGCTATTAACTCCTTTAAACAACTTAATTAGGCTTAATTGGTTTAGTTCCTATTGCTGCTTTCTTTAAATTTTTTTAGTTTTAGTTTGCACAAGTTTTTTTTTTTAAATCCCGAGTTAAGTATATGCGAAAGGCAAGAGGAAATTGCGTGCAATTGTGACCTGATGGCATGTTGCCAGATGGCAAGATTAAAAAAATCCCAACTTTGTACAAAAAAAATTATATATATATATATAATAATAGGGATGTTAAACATGCTTAGTTGAAAGCTTAAAGACGAATTGATTTAATAAAATTTGACCTGAAAAATATGTGAAACTGCTAATGCTTATTGTAGTAGTCTGTGGTTGAAAGTCTACGAACTTGGCAACGGTGCTTTGTTTTTGTTTATAAATATTCATCAGTAATCTGATTTAGCCAAAACCACAAATGTTATTATGGAAATGAAATGCTGGAGTACAAGATTTTTATAAATCAACAAATTTCGTCAGGCGTTTTGGATTCTAACGTGGGAAATTGAATTTTCATCGAAGAAGGATGGTGCATTGTTTAGGTTGTGTAGGTTAAAAGAAAAAATTTCAATTCTTTTTTTTTAAGTTTTACATTCTCAAAATTTAGTGCCTTGGGCATTTGCCCAACATGAATATATATAAATTCGGTTTCGATTTCACATGATTACAATTTAAAATATTATGTACATGTGGACTTCACTGAAGAAACTTTATTACCGATTTCGTTTTGTGTAGTCTTCGTGATCGAAAATCGAAAATGAGCATAAAGCCAAAGAATATCTCTAAATGTAAACTATTCCTGAAAAACTTACAGGTGGAAAAGGCTATGTTGAGACGCTAGTGGAACATTAATGGAGGGAATCGAGGTATCATAGTTGGCTACAGCCCACTAGATTGCAGACCATGGTTTTTCCCACTAATGAAAGTAACAATGATGCTGATCTTGCGACGTGCATCTGTGAGATTGATAGAAGGCAAAATAAAGGATTGAGCAATCGAAATTTGCATTATATAAACAATAAAAATAAAGTTAGGTGCCAAAAATAACGACAAGGTCTAAAATCTTGGTCGTCAAAACAAAATTTATAGGTGCAAAATTCAACTAGCAGCCGCTAATTTCAAGCCTTCCTGAAGTGTTAATGCAGGTACCTCAGCTTCTAGCTGAATATATTCTTTTCCTTTTGATACTAGCACATGTTAATTCAAATGTAGAAAAAGGGTTTTCTCTGAACAATGCATTGTTGACATCTGAAAGAAATGCTTTAGGAGAAAACACTATCAAAGGTGTAAGAGTAAGAAAGAGTTGAGAATTTATGAGAAACTTTGAAAACATATCTATCACCAAAAAGATGTCAGAGGCAGATCAACTGTGATTAAAATTTTCTCCTATGTCTAAAATGTTGTTCTTAAAGTCATGATTTTAATTTTCATAATGCTATAAAACTCAGACAAAAATATTAATGCATTAAATGTTTTCTTTTCAGAAAAAGGAACTACGGGATGTAAATGACATTATTGGTCAATATGGACCTTGGCAGAGGCTCATCTTTATCTTGATATGTTTACGAGGTATTCCTACAGCTTTCTTTAATCTCAGCACACCTTTCTTTGCGCCACAGTATGATGTTTGGTGTGCTCGACCCCATAATGTTTTACAGAACATGTCTTCCGAAGAATGGCGAAATATGAGCATTCCTCGTATCGATGACGGTGGGATTTCAAAATATAGCCGTTGTTTCATGTATGAAGTTACCATTTCTGGCAGTGGAGAAGTTTCTGTCAATACAACAAAAACACTGGCCTGCAGTCGATGGGAATATGATAATTCCTTTTACACCATGACTATCATTGAGGAGGTATTTAAACATACTTAATTAAAGGGTATTTTTTTTTATCTTATTAAAAAGGAATTTATAACTATTATGGCACAGTAGAACCTGCTTAAAGTAACCATCTTTGAGACTGGATGACAATGGTCATCGTAGATAGGCTGGTTGCCACTGTACACGGCAGGCAAGTCCCTACTCTTACCAAGGGGATCACTTTACCAGGTTCCACTGTATTTCATTTATGCTCTTATCCATAGTACAATATTTAAATTTACACGCATCCCATTGGCTCTGACTACGGCCTTCTGGTTCGTTGAGATGAGTTTGATTCTCAGCTAATTGCTTTATCATCTGAGAAACTTATTAGTTGAGTAGGGGCTGGGGATGGCTTAGTCCCCCTAGAAAAAATGTATCTCAAAAAAAAAAAAAAAGAATATTACAAATAAATGCTGTGTTCAGAGTATTGGATTGGGAGCTATAGGTCACCCCACCTCCTCCAAACTTCAGGCAACCTCAGGAACGTATGCCAATAGGACAAGCCCATTATAAATAGGAGGTTATGTTCAGTCATTTCTGGGTTTACAGTGCGCCGGTGGCCACACTTCTAATCCCCCCCCATTCTATCCAATCTACTACAACGTTCAGTCGTTGGTTCCAGATGATCTATTGTAGAGTTTCTGTGCATAAAAATTGAAACTAATGTAATGACAATGTAGATTATTTTTATGAAATTGTGTTTGCAAAATGATTTTATTATTCTTTGCTTATCTTTGATTTCAGTTAACAAGGGATAGATCCTTAAATTTAGACCCATGGTGAAAAGTTTAAATTTATTCTATTTCATTAATATATATATGGAGAGAGCTGGAACTTTTAGGGAAGCTAGAAAAGTGTTGAGGTCGGAAGAAATAAATTAAAAAGAAGTAGACTTTCAATTAACTTTTGTAAAAAATATGTATGATTGTTTTTGATGATTTATTTATATATACAGGGTGATTCAGAAAAGACGGGAAAAACTTCAACAGGTGATAGTACATACCAATACAAACAATTTTCATCAAAGAATGTATGGTCTAAAATGAAATGCAAACACGCTAGCACATTTCGAAACAGCCGCTCCATAAACGTTAAAACGGCATTCCTGTTGTGATTTATCCGGAGAAAAAAAACCACCATGAATGCAAATGTGACCTAGGGAAGAAGAAACCATAAGCAAATCTGCATCATAGTGAATAAAAGGCGTTGATGCCAGCCTTGTGAAGTTATTCCAGCGTGCAACTGTTCTAACAGTTGTAACGTATGGGATAATGGCGCACTTTAGTAATACTGAAGAAGCAGACATGCATTTTATTTACGGAGCTGCAAACGGAAGTACCACAGAGGCAGCATAAATGTATGGTGAGTTTTTCTGATAGGCGGGCCAGAAGAAATAAAAAATAAATTGTATTGCACACTATATAGACATTGGCATAACCAGAGAGGGTTTTATCCCCCTAGAAATTTGCTGATTCATTGAAATGGCATTAAGGTAAAGGGTTCCTAGCTCTTCAGGAAAAAAACGCCCCCCCCACCTAGGAAAAAGTTTTCCATTTCTTATCTTTCGTAGCCAGTTGTACTGTTCGCGTGTCGTCTATTGATAATCGCTGCTCTGGTCAATGGGAGACGGATTTCTGGGGAAAACCGTTGGTCTGGGTGCAGTAAGGTTTTATTTTCCTCGTATCATGAAACACAAAGTGAAATAAAGGAATATATAAAAAGGAAAGGTAATACTTAGTGCTAGCTTAACAATTTGCAATGTTTCGAGAATTACTGTTCACTTTATCGAGTAAAATGACATCCCATCTTCTCAATAGTTGCACTGACTGCTTTGCTCAGACGTTACACTAAGTCTTCTATCCAGTCAGGTGATTGACTTATTGCATAGACTTACGGTTTAGAATTCAAACATTTTATGCTTTTGAGCGTCTGCTTATATTTCATTTTTGAGCAACTGGAATATTTTGTGGAAAAAAAAATAAGTATAATGTGAGGTTATTAGTAATACTAGTTTGGTCTGGTTTTTTTTTATTACAATCATTAATATGCCATAATGTTATAAATGGAAACATTAATATTTTTTAATGTTATTTTTAGTATAACCTTGTCTGTGGGCGTGATTGGATGATCTCATTTACTCAGTTCATTTATATGATGGGCATGATGGTTGGTGTGTTCCTGTCTGGCCATCTGGCTGACAAGTAATAATTGTTAATAATCATTATCATCATAATTATTTGTATTAATACTCCGATGAATCTGATCATAGGCTTGACTTGGGGGTTAAATATACATAAAATTGGGGGAGGGGGCAAAAAAAACAAAAAAGTCGTATTGGAAAAAGTATGATTTTGCCTCTTTTCTAAAATTGGGCAAGTGCCCTTGTCCCCACTGGATTAGGCCTTTGAATCTGATTATCATAACCACAATATCCCTGATTACGCTGAAATGGATTCATAACTCCTTGTAAGTGCGATTGTATGTAAGTGAATGTATGGGTTGTTTGCACTTCTTTGCCCACTTGACATTTTTAAATTATAATTCATGCAATATTTCTAATAAACGTTCTTTATCAAATACACTTTTTATTAAAAAAATATATAAACATTATTAATAATAATAATAAAAAAATACGATCGAACCTATTTAAGATGAACACTAAGGGGGAACAGAAAATTTGTTCATATTAACATTAATTCGTCTTATCCGGAAAGGATAGGATGCTATACAATCTGGCTGGATATCAGAAAACGGTTTGTATTAAAGGTAATTCATCTTAAGCATGTACATCTTAATGAGGCTCGATTGTATCGCAATATTATTGTCCATTTGTTTGATGATATACTTGCAGCTGATGAAAACAAAATACTTTTTTTTAATATCTACCAGCAGTGTTAATAATAATAATTAAAGCCCACCTCTCTTCGTAACATCAATATGGTTAAGGTGCTTTTAATAGTAGATAAAGAAGTTAACTAAATTCAGATTCAAGGAAATATGAAGTAGAGTATCTGATAAAATCAATTTTACTTCTCCTAAATTTATAGAATTTTTTTACAATTTCTCTGTTTATGCAGAAACACTTTTTTTTTATAAATTATTATTTATCGTGTATTATAGTTGTTTTTAATTTTTCATATTAGTAATTTTATTTTAGATGTGGGCTTTGAGTGGTGCATCTAACAGCTTTTATGGCCCTTCCTAATTTTATGACTACCCATGGCCGCTTAAAAATATAACATGACCCCAAGGGGCCATATAGCTCCATTGAGAAACAACTGATTTAAACTACACTCAACTAATGTTATTATTTGAGAAATTCTATGTATCCTGAAAACATTTCCCAAAATTTTTAGGCTTTACTACACTTTTCATAATGTTGTTTGAGATGAACTGCAAGTAATAAATTCTTCGTTTATTTTAATACAATTTTAACACAAGTACTATTCATCAGTTTAATGAGTATAAGTAAGAAGTTAACAAATTACAATGGGATAATGCAAAATTTAAAAATGTCACCCTTTTTGGCTTTTGTTTTTCTATTTCTTTTTCAAATTTTCCATATTTTTAATTAAAAACGATAACAATTTTTAAGATGGGGAGGGAGGGAAGGGCAGGTGGGTGATAGCAGAAAACGTCCTCATGGGGAAATGAGTTTATAACATTCGGGTTTCAATGATATTTGGCCGTAATGATTATTTAAATAGATTATTTGGTGGTTTTTTTTACTAATTATTTGCCATTTTCTGTCATTTATATTTTTATGTGAATTTGACAATAGCTTTGTGCTAAATCGATATGTAATAGCTACCCTTTTTCCCTGACAGTATTTAAGAACTCAATTAATTCTACTTATTTTGATGCTCATTTAACTTAGAAACACACCCAAAAAGTGTATAACATATTACATAGTTAGCAGTTTAGATTGATAATGTAATACAATTTCCCAATTTATAAATAAGGAAAACATTGCAGTTCGAATATTAATTTAATGAGAGCACTGGATTTGTAATATAGTAAAATTAGGTTTTAACTAATTCCATGGGTTTCAGAAATACTAAAAATCTAATATCTAAAGTCCACCTTACCCTATGTCTGATGTTTCATACAAAAAAATATAAAAATTCTGCATCGATTTTACATAATTTTCTTTTTTTCGTGACTACTACTGGTATGACAATACAGATTCCAGTCCCGTCTTGAGTTTGATTTAAAAGGAAAAAAGCTGTGTGGTGATATAGTGGTAGCACACTTGGCTATCATGAATGGACACCCAGCACTTGCATTTTTTTCTTCTACATATCCATATTGTAGGGTTTAATTCCCTGGGCTAAAGAGGCTTGGATCTCTCAGAAAATGTTACGTCTTGTGTGTAGCATAATCTTAGTTGTCCAGGAACATGCATACAGGGTGTCTCAGCACCAGGTTTACAAAATTCTTGGAGAGGCAGGGTACACCTAGATCACTCGGAATCACATAGCAATGCTGGTCGCAAACCACTCACAGCGCCAGTTCTAAAACCATCCAGCATGCACAAATAGTGACAACCAGTGCATGAGAAGCGCAAAATGAGATGTCCTAATCATCTATGCAATTGAGCAGCTGACCTGAGTTTTATCTGGCGCTTTTCACGCACTGGTTGTAAATATTTGTGCATGCTGGACGGTTTTAGAACTAGCGCTGTGAGTGGTTTGCGACCACCATTGCTATGTGATTCCGAGTCATCTAGGTGTACCCTACCCCTCATAGAAGTTTGTAACCCTGGTGCTGAGACACCCTGTATATAATTTTATGTGTGGAATCTGGCAACACGCCATGGACATGCAAGAGCGCCACTTAACAGCGTGGTGAAAGGAGGAATAACAGTAAACATTTTGATAATCTGGTGGGAGATTGTTAGAGAGGCAAAAAAAACAAACAAACCCCTGCTTGTTTCCATATCAATGAGAGTAGCCGTTCTTGTTGTTGTAGTTTGTTATAAGATATAAAATTGTTAATACAGTAGAATCCTTGTGTAGTACTGACTAAATTGTGTCATGATAACACCTAAAAGTTTACCCCACAACTATATATAATGAAATCACGATTTAATGTTTCCATATTTAATATTTTTCCGCATATGTCATTTTCCACTGGTCCCAAATAATGTTCTATACTTGTAACGTTAAAAAATCCCCAATTTAACTTTAGCACTTTGAAATATTTTCCGCATTTAATGTTTTTTCTGCGAAGAACTCAATGCGATTTTTCTAAAATAGATCAGTAATTGTGAAAAAAAAAATGGAAAACCTTTCCAACGGCAGATCTAGAATGTCGTTATGGGGGCCTTTACTGGGAAAATTCTTAGTTTTGGACTATTAAATAGTTTAGGTAAATGTTGTTATATTACTAGCCTTCCTTTATACTCACCAAAATATTTAATTTACAACAATGAATTAAAGTTGGGCTTTCCTTTAATTAAACTATATGGTTTAGGGTAGATTATTGTTGAGTATGACAGAAGGATAAGCTAGTAAAGAAGCCATATATACAATAACCAAAAACGATAATTTACAATGTAATTAATAGAACAAGTTTAAATTTAAACTATAAAAACATTGTAATTATTTCACTTTTTTTATAACAAGCAACTTTTAAAAAAAATTAAGTTTAGTAAGTTGAGTAGTTTAGTAATTTTTATTATATTTATACGTGAGTGTTGAAAATTATTGTGTAGTTTAGTAAGCTAAGTGCAAAGTCAAGTCATCTTGGTTTCTTTGAAAATTTGTCAATCACTTTATTTACATCAATATGAATATTTTTGTGGGTGTGTATTAAAAGTTTCTCTTCTGTCATCCGCGTTCGAAGGCAAGTTTGAAGGCGCTTCAACTAACGCAACACTTGCTGAAAACGTAGTTTGAAAGGCAAGTAGCTTATAGATTCGTGGAAAAACGTCTTGATCGCATTTCTCCAAGACTTAGAGACTTTGGACGCCTGTGTAAGACTTTTATTTATTACAGTCGTAACAAACAATACATAAAATATTCACCTTTATTCTTCTCCTATATAATCCTGATGGGGGTGGGGGAGCGATCGCCCCCTTCGCTGGATCCGCCAATGAACCTTTCTTGTATTTTCATTCAAGCTTCGAAAATAATGCGTGTTCCTTTCAAATAGTGAAAGCCAAGAGAAAAGTAGAAAAACTCATTTATTGAGAATGTGATTTGCGAGGTAGCTGGTAAAAACAAAACATGATGTCTAAATCATTGTAAAGGAAGATATAAAAGGTGGGAAACTCAAATTACTCTTTATTTCATGCTCAGTGTTTTGTTTTTGTCCTGCCCCGATTTAACATTATCCCACATAGAATGTTATACCTTTTTGGTCCCTTGAAAGATGTTAAATTGGGGTTTCATTGTATATATATATATATATATATATATATATCTATCAGTAATCACCCAGAATAACATTATTTTAATTAAAGACCATTTTTATTTAATGATGGTATTTTATGGTTTCTTGAAAATGCTTCCTACAGAATTATGCACATTCTGATTGTTTTTTCTCTGTTCCCGGAAAATCGTTAATAGAGGAGATCGCTATATGTATACATGTGTGTGTGCATATATATATGCACATACATGCATGGAAATATGCATGTATGTGCATAGATATTATTTGTAGGAATTATGAAAGGATGGCATGTTGTGATGTATTATTTGTCATGCATTCACAAGTGAATAGTGATCGTGATATTGCATTCCAACCACTGGCGTATGTATGCAGGTGGTGTTGATGGGGTTGTAACCCCCCTTGCAATGAAATTTTGTATATTTAACATAGGAATATGTGAGTTGTAGCTCTGTAACCCCACCTCATTGGGCCTATAACCTCCCCCCTTATGAACTTTCTGTGTACGCCTATGGTTCCAACATTATCGTTGTGTTGGACATGAATATTATTTCCTTTAGATTTGGACGTCAAATAATTCTACAGTTGTCTGTGACATTAATGGTAGTTTCTGGCATTGCTACGGCCTTCAGTCCAAACTTTATCATGTTCAGCACATGTCGATTTATTTTGGCAGTTGGAGTGGCTGGAGTCCAAAATTCATCTTTCTGTTTATGTAAGTGTTTTTATTTTTTATTATGCAAGTGATGTTCCATATTTTGTCAATGATGTCGATTCATTATAAGACAATTATACGAAACGTTGTATGCATGGTAAATATAGGGTTTGTCCCAGAAGTTCCCGGAATGATTTTTTGTAGTTGGCAACGCTGGCTGACGGGGCGGAGAAGTTGGTGGGGGATCTGAGCTTGGAAACGAGACCGGTATCAGTCGCCTGCGGGCAGTTGTTGAGGCAGGGTCACGCTCCGCGCAGAGGTATCTACTGCACCCTCGTCGATCAAAAAATGGACCAGTTTTTGGAGCAGCGTTATGCAATCAAATTTTGTGTGAAACTGGGTAAAAACGGGGCGGAGACACTCGAAATGCTTCGGAAAGCCTACGGTGACGGGGCGATGAAAAAAAGCCAAACTTTCATGTGGCACAAGCGGTTCCGGGAAGGTCGGGAGTCCGTCAACGACGACGACCGCTCTGGACGCCCGTCGACATCACAAACGGACGACTCGGTGCAAAAAGTGCGTCAAGTTTTGGACAATGACCGACGATTAAGTGTTCGGGTGATTGCAGAGGAGTGTGGAATACCCAAAACAATCGTTCATCGCATTTTAACGGAGGATCTTCAAATGAGGAAAGTCTGCTCGAAAATGGTGCCAAAAGTCCTGACGAGTGAGATGAAGGAGCAGCGTTTGTTGAAGTGCCAGGAATTGCATGAACGCTACGAAACGGACCCAGAATTTTTGGACAGAGTGATCACAGGGGACGAGACGTGGATTTTTCAGTACGATCCCGAATCAAAGCGCCAGAGCAGCGAGTGGCACACCAAGGAGTCTCCTCGCCCGAAAAAAGCAAGGATGAGCAAATCGCGAATCAAGGCAATGCTCATTGTGTTTTTTGACAGAAAAGGTGTAGTTCACAGTGAATTCGTGCCACAAGGACAAACAGTCAACAAGGAGTTTTACTGTGAAGTGCTCAAACGGTTGCGCAACAGGGTTCGACGCGTCCGAAACGAAATTCGCGACAATTGGATCTTGCACCATGACAACGCGTCAACCCACACCGCGCTCATTGTCTCCGAGTTGCTGGCCAAAATGGGTGTGGCAACGCTGCCCCAGCCGCCGTACAGCCCCGATCTGGCACCAGCGGATTTCTTTTTGTTCCCAAGGATCAAAAGAACCCTGAAAGGAACTCGGCATGGGACGCTGGAGGCGGTAAAAGCAGCCGCGACGACCTCACTGAAGGAGATTCCCGTTGACGACTTCCAGGGCGCCTTCAATGATTGGGTGAAGCGTTGGCAACGGTGCATCGAAAGATATATCGATGGAGGTTTAGTCTGGAAAACGTGGAAAATTCAGGTAAGTTTGAAACAGAATTTGAGTAGACGTCTTGGTTCCAGTTCAGCAGTCCCACGGCATGGATATCTATCAAACCTAGGATTCAAGTCAAGCAGATCTTTGCATTTAAAAAAATTCAACTCTCTATATTAGGCATTATTTCTTGTTGAAACTTTGGCATAATTCGATTTTGTTATGAGTTGCTTATTATAACTGTACTTTTCATTGTTAAACAACTCTGATGTATTTGTGCAACGTGGAATATGTTCTCTGTGTCAGTATTCCTATTTTGGATGTTCTAAATTTTCTTGCATTTGATGACTCTGTTCTTTTCATAATTTCGGAATGAAGCAAATAAGGCCATTATTTGAAAAGGTATGAGTTCTTGGCTACACTTCCCTTATAAGACACTTTATAGAGAAATTTTTATAGAGTTATTGGCTACATTTCCCTTATAAGACACTTTATAGAGAAATTTTTATGGAGTTATTGATTGAGGGGATGATGTACGTGGATGTTTAATGAAAAAAAAATGTAGCTTTTGAATGTGCAAAGCTTCAACGATAGGAAAAGTAACTCGCCCCACAGATTTTGCTTCAATGAGGTAAGGAAATTACATGTAATTTTTTATAATTTTAGTGATGGAAATTCTGGGTCCTGGTTATAGGACACGAGTGACATTTGCATTTTCCTTTGGTTGGGCATTTGGACTCTTATTGCTTCCCGGGATGGCGTATTTGATTCGGGATTGGAAGTACCTACAGTTAGTCAGCACACTTCTGTCTTCAGTGCTTCTCTGTTACTGGTGGTGAGTATTCTGCTTCACTGTTACTGAGTGCTTTAAAATTCATTGTGCCAATGCACTGTCAATTGCAGTAAAATCGGAAAAAAAATTTCATTGTTCAAATGAAATTTTTAGAAGAGGAAATTGACATATCACAATGCCGCAAGATGTTATATGTTCTATTGTCAAAATTGGTTTATAATATTTGTATTAAATATTAAGTTAAATTATAAGCCATTATTACTGTTTTTCAGTATCATGCCTGAATCTCCGAGGTGGCTGATAACTCAAAGCAGATATGAAGAAGCCGAACAAATCATGTTAATAGCGGCAGAAAAAAATAACATTGTAGCTGACGATCTGCCTTTGCTGATGGAAGAATTGAAAGAACGTATTGAAATAGTATGTATTGGAAGTGGTCTACTGTAGTTGTAAGCCTATTTATTGCATAGGGGAGGGCAAAATCATTCACTTCAGTGAATGTGTTTTACTTTCATTCTTCTGAAAGAATGTATCTTGGTAATTCATTCTCTTTCTTTGGAGTAATCCATTGAATGGGAATTATGATTCCCATTTCATAGATCCATTCCAACAGGATAGAAATAAAAATGATTTATCATTCTGTAGAGTCATCTATTGAATGGAAATTATTTTTACTCCATGAATCCATCCCAATGGAATGGAAATGAGAACGAACTATCATTACCCTTCACTTTTAGGAAGGATCATTTGCATTTACTTGTACTATTAATGGTGAATTTTTATTAATTTTTATGTTATTACTGATAATTATTATTATTAAGGAAACTCTGGGCAACAAGAACCAAAATTCTAAAAATTAAAAGATGAAAATGCTATAATGAATCATAGCGTTTAAAGATACATGGATACATTGTATTTAGAACTTATTTTAGAAGGGTGTCTTATTAAAATGATAGGAAAAAAAATCTATTTGATTCTAGTTTTCTGTATTTAATTGTGTATTGCTGGCCTTGCGGGGGTTGTGTAGCATATTAAATGTTTTTGTTAAACGCCTATGGTTTTGTCTGTAATTGATAAGCCCATCTTCAATGAACTCTTGAACACAGATAGTGTTGTGAGGTGTTTAGCCCCCGTCCCCCCCCAAAAGAAAATCTTGATCCAATAAGAAATCCAAGTAACTGAGGCAAAAAAAAAAACCAATGTCTAGGGGGTTTTTAGCTTCTCCCCAACCTTGAGGATTATTAAGGTAGTGTCTGCCCTTGAGTGCACTTGAAATTTAAAATTAAAAAAAGTTTAAATATGGGCTTGAGTGGTAGAGTTTTCTGCTGTGATTTCTTTCTTTAAAATATTATTAATAATTTTATGAAATGAAAATTTAAAAAAAAAAATTAATGTGTGTGGAAGTTAGTTGCTAGAATTTCAACCTTTACTTCTATTCATGACATTTATCCATCTCTTAAAAAGCAATTATCTGCATACTGACCTTTGACATTAGATATTATCAAACCCTCTTCATTGTGAATGTGGATCTTAGTGATCCGTTGTGACTATCACCTTTGAACTTACTGGGTTCGATTTTATTTCCAATGAGCTTGATAGTTATGAACATCTCCTTCAGAGGTCAGGTTAAGACATCAGTGCTATTTGTATGACTTGTTGCATGTAGCCCCATTTTAAGTTGCAGACAAATAATTGTATGTGGTATGTTCGATACATTTTGTAACAATAGTTATTTTGACGTAATTATGTGGCGTAAGGTTTAAAAACACGACGTTTCGGGAGCCAACTGCTCCCTTTGTCAAGTGAAGACAGAATTTTTTTCATTGTGTCTTCACTTGACAAAGGAAGCAGTTGGCTCTCGACAGGTCATGTTTTAAACATTCCGGCAGTGTTAAAATAACTTGTTATGCAATTTTCTGGTGAAACTTTGTATTGTTTTGTTAAAAATACATTTTGTGTGGGCAGTGCATAGGTATAAAAAAAAAATAAAATAAAATGTTGGTTCTTAGTTGAGAGAGCATTTTATGCTATAATAGTAATATCAGGTTTTTTGTGAGAATAGATGTTTTCAGGGAATCTATGCTTGTTAAAGTTATTTTTGAACCATGCACACTGTCATTATTTTTATTTTATATCAGTAGATACCATTTTTGTGTAATTATTTTATTTATAATGCATAATTAGAATTAACAATTCAAGCATTAAGTTGTACATCATTTGACTGAGAATATTTTGCATATGATGAAGACACACATTTAATTAAGTATATTCATAAAAGTATTATTGAAGCACTGATGCATACTTGAAAGCTGCATTTAATATTTTTTTCAAGGAAAAGAAAACGACGACTCCCAATGTCATTGACCTTTTCCGAACATCGAATTTACGAAAGAATACTATTTTTGTTTACATGACATAGTAAGTGAAAATTCTTTTAAAGTAACATTTCATTTATTATGCTAATTCTCATCGTAGCCAATGCTCTTGTTGTACTAGATGACTAAATTCGTGTAAGGAAAGAATGATTTTTCGGCACCTGGTGAGAACTGAATCCATCTCCCCTTGATTACCAGTCAAGTGTCCTACCCATTAAGTTTTGGGCGTGGATCACTCTTCCCCTTGCAAACGTGTATGAAGTTTTCACTATGGACAAGTTCGGGAAGAATGGTGTGATCTTAGACTGCTTTTTAAATGCTTCTCACACTTTGGACATTTGGTTTGTCATATTGGTTTAAAAAGCAGTCTAAACACTGCACCATTCTGCACATGGTGACTGTTTGGCAATTATGTTAACCCTAAGAAAGGTAATAATATCTAATAAACCTCATATATGAAGAAAGAGCATTGTTCCTGTGCTTTGGTAGCTAAGCAGGTAGGCATTCTGGTTCGTACGGAGGGTCTCCAGTTAAGCTCTGAGCCAAGGCGGTGTCTTTTTTTTCTTCTTCTGTATATAAATTCCAGTTTCAGTTAGGAACATGGGTGTCAAAAATGTTATTCATGAGAATTATTCGAATAAATATTAACGCTTGTCTCATTTTTCGGACGTGTGGCTTCTTGCATTGCTTTAAAAAACAGTCGAAGCACTATACCCACTTTCGCGATCTTGGCTGTACGGAAAGCCTTATGTACACACCCAAGGGGAGAATTGTCAACGCCTGTGACTTAATGAGTAGAATACTTGACTGATGATTAATTTTATTTCTGTTAAGTTTCTAAATCCTACATCATTTCATTCAGAATTACAATTCACGAATAAAATATTTTGAAAGATTAAAAACAAAGATGCAACTGTTTCATTAAAGCTTCATGCAAGTGTTCTAAAAATACAGTATTAATTCAGTTTGTATGCATGCTTATCTCTGAAAAATGACTGGTACATTTGGATTGAATAATTTTTTCAATAATTACATTAGAATTCAGAGAAATAGCCATTAAGAAGTACATAATTAAACAAGTTGAGAGCGAATGTTTCGAAGCTATCACGGTCTGTCTGCGGTGTGAAATGGTTAATGTTATGGAATGCTGGAATATTATTTAAGTCCATTGTTCAATATTGTTCCACTGAAATAATTTTCTTAAATATTTTGAAGTAAACTAGTTAAAAGCATTGTCTGTTTTGGTTACTAAAATAACTAATTATGTAATTAATTAGTCCATAGAGCTTTCTATAACGTTATAACTAAGATTCGTAATTATTGAATAAATTTGCTAGTAATTATTTTCTCTTTCAGCTTTTCCATTGCATTTGTGTTTTACGGATTGTCACTAGCTCAGACGAACTTAGGAGGCAACCCGTTTGTGAACTTCTTTATTGGCTCATCTTTAGAAATTCCCGCTTACATCTTGTGCATTATTTTCATCCGATATCTCCGTCGCAGGTCTTCCTTATTCATCTTCAATGCTGTTGGTGCTCTAGCATGCTTCTTTATCATACCATCGTCTCCAGGTTTGTAGATACTTGATTATAGTAATTTACTAGGCTTATATAGTAATTTCACAAGGAGCTTTATATTGTCCATTTGTATAAATTTTATGGATCAAAGTTTTTAGGATGTGCAGTATGTAGCTAGAACACAAATTTCCCAATCAAAATTATCAGTATATTCACCACATTTGTATTTGGGGATAATGTTGATTTAAGTTTCTAAAAAAACTTGAAAAAGAAAAGGAAGACTGCCTTCCTTCTTGTAATTGAGCTTTTCATCTAAGTAAAAAAAGAAAAGAAAAAAAATCAAACCTTTTTTTTTTTTCACTAATGAAAAAATTTCAGCTATTTTCAACCTATAAAAAGACTGGTTACGTTTTCGTTGCGAAATTTGTTATCCAATCAAAGATAATATGAGCTATCATACCAGTTGATCAATGGAAATTCTTGATTGGTGCCAAGGTTGAAAGAACAAATGTTTAGTCGCATCTAAAATCTCCAGGGGCCAGTTAATTTTGGGATACATAATTAGAAAGATTGACGAAGTACTTAAAATTGGCTTCAACTCATTGACTCTTAATCTAGTGTATACAGTATCTTTTAAAATTAAGATTAACTATTTGTATTTTTTTTGACTATGACTAAGTTTAAGGGATTTTTTTATAAAAATTTATAACATTTATACAGGTATAGCCAAGCTAAAAAACAATAAATGTTTTTGAAAAGGGTTTTCTGTTCGAAAAAATTGTGCAGTTTCAGAATTGGATTTTGTTCAGTTCTTTAAGCTCATTTTGCAATTCATTTTTTAAAAATATTTTTGTTCTATTTTAATAAATTTTTTTAGAACTCCTATTTTCAATAGATTATATTGAGAAGTACTAATGTAAAATATAACTCTTTTTCGTTTGAATTGTATTTTTTTAAATTTTATTTGCCATCTATTATGTTATTTTCTTTCTTAAGAGACTGCCATCTTACTGTTCGTCCTTTCATCACAGTATATTTTTAAATATGGAATAAAATGCATCGTTTTACTGTATTTATAAATTTTGTAACTGAAGAAGTTAATTTCAACTATTTTTATCTGGTTTAGTTTGGTTTATTGCTCTTTCAACTTTCACTGAAATAAAAATTCTGAAGATGTATAAAAATGCAGCTGCTTCCCCTTTACTTACGTGTTTGTCATTTCTCTGAGACGTTTTTTCCACTTCTTCTGCTTTTGTAAAATTTCTGAAAGAATTCCTTTGTCAAGGGCCACACATAGCTTTCCATTTGCTGGACACTAGTGGCGTAGCATTATTCCTAAAATGGTACATCTCCCATGGTTCATTCCCCTCCAATCCAATAATAATCATAATTCATATATATATATATATCATCATCATCATCATATTCAACCATTATCTATCCACTGCTGGATGAAGGTCTCTCCAAATGCTTTCCACACAAGTCTATCCTGAGCAATTCGCTTCCACGTCACCCCAACCTGTTTTCTTATTTCATCCACCCATCTAGTTTGAGGACGTTTTCTAGGTCTTCGGTGGTCTCTTGGAATCCAGTTCAGAATTTCTGTTGTCCATCGTTGATCAGTTCTTCTTGCAATATGCCCAGCCCATCGCCATTTCAGCCCTTTTACTTTAACAATGATGTCCTCTACTCTAGTTTGCTCTCTCACCCAAGTGTTTCTTTTTCGATCTCTCCTAGTTATTCCAAGCATGCACCTCTCCATGCTCCTTTGCGTTGTCTGTAACTTTCGTATTGCTCCAACTGTTAGACTCCATGTCTCTGATCCATAAGAGAGGACTGGCAATACACACTGGTTGAAGACCTTTCTTTTTAGACACAAAGGCAATTTCCCCTTCAGGATAAAACTGTTTCTTCCAAATGCACTCCAGCCAAGTTTAATACGTCTGTTGAGTTCTTTCATAATGTTGCCATCCATTGAAATCAGCTGGCCAAGGTAAATATATGAATCAGCAATTTCTAGCTCAATGTTGTCAACTTGTATTTTTGTTTCCTCTACGAAATTATTGAACATGATCTTAGTTTTTTGTAGGTTCATCTTGAGTCCAACTTCTTTACTTCTAGTTGAGAGCTCCTGTACCATGTCTTGGAGTTCTAATGGGTTCGTTGAAAAAATAACAATGTCATCAGCAAACCGCAAATGATTTAAATATTCACCATTTATTTTTATTCCCTTGTTATTCCAATTTATCTGCTGAAAAATCATCTGTAAAGCTGAAGTAAAAAGTTTTGGAGAAATGGTATCTCCCTGCCTCACCCCTTTGCCAAGTTTGATAGTTTTGGTATCTTTATGTAACCGAAATTTTGCACTTGCATTTTTATACACACGTTTCACCATGTCAATGTACACATCCTCAATGTCTGTTGATCTTAAAGAGTTGATGACTGCTGATGTTTTAATAGAGTCAAAGGCCTTCTCATAGTCAATAAATGCCACACACAATGGAAGTTCATATTCATGTGTTCTTTCAATTAATTCTCTTAATACTTGAATATGGTCCACTGTACTGAATCCACTTCGAAATCCAGCTTGTTCTCTTGGTTGAGCTGCATCTAATTTTTTCTGCAGGCGATGTGTTAGCACTTTTGTGAAGATTTTATAAATAGCAGGTAACAAGCTAATTGGTCGGTAATTTTTCAAATCCTCTTTATCACCTTTTTTATGCAAAAGAATTACTGTTGCAGAATCCCATTGGTTTGGTATGTTACCGCTGTTAAGACATTTGGTAAAGAATTTTGCAAGTATGTCTTCTACATATTCTCCAGCTTCTTTTAGGATATCTAATGTAATACCATCATCACCAGGGGCTCTTCCTTTCTTCATACTTTTTATTGCAAATGAAACTTCTTCTTTTAAGATTTTAGGAGCTGTTCCTTCGACTATTTCAATGTCTTCGTTTAATCCACTGTTACTTTCGTATAGATTTTTGTAGAATTCTTCAACTCTTCTAAGTATTTCTTCCCTATTTCTTGTTACGGTGCCATCCTCTCCTTTTAATGCAATGATGTGTTTCTTCCCAACAGATAAACTTCCTTTAACAACCCTAAGGCTCTTGTTATTTTCAATGGCTTTCCTTACTAGCTCACAGTTGAATTTTCTTATGTCTTCTTTCATGCTTTTGCGCAGAGTTTTACAAAGTTCTATGTACTCAATCCTGGAACTGGTATTTTGATTGTCCACCTTCATATCTCTTCGCCTTTTCATGAGCTGTTTCGTCTTCTCAGATAATTTGCTATTGTGCTTTTTACAGGTTACACCACCAATTTCCCCAGCAGTTTCAACTATTGTCTTAACAATGTTTTCATTTGCTTCTGAGATGTCAACTTCTTCAATAAGTCCTTCCAGTGCAGAAAAGCGATTTTTTAATTCCAACTTGAATGCCTCGGTATTTTCTTTTAATTTCTTTAAATCCACCCTCTTACTTACTTGTTTCCTAATGAGCTTCTGTCGTTCTAATTTAGTATTTAAGTGCACTTTACATCTCACCATTCGATGATCACTTCCAGTATTAAATCTGTTCAGTACACTGCAATCTTCAATAATTGATTTCTTGTTTGCCAGGATATAGTCAATTTCACTAGTTCCCCCATTTGGGTGTTTCCATGTCCATTTTCTTTGCGGTTTCTTCTTAAAAAATGAATTCATGATGCTAAGATTTTCAGCTTCTGCAAATTCGATGAGTTGATCGCCACGTTCATTCCTTTCCCCATATCCGTATTTACCAACCGATGTCTCTCCTTGTTCCTGTTGTCCAATTCTTGCATTGAAATCCCCCATGATGAGCTTGATATGTTGTTTCCCTTTGGTGTGTAACTCTTTGATTTCTTCATAAAATTCTTCAACCTCTTCGTCGGTATGGCTTGATGTTGGTGCATATACCTGTACTATCTGAAGTTGGTATCGCTGGGTTAGTTGAACAACGAGCCTCGCTGCTCGATCTGACGTGCTTTCGACTTCAAGAAGGTAGTCTTTAATTCTTTTGTTGATTAAGAAGCCAACACCACTTGTTCTTCCAGTTTCCGTTCCTCTATAATAAAACAAATGTCCACTTTTAAGTTCCACCAACTCTTCACCTTTTCTTCTAACTTCACTGAGTCCTACAATGTCCCATTTGATCTTGTCAAGTTCTTCTTCCAATTCCTGAAGTTTTGCTTCAGAAGCAAGGGATCGTCCATTAAACGTAGCCAAGGTCAATAACAAACGGCAGCCTGGGCCATTCCAGTGATTCTTAGCACCCCCTGCTTTCATGCCACACTGACCGCTGCCTTGATCAGGAGCACTCCAGCACCTGGAGACTAGGGGCCATGGTTTCTGGTGTGTCAACATAATGGAGGAATTAGCCATAATTTCACCACGCTGGCTAGACGGGTTGGTGAATTAGCCCTCCCCTTCCGCCTTTCTATCCGTGTAGCAAATATTAATTTGCCACATAAATAGAAAGCTCAGCCTGCACCACTTGAAGGCGGGGTAGGACACTAGGTTACTGGCCTGGCCGGTTCCACACATCGTCACATACGTTCAGCGTGTGGGTCTCCTTCCAGTTAGATACCAGCAACCCTTTTGCAGGCCATATATATGAATTGTGACTTTTTCGAGGGAGGTAGGAATGGTGAACAATTGGAAACAGCCATATACATTTTCGAAGTCATTCTATGCCACTGCTGGATGCCTTCATTGTCAAAGGCACTTGCAGAGTCAATGGTCTCTAAAAAAAAAAAAAATCCCTATATATATGCGTTTTACTAAAGAAGTTTTTTTTACTCAATATGAATAACCTTGTAATAGTAGATCGACTCACTGTGCTAAACACTCGATGGATAATATAATACGCAATAGGCACAGTCTTTGAAACGAAAATTTATTCGGCTTTAAACGTTTTTCGATAGCCTTGAGCTATCATCGAAGAAGCAAGAAACCCTGAGCGTACATCACTTGTAATGGTGAATGTACAACTGTTGATGGTACAAAAGGTAAGGTTATGGTTGATGCCCATGAGTTGGTGCCCTCTATCGGTCGAACCAAATGAACGTGGACTGTAGGAGGAAAGCTGGTTGCATGGAAGGATTGCCATGATCTTTCATCAGGTGCACCTGGTGAACGATTTATCTATTACGGCCAATATCCATCCGGCGTGGTCACGTTTTCTCCTCTTAAAATTTCACCAATAATTTTGTATGTCACGTTGATTACAATTTTGTATCATTTAACACAATCCTTCCATGCCACCAACTTTCCTCTTACAGTCTGCACTCGTCTGGTTCGACCGGTAGAGGGCGCCAACCCTTTGTACCATCAACAGTTGTACACTCGCCCTTACGAGCGATGTACGCTTAGGGTTTCTTGCTTCTTCGATGAAAGCTCAAGGTTTTCGAAAAACGTTTAAAGCCAAATAAATTGTCTTTTCAGAAACTGTGCCTATTATATATATTATTCATCAAATGAATAACTTTAGCTGTGTACGGCACCATTTTTATTGGGGGATAGTAGTGAAAAGCTGTAGAATTATTTTTGCAAAACCTAAGCTTAGGAACTATAAGGGAATGACAAATTGAATTTTATGCCCAGGGCAAGAAAATGCCTTAATTAGGCCTCGGCTATGTATCTAGATACATAGGGAGGAAAATAAAATTTTGAAAACAATTTCTCCTCATATTTATATTTTTTAACTGTCATGAAATTGATTATGGAGGTTTTATGTGAGTTGATCTGTTTTCAGAATATTTCTGGCTCAGATTAACATCAGCAATGATAGGAAAATTATGTATCAGTGGTGCCTTCGTCATCATTGCTATTCATGCAGCTGAAATTTTTCCAACAATAATTAGAACTGTGGGGGCTGGAACGAGCTTAATGATGGGGCGGATTGGTGCGATGACTGCTCCATTTGTGAAAGAAATTGTAAGTTACTGCATGTGGCCTGAATTTTATATTATAACTTAATTTTATATTATGATGACTATATAATATAAGCCGGCTAATAATTATTTTTGGTATAACATACAACGAAGTAAACAATTATGGACTATTTTTGGAGCATCTCCAAACAAAGTTTATTTTAGGAATTTTTCAGCGTTATTTGGAAGAAAGCCAGTATTGAATGTTTTGAATTATTGAAGTTTTATGGTTATGTAGGGACTCATGAATCAACGATCATTGATACATGAACCCACATTTCCAAAAGGTTTAATCATGATTTAATGTTCACCATTTTAGTCTATCACCTCTCCATGGTTCTGCAATCTGCCATAGAATCATAACTAAATCTGTAAATGTGGAAACCGCAATTGGTAACCTTACAGTTAAAATACATTGTTTAATATCAAATTTCCACCATTATCTAACGGAGCAGTCTTTCAAAGTTTTTGGAAATTGCCACTGGCTCATAGGACTTAATTAAATTTGAATGTAGATGAGTATGCTGAAAAGTATCAAGAGGAAACTAAATAATATATAGGGGAAAAAACTACTATTCACAACGACTTCGAGCATTCTGAGTAATTGACATTTGCATTTGTCACCAATGTTAGTTTACTTTATGCAGCAGTATTTATATATTAATGCATAACAACGGATACATGGTTTGTATACAGATATACAGATTTTAAGTTAAAAAGAAAAAAAATGCAGCCCATATTTGACAGAAATGAAAAAGAGCTTACTCACCCTAGTGACTAACTGTACGAGTTAGCTGTAAGTGCAGCTATTGCTGAAATATCCGTTAAAGGGCCACACTGTTGTTCAATGCTACATTGTATTTCTCCTAAGCATCATTGAGAATGTGCTCCGTCCGTTTGAAATGGCCATTTATTAAGATAATTGGCCTTTCGTGACAATCAAGCACTGGCGTATGTATGCAGGGGTCTTGATGGAAGTTGTAACCCCGCATTGCAGTTAAATTTTGTATCTTTAACATAGGAGTACATGGAGTTGTAGCTCTGTAACCCCTCCCATTAAGCCTATAACCTCTTTATGAACTTTCTGCGTATGCCTAT
This sequence comes from Dysdera silvatica, assembly GCA_006491805.2. Classification (NCBI taxonomy): domain Eukaryota; kingdom Metazoa; phylum Arthropoda; class Arachnida; order Araneae; family Dysderidae; genus Dysdera; species Dysdera silvatica. Next base: position 66,277,889 of record QLNU02015003.1, on the reverse strand, counting down.
GCAGTCTAATATGCATGGTGCAATCCTAAAAAGATTGTGGAACACTATCAAGAGAAAATGCCGTGATCTTTCAAGTGTCTGTGTGTGACCCTCCTTCATGACAGTACCCAACCGTACACACTACATGGAACACAGAACTTGCTACAAGGTTTCTATTGGAGAATCCCAGAACATCTGTTATACAATCTGAATTTGACTTCCATCTCTTTTCTGGAGTGTATGCCAGGCTACTGTCTCGCAGTGAAGATACCCAATGTGCTGCAATGAAGTGACTGCAACACATGGGCAAATTTGTAACATATATTTGGAGGTGCAAAGCTTAAAAATTTATATAGAGCTATTCCTAGAGACCTATAGTAAATATACATTTTCTGTTCTTGGGGATTGTCCCGCCCGAAAGTGCCATTGCTATAACAACGGAATATTGATTTTTATATATCTGATATGGAAAACTAATCACAACTGTCTTGATCATCAAGGTGGGAAATGGAACATCTTTGTCACTCTTAAGGACGTAGTCGATTTCATTGAATAGAACTTGGTTTTTCATACATGAGTATTGTAAACTTCTTCTGATCAACCTACATACAGTTGACATATTTTCATGTATCTGCAGGGATATGTATGTGTACCACCATATTGGAAAGCTCAACTAATGCATGTATGCTAAAAAAATACTAAATTATGAAAAATGACAAATTTGCACGTGCTGTAATGTGCGGCAAGATCTGAATAAGGTGGTGTTTTTTTCAACCAGGATCTGTCGGTGATTTCCAGACTCTGCAAAAAAAAAAAAAATTATTGACAGACTTTAATTTAAATGCCAGATTTCGAGTTCCTTTTGTAGTTCACACAGTTTTTTTGTAGCCCTTACCGGGTTCTTTATGCTAAAGTAAATGGAAACCCACTAACAGGATGATAAAAAAAAAAGGCTAGCATTTTCCTAATTTAATTAGTTACAAGATGCTTTGGGGTTTTATTTACGACATATTCATATGTTTATTAATTTATATATTGCAGAGAATGTGATGTTAATTATCAAGCTAATGTGATATTAAAATCATGAGAATGGAAAACAGTTTTAACGAAAAAAGTATTCGATAATTTCTTGTTGTTGAATTTTTAATTTCGAAGTTACTTTTTTTGCTATGAATAAACTTACTTTTTTTCAAAAACGGAGGGGTTTAACAGATGCTCTATGAATCTCCATGTTCGATGGGGAGTTAGATACTTCCGAAGAATCGTTTGCTTTGGGAGCTTCAATTCTATAATTTTTTTTTTTTTTTTGCGATATCTTTAATGATTTGATTTGCATGAACAAATGATATATTTGCTTTCATAGGGTAATGCAACATACGAGTTCGTTCCTCCAGTCGTTTTCGGTTCCTTGTCCATATTAGCAGCTATTTTGGTGTTGTTACTTCCTGAAACTTATAATCAAACGCTTCCTGACACCATAAGAGAAGCAGAAAACGTTGGAAAGTAGGTTCACATGTTTGTATATATACATATAAAAAGTATCGTTTCTATATATTTTACTGAAATTTGTAAATTATGGCCAAATAAGTATGTTAAAAAAGATTCAGTGGAAAAGTTCAATTGATTAAAGTCGGGAAATTTTTCTCATCATATCATAGCAGATGATGTAGTAATATTAGATGATAGATTGCTTTAAAAAAAAAAAAAAAAAGAGAGAGAGAGAGAGAATGATTTCACGGTCCCTTGTGGGAATCAAACCTGTTGGTATCCAGCCAAGGGCTTTTCCAACTCAGCCACAGACGACTGATCGCCCTTCCCTCTGCAAGTACATATAAAGCTTTACTATAGATGAGTTTTGAAATGAGCCCTTGGCCGGATATAAAGAGGTCATGGGTTCTGTTCCCCACCAGGCACCATAAAATCAGTCTTTTTCTTTGCAAGCAATTTATCATCTAGTTCAATTGATGTTTGGACAGTTAATCTACTCGAAACTCATCAGTAGCATGTACCACTGAGCTTAGAAATACAAGTTAATTTCTAATCTTTAGTTAATACATATGTTAAGGTTATATGATATACAGTGTGCATGATTTTGACCATGTGTGTGTGCATATATAATTATGCGATACAGAAATTGCAAACAATCTAATTGAATATGGAGAATTGGATTGGGATGACTAGAAAGATTTGTGTAGAAGGAAAAAAAAATAAGAGTAAGAGAGTAAATGAAATTTAAGGGCACATCATTATCAAAGTTAAAAAAAAATAAAAAGTTCAACAAATGGATATATTGTAAGAATAACTAGCCAATGACGAGTAAGCAAAATTGAAAACTAGATCCGAACAGGCAATTGAAGACTTTAAAAAAATATTTCTCAGATGGATGAAATAAGAAAACAGGTTGGTGTAATATAGAACTGAGTTGCTCAATTACACATGGAGGGTATTTGTGAAGAGATCTCCATCCACCAGTGTATAGGTAATGATTACATGTGATAATAGTGTAAAATACAATATATGCACATTGCTCTTTTATATCACATTAAAAACATGATGCAACATGCTATTGCTATTCATGCAAGAGAATACCGGTGAGCTCATAAACCTGATGAGCATTTGTTTATTTTTCAAAATACATGCCTTTATTGTAACGTTCCGAGTGAAAAAACATTCCTAAACATTTTTCCTCTGTGATGCTGTTAACAGACACACTGTCTATATTGCAAATACTTGTGAATGTAGTCTTAACGTACTAATATAAAATATTTTAACAACTCTGTTATCATTAATCATGGGATGTATTGTTGCAGTAATACTAACCAATGCACTATTTATAACTAGAACAATTATGACCCTGGTCGGAATATGCAAAATCCGAAAGAAAGTGGTAAAAACATATACCATCTGCAAACATATCCGCAAGATTTCGAGAACTACTGTTTCCTATTATTATATTTTAACCTATAATTTTCTGAGGTTCTCGAACTTCGATCTCTTAGGAAGTCAAACACTAGACAACAGAATAGTAGGAAAAAATCTGTCAAACACAGTGCCATGAGGAATCAAACCCAGTTTTTTCATATGGTAGACATACTTTGTCTTCACAGTTTCTCGTTAAGTGTTAGCGTTTTTTTTTATTTTAGCATATGAAGTGTATTTGTTTTTAAGCTTTTATGCTATATGCTTTTTTCCCTTAATTATGCTAATTGTTAGAAAATATCATTTTTGTCGTTGTAACAATGTTAATAGATGCGGTGTATAATTTTAATCTAGATGATAAAGTCTAATTAATGATTAAAACAAGTTATTCAGTAGCATTGATTACAAATCTTCGTTTGCAATCAATTATGAAATTGAAATGTGGTTTTGTCTCTATTCAGGGAGAGGAAGAACAACACAAAGATGATCTTACCAGAATATGCAGTCTGAAAGATTAGAGTGAAAGCATTTAACTTTTTTTAATTGTTTTGTGATATATATTTTATATGGACCATGTTATTGTTTTCATATTATTTCTGTATTAGAATTTTTATTATTGTTTTATCTATGCAATTTTGCTCTGTCCAAGTTTCACTAATTGTACTGCACTTTGCCTTGTGAATTTTGGTAGTGAAGCACCTGCGTTGTAATGTTACAGCAAGGTTTCAGCCTTATTAACATGCCATGATTCCTTGATAAATCACTCACGGAGAAAAGAAAGGTTTTTTTTACATCCCGGTGGGGCAGGATCCCGCCACCTTTTCATCCGGGATCTCTTCCCCATCTCCCAGACATATGAAATCTTTTTTTTCGCTGCGAGTCAGTTATCGAATAATACTGCTACCATCGGCTTTGCATATGGAAATTATTTGCATTCAATGCCATGATTCATTGAAAGTTAATAATAATTAGTGTATGCAATATATTTAGCTATTAAAGATACTATGTTGACGAATTAATGTCACGACTGCATATCTGCCTGCCCATTTAGAACTTTAAGGATGTTGTATGCAAAACTAAGTCATTTTCCGATTGCTAGTAGTGTCTCATCAAAATGTTCTGTGATATTTATTATGAATGACATTAGTGTGGATCTTGTGTCTAATCCTTAATGCTAACAATCAAATTTATTTATTATATATAATTAACCCATTTAAGTTAACAGTCATAGACAAGTTTAACTGCCATTGTAAATTCGTCTTGTGGTTTGCTCAAAAGCTCACTAGAAACTGAATGGAAATTTTTCTTAAATGACACAACATGCTGAGAAAAATGTTCTGGCAAATTGAAAGTCAGATCTTTGTACGATTGAAGAGTGTAAATCAGTTTTCCGCAAGAACTGAGTCCAGAAACGTACTCTGAATATATTAATGTGTCTGTCTTCCCAATATATTTACACAGTAATCTTTTACTTATATATCGGTGCAAGGGACTGACCAAGAACGATGCCTGAAAGAGTAATTTGAGTTGAAATTACATTTGGAATATAATATGAGAATAACTAAGCAGAACGAGAAAAACGTAAATAATTGGATTTATTTATTGTTATGACCTTCTGAATGAGCGAAAACCGCCCATGTTAGAAGGAAATACTTTACTCATGGAATCAAATTGAAAACGAAGTTGTGTAAAAAACATTGATTAATTACAAAAACCCTTGTATTTTGGATATTGCATAACTGAATAAAAATGTAATATAAACGGTTCAACTCTTTAGACCAGCGTTTCCCAACCTTCTTTTTTTTTTGTGGCACCCTTGAGGTAATGTTTCTGATCAACGGAACTGTCTACATAATTATTACCTGTCATCATTAATATCTTTTGTTGTTTATAAACCTGGGGTTATGAGGCAAACAATGTAATTTTTCAGATATCTGGTTTAACAAAAATTATATTTTGATTATTGTATAAGAACAGAAGTTACATCAGAAGCTTATTGACAATACAGAAAAAAAATGGATTTCAACTGCCTGTTTAAGAGACTTTATGAAGAAGTTTTCACTTACACACAAAAAATAAAATAAAATAAAAAATAAATAACCTTATATCTGTAAACATTAAAGTTTTGTTGGTTCCGGAAATGTCCCATAGAACTAATATTAATTTCAATACAATTGTTATTATTATTATATTCCTACTTACAAACTTTTTTTGGGTATCCACGAGTTCATAAACTCAAAAGCCCACTGTATTTCTCACATCACACTAGGATTCTGAGACACTCTGGTCGAGAAATACTGCTGTAGGCATGTCAAGGCCATGATAAAAGGCAAGCTCACATTTTTTAGGAGATGGACCATCTAGTACGAACATGTGTTATTACATTGCGTTGTATCATTTGCAATGTCGTTGCTTGGTTATTCCTTAGCACACATCGTGGTACACAAGGTCGGAGGCAGATCACAAACAAGTTAGCACACAACTCCTAATCATAAAGGACCTCTTACTGAGACCTTCTCCCATCCAAATCCACTCAAGATCTCCTTTAGCGTCCTTCCTCTTTTTTCTTTTCCTCCTATGTCATCAAAGTGTCATCCCTTTCCAGGAACTTGGATATTCGCTTGTCCAGCACCCCACATTCCCCAAGTATGGACTAATTATTTGTGACTTGTTTAGGATCGTCCCCTCCCCAAACTGTTCCAGTGTACCCAGGAGCAATCTCGATTGTCTTGAAGATGGCATCAATCCCTTCCTTTTGAAGTAGCTGCCTCTCCACACCTGTCCCAAGGATGTTTTCTTTCACAGTTCCCCGATCTCTAGACCAGGTGTCTTACTACAGCCCGGCACCAGATGCCATCCTTATGGGAATGATGATGCAGGGAATTCCGTTTTTTTGTTATGTGTGTTGACAGATCGTATATTAAATTGATGAACCATATCAATATGATGCTTAAACGCTTAACTAAAAGCTATATATATAGCTTTCTTAAGTTCATTGAAATAAGAATGTATGGCATTTGATGCATCAGTAAGTTGTATGTAGTGACAAAGCTCCTGCTGCTTTCACAAAAGTCTAGAGATCTTTTGTTAAATCTTCTTTATTGTCCGTCTCTTCATTATTATTGTGATCCTGAATTTTACTGGCTATTTCGTGAATGTCTCTCAATAACCGTTAAACTTTTCTTCAATTGTAAGAAAACAAGCCACCCCCCCTCAATTGAAATAGTAAACAGGTATGGGAGTATGAATTATAGGTGAAGGGCAAGGCTCCACACGAGAAAATAGACCCAATTCTTCTATAAAAATATGGAGAAAGGTGGGAGGGAAATAGTGAAATAGTTAGAAACCACCATCGATAAAGAAATTTCATTCAAAGGGCATATTCAGTGGAAAAGACTATTACACAAAATACCCGGCCAATGATATGGCAAAGTTACATTACTTTGCCATATCATTGGCTGTTACCATCAAAATCCGATATATAGCTGAAGGAGATGTAAAGGAGAGGATGTGTGAGTGAGAGATTACTGCACGTGTAAAAAAAATAACAGGCAGCGTCGTTTAACTATAATCTGTTTTTAAAAAGGTTTCCCAAAAACTTCAACAGAAAGTCCTTGTTTTAAAATTATGCCCTGTATGAACTGAGCAATTTCTTTCCAGAATGTATCTTTTGCATCCTGCATCTTTTTTTTTTTACCTGTATGTATCAAAATTGACTTTATATATATTCAATTAGAAAAATACAAGATTTAAAGTTTTAGCCAATACTTAAAAATTGTCATTTTCTCGTTTTTATGACTGTTTTCAACGTCTCTGATCTTGAGGTTTCTTTCAGGTGTTTGTGATAAAATTGTTATACATGAATTTAAATAACTGTTATTTGTCCTGCTATCAAATGCCCTGATTGCAAAAATCATTGATAAGGTTGTGATTTTAAATTTGTGAATTTTATACAGTTCAGTTTTCAAGCAATGACGATTCAATGAGTGTTCAGAAATGTTTCTTGTACGACTGTAGCCTCTGGGCTCGCAGGTCTGGTTCTGATTCCCAGGAAGTTTGGGTGTAAGAAACGAAGCATATTCATATTCGAAGGTCACAGTAAACAGTTGGCTCCAACCTATATAATTCTCACATACCCCCAGAATATCAAAATACATATAATTGTATCCATAATTATATAATATTTATAAAGTGGGGTGTGTAAGACTTGCTCATAATAATTAATTCATTCACACCACCTTTAATTACTTAAGGAGGACACCTTTATTATTTAAATATGTATGCAGTCGTCCCTCGCTGTTCGATGATGTTCTATGAGTTATTCGTGAATGGCAAGACCTATATATATAATATGGGAAAAAGGGCATCATGGGACTGTACTCGTCTGTAGCGTCTTCGTTTTCAAAGCACTGCGATCAGGGGCGGCTCAAGGTTGATTTTGAACTCGGGCAGCTTGGCACGGATTGCGTACTGGCACCCCCCCTCCCTCCGGCGAAAACAGGAGATTTTCACAGATGCACAGTGAGCTATGTAACATATAAAAGTGGCCAAAAGTCTCTGAAAGAATTTCTCTAAACTTTTCCCTTTTTAGAGAGATTTTCTACCGTTGGATCAATTAAAAAAATTCTAACTTGACTTCAGTTTGGCACCTTCATCTAGATGGGGACCTGGGCGGCCTGCCGGGTTGCCCAGTCCTTAAGCCGCCCTGACTGTGACTTGTAATCCAAGGATTGCTAGTTTCAGTCCAACCTAAATATGTGACAAATTTTCATTTCTCCAGCTATTACGAGCCAGAAAATGATGTTCTATTTATCAATCTTAAAAAAATTATTCAAATTAATCATAATTTTTTTCTGCTAATGGTCGATTCGTTGGAACGACAGTGGCTCTCGAAATATTCGTAGTGTTTGATGTAACGAAGTGTTTTGTATAGGGCATATTTATAACTGACTATTTCTTCCAAACATTTCATTCAAAATTTAGACTTCCAAAAATTCTAATTCATGAAATTTTTAAATTCCATTTATAAATATTTGTATAAATTTAAAATAAATTAGAGCTTAAGTAATTTTAAAATTTTTAAGGGGATTTTTTTAAAGTACTTGACACAGAATTCATTATCAGCACCCACTTCCATTTTTTCTATTTATCGTAGAAAATTTTTGTATTTCTAACCTCAGTGTGAGGATTATGTATTTCTTTGTATTGTAACAAAATTCTTTATGAAACGAAGTTTTAGATTTTTAAATTTCTAGTGTTTTAATGTATTGGAGCCTGTATATAGCCTTCGTAATTCATTCAGAAAATCTATTGAACTAATTTTTGCAATTAGATCTTGTGCAGCCAAATTTTTTTGAATTTCTGTCCATTTGAACCGAACTCTGTCATTATATATACAGGGTGACTCAAGACTCTGTGCGAACTTTAATGCAAGATTACACCTACTAAAATCAACTTTTTTCGTTAATGAATGCATGTTCACAGACAACATGGGACTGCTATTGAATAGTACAGTAATTGGCCATTTTTAACCATATGTCGTAAGGGTTTTGTGCATTGTAATATGACACATTTCACAATGTTAAAATGGCTGAGACCACTAGCGCACCCATGTAGGGGGCCCAGGGGGTTCAGCATCACCCCCCTTGGGCTAACAAAGCAAAACAAAATTATATCAACAGACACTGTTAAATTATTTTTTAAAAGAAGTGAGATTGAATGTAGCGATGATCCCAACGACATTTCCTTGAACTCTGGTAACATTAAGGAGACTGCTGTTGAAGCGAGCAATAGCTAGGGTCTGTTTTTACACGCTTTCTAAGAGGTAAAGGTAGATAAAAGCACAATATCAAACACAGTTGAAATGGAAATTCTGACTGCAGATATTTCTAATTATGTCAAGATATCTAACCTCACTGATGAAGATAGGATAACAGTGCTAAAAAGTCTTTGCGAACCATATGCAAATTGCAATTTTCCCACGGCTGTCACTAGTGCTGTATAAAATCAAAAAAAATCTCACCACAGTCGGAAGTTCTGCTCATCTGAACTGAGTAAGCATAACTGTCTAGATTACCCAAAGGGAGAAGACAGTGCCTATAGCAAATTTTGTGTGTTCTCTTTTCACCCCATGAAGTCTGTTTAAGATCGACACAAGCCACAGGTCAACTTGTTTCAAAAGAATTTAATAATTGGAAGAAAATGCCATTGAAGAAGTTCAGCCAACATAGAACTTTTCTCTATCATAAGGATTCAGTTCACAAAATAGATGAGTTTTTGAAGGTCACAGAAGGAGAAAGGCTTCTGTAGATCAAGTGGTGGACAGATGGCAAGCAAAGCAAGTTTTGCACAAGGGGGGTAATTTTTCAACCTATTACTAAAACAGTAATTTTTTTTTTGGAAGACAAGGGCTGGCCATTATAAAATTTACAATCTACTACTACTTCTGATTATTTATCTTGCACTGTAACATTATTAGTAATTTAATGTTGATAAATGAATGCGAAAAAAAAATGTAATTGATATACCCCCCCCTGGCCATTTTTTCCACCAAAAATTCCTTGCACCAGTGCCCCCTTGAGAATATTCTAGATGTACCACTGGCTGAAACATGCATCTGTCATAATAGGAGACTGCTAGCGGAATACACTCTGCACCTAGAATTTGTACACTGGCAGTGTCAACGTTTTTAATCATGTAATTTAAATCCATGATTAAAATCACGATTTTAATAATGCAATTTAAAAAAAATGATTAAAATCAAAATTTATTACATTTTTTAAAATCAATACTTTAAGTTGAAATCTTTAATTTCTTTTTTAAAATAAGTTTAAACTAACATTTTAAACATGGTTTAAATCTGATTTAATGAAAAACAATTATTGAAATTGATTTTTCAATACTTAGGAAAAGATAATTTAAAATAAAAATGACTTTCTTTTTATCATTTTCTAAAATATAGTATAGGCAAAAACAACTTTTCTGATGATTTTACTACAGTTGTTTACACACAGTTTAGAGGCAACTATTCCCAAAAATCAAAGTGGTGTGTGTTTTTTAGGCATATTTTGAATATAATATAATAGAACAGAACATATTCAAAACACCAGATATTTTTAGAACCATCATTTTGCTTGGGCGAGCTATAATGAATTAAGTGGCACAGGATTGAATCTACCAGGAAAGTGTGTTGGAATTCTATGTGCAATTATTTGGAGAGTTATATTAAAACTATCCAATTTTCATGCAGATAGTTAAAGAAAATAGAAATCTAATAACTACAAAAATAAACTAGAGAAAGCTATGAACATGGGTATAAAGAGAAAAGCTGAAAATCTTCTTCAATTGAAACCGATTTCTATTGCTTTAAATAAAGTTAAAAAAAAAATAGTTATATTTCTAAAGTAGTAGAAGTTTGGAAAGATCTAGAGAACAGTATAAAAGACCTTGCTTTTGACACTTCTTTGTACATTAAGACATTTAAAATACGCTATGAGCAAGCTTCGTCTCCAGCTCACTATTTGGTACATTTATTATCACCAAATTTTAAAGCAGAATGCTTGCTAAGTAGTGAGAAGGAGCGGGCAATGGATTTTTTAAAAAAGAAATACAAGGATACCTCATTATTAGGCATTGTTTTTACATTTATTGTCCATGCACTTCTCAATGGTGTTTTATTTGAAGAAGAGACAATGAAAATGATTTCCACTCTTCAATGGTGGAAATCATTGGTCCTCATAAAAGAATGTGTTGGCCAAAAAGCGCTTGATATTGGACTATGCACAGATAAGGGGACCTCTGCCGGAGTTGAAAATTTTTTTTCCATATTTGGACTTGCGCATATCAAGTTACGAAATCAGTTAGGAGTTGAGAGAAGGCAGCAAAATTGGCACTTTTATTTAAATCCTTAAATGTTCGTTTTTAATAATATCATAATTGAAATCTCTAATGTATATTGCAGTCTCAATAAACAAGAAATCAAGACGTTGAATATTTGTTTTTTATATTATTAAATACGTTATTTAGATATTCACTTACCACTTAAGAAAAGTAAATTGAATGTTAAAATCTTACATAAATAAAGGTAAATGAAAACATTTATTTCTGAGCTATACAATCTTAACCAAAAAATTCAATTAAAATAAAAAATATGATTTTAATAAAAAAAAAGTTGATTTTTTTTAAAAATATATCCTGCACGCTAGTGTCTGGATGTTTATGGAGCATATTATCATCTTTACATATCTGGGCATAAAATTCATTAATGAAACAGATATATTCCCTGTCTCTCATTATAGTTTGTATAGAGAGTTTTGAATCAACCTGTTATTTCTATATTTTAGGAATTAAAATCAAAGTAAAATGTTCGTATCACTGATTTGCATTTTTTTTTAAAACCCCCTTGGGCATTTTCTTCCAGGTCTTAGGGTTTGTTCATGTCATTTTCGTCCTACTATAAAAGTTAAATGTAAGGAAAATTATTTGTAAAAACCTCTGTAGCCAAAATTTGTCATTGATGTTTGCATAATGAAGCTAATTTGTTCTCTATATCTAATCATTATTTCATGAGAAATAATTTGTTTGGTAGTAATGCTGTGTCGTTTGATACATTGGTTATGAAAGCTTTGTCACTGTCTCTTAAAGCCTCTATTGTAGTGAAAGATACTTACAAGAGAGTGCGTTCATCCACCTAACAAATGTTTGCTTGTTTCCAATAAAAAATCGTTTTGTTACTTGTAACTACATTCACTATTTGTAAACAAATACTAACAGTGTCCTATTTGTAAACAAACCATAAGTATCAAATTGCTATTTGTAAACAAACCAACTTGAGTTGCGAAGCAATCAGGAAGATGCAATATGCATGATTTATTTTTAAAGGTTGATAACGACAATGTGGAGCATACTTTTTGATAGAGTTCATCTACGAGTTTCAAGTAGACATGGCTTTCCTTCACCAAGAATCACTGGAGTGAATGCAGAGTGTTGCCATTTCATATTACTTGTCTGATGGCAGTACCATCTATTGATGGGAAATATTTGATGTCCCATAAATATAAGGAAAACATTTAGATGGGGAGGGGGACCTAATTAGGGTGAGTGAAGTCTAACAGGGATCTTCCATATATTACTGAAGCTATGTGTCGATTTCTTAACATCAATGGGGTTGTTCGACCATTTATAGCTTCTTTTTTTTAGAAGCTTTTGATATTTAACTCCAAAGAAGATCTAACTTGGGGAAGGTTAAAAAAAAAACAACCCTAAAATTATGATTATTCTCTCAGCAATGAACAGTGGTAGGGGGACTTTTGATGTTCGGCTTTTTGAATGCATTTTTTTGTGTCCATTTAGTTACAACTTAAGGGAATGTGTTATATGGACAATTATATTCACAAAAAAGTTTAGCACCCATCCCTTCAAGTATTGAAGAATAGCAGTATCGTTTTCAGACATTGAAAAATAAAAATTATTAAAAGAAGAGAAATTGAGAGGCAAAACAATTATTTGCAAACATTTTTTTCTTTGTTTTAATTTTTGCAATTGCCTCACTAATTGATAACTGAAGTAAAAAAGAGAAGTGAGAGGACAGCTGATCCCCAGAAAACATACACTTGGTTAGTGGGAGTTGGGTTGGTAAAGGGTTTAGAAAATCTAATGACTCTACAATCGGTCAAAACCTCTATTTACAGCAGTGGACTTTAGAACAGCAATCACATGAGAAAATGCTGAGGGGAGAAAGAAATTTATAAAGCAGAGTGAATATAAGGATGAAAAGTTGTAATTTTTTTTTAGTTGGGGGTGGTACGAACAGGATTTTTAAAGAACAGTAGTGACGAAAGTATTGTTGATTTTTTATCAGTACCTTGAGAAGTGTAAGTGAACTATTCCGTTTGATTTCAAGGGAAAACTGCTATCTCAATATGTACGAGAGTAATTGTTCGAAAGATGTTTCTGGTTATAAAGGAAGAAATTGTTGAACCTTTTTAAAACCAGAAATTTACTTATCATTCTGACTAGTTAACTCAATAGATTATATACTTCTGTTAATTAATCTGTGTATATTTTTAACAAATAGTACAGTTAAAGAATGCAAGCAAATAAAAATTGTGCCTTCCGTTCCTTTCTAAAAGAAGTGGAAGATCTACATGTTACGAAGAGAACTTTTGCCTATCCTCAATGTATGCTATTTTCAATACGAAAAAGCTCTATTGATAAAATAAATAAAGAATAGGAAGATATAGATGTAGATTTTTAAAATGCATTAGAGAGGTGATATTTATTTTTTTAACCATTGTATCATAATCCATTTCTATGACCAGTGCTATAGCCTATATTCATTTCCAATTTACTTCTGAAAATATGTTAATGACATTATATATCGATTGATCTCGATTTGGTGTTTAGATATAAGAACGGTCTTCCATATTTCTCTGTTCATCGAAATTGTATAAATAGAATAGCACCCTATTGTGCAAGGAATAGTTAAATGAACTTGACACAAAACTGATGCAGTTGCACAATGAAGTTGTTGACAAATGTTTTTGCAAGAACACACCTGCTTTCTTCAGAACATAGAGATATGATTCTAAAAAAGGAAACGTAGATTTCCATATATCCTCTGGATAGGCATCGTTGTCTGTTTGGTCGGCATCAAATGAAAGCAATAAAAAAGTTTGAGAAAATAGTGTTTTGTGACCTTCAGGCATGGTCACTTTCACAAGGCTCATTTACAATCTCTTCGTTTTTGAAGAATATATTGAACGCTAAAAAAATTTAAAATTTGAAGTAGAATTGATTTTCTCAATAAAGCATTCAAAAAGGAGGACTTGTGGTTTAATTTTCATTCACACACATTTATTCTGAAGAAGACACAGACATGTTTCTGCCGAAAAAATGATCAAAGACTTAAATTTTGTAACTGCATTAATTTTATGTCTATATTTACTTATTGTCTGGTCATATCTCTTTAATTTAAATATCTGACCAATGCTCTCATTGTCGTGTCTCATTACGATAACAGTGTAATGATATTTTATTAAACCGTTTATGCTAATTGAGCACCTTTGTCACTTAGTTTAATTTAGGATAATTGATGTACTTGCTGAATCTGTATATGCTGTTAAACTTAAAAAAAAACTACACGCATATTAGTGAAAGTGATATATTAGTGAAATGGATGTTTTGCAATGGAAGTTTTAGTTTAAACTGGTAATTAGATTTGGAAGGGTTGTATGTATTTGCACTTTTAATTTTTTTCAAACTGTTTTTAACACGTTACACACCATGCTGGTTTTATGTGCCGTTCCTTTCATTCCACAGTTAGCCGTCAAGTGGGCCCGCCAGTCCATATGGACCGGCGAGGCCTGAACGGAAAGTCTAGCGCCGGTCCCTAGGGACTGACGTGGCGTTTAACATGTTAAATATTCCTAAACATAAATGTGTCTGGTCAACTAATTCTACATGTGTTCTACTTCTATGTTTTACTTTCAACGTAAGAGTGTTTGTAACCTGTTGGGTTTTAAATAAATATATTATTATTATGTATAAGTTAAGTCCACGCACATA
>QLNU02015003.1:66220458-66258637 GCA_006491805.2 Dysdera silvatica | reverse complement strand
GTGGCTTTAGCAGACATCGCCAGCACACTGGGTATGTTTGAACGTGTCCGGCAATCCCTAGTCCGTCAGTGTCGGCTGTGCAATGGACTTCGCGGCCACAACTTTGAACAATTCCTATAAAAATTTCTCGTCTCCTTTCTGACGAACTGTGATGCATTGCCTGTATTGCAATCCTGCTTTAAGTCAATTAAATGTTTTTTTACTTATTACTGGCCCTTTTTGTTCCACTCGACGTCACACCTTTCATAACTATTTTTGCGATTTTCTCCCACTAAACGTGGTTTGTGACCCCATGTTCTATGGCAATTTTTTATCATCTTGATGCCTACTATCACTCCTCTGAATTTGTTGGTCGAATTCAGCAACACCCTGTATATAATACTAACAATATTTCTCTCTAACATGTAGTTAATTTATATTCTACTGCAAAACCTCTAATTTGAATAGTCTAATAGTTTTTCATTTCTCTTTACAGAAATAAAAACAGTTTAACCAAGCTACGTTAAAAATTGTATTTATACATATTTTTTTCAAAATATTTGAATGCACACACACACAAAAAGCATATTTGCAGTAAACATAGTATTTTTATGGGATTTAGCAGAAAATTACTACAATATCTTGACATTATGACTAAAATTTCCACTTGTGTATATTACCTTGGTTAACCTCACAAAAATGGGCAGCATGGGTTTTGTCAGACCCTACAGTCTTTACCCATTGCTGCCCATAGGAATCAATTTAATACTTTTATAATTTATAAAAATGTCATGTATTTGAAATTTTAATTAATTCTCCTAAATAAAGTTTGCATTGTATTGTAAAATGATTAAAAATTGTCCTTCAGAACTAAAGAGTTTTTTTAAAGTGTTTGGTTCACGCACATTAAGCAGAGCGACAATATTAAATGAGCTTTAAAAGAATTCTTGACCATTTTAATTTTAGTAATTCTAAATTTCATAATCTTTAAAAAATCAACATATGTACACATAATTATTCCTTCTGCTCCCTTAAAACGATATGTTGCTTGTTTTTCTTTCATTAAATTTATCTCTGGTAAATCCACAGAAGGGTTTTCTGGAGCAAATGGGGACTTACATGGGGCCTACGTAGTTAAAATGTATTTTCAGGGAAGAGCTCCGGATATTCCGGAGCAGTTGGTAACAATGCGCATCAAGAATTTACTATATTTTGTTTTCATAGAAACGTACCTGTTGATTCAAGTGATTCACAAATGCGTACAAACAAAGGAACAGCATAGGATGGTAAAGCTCTGCATGTTTCAGCAGCTAAGTAATTGACATCAACTTTGTGTTCAGGGTCTTGGATTGCTACCATACCTGCTCGACCCTCATTATCTGAAAAAAAAACGAGAATTGTAAATCGACTTTATCGTGAGAAGAAAATTAAGTACTGGCGAAGTTGATGCTCTAATGTACTCTAGTAGCAGATTATTGTACGTTTTACACCATATGGATAACTTAGAATACGCTGCAGCCTAGGATTTGTAGTCTTTGTAAGAATCAGAACCTTCATCACTAGACAGGGTGTCTACCCAAATTCTATTTCAAACTTCCCTGACTTTTCCAGACCAAATTTTAATTGACTTCCAGTCACTAATTACAGTAAACAACACACAATTCACTAAAATTTGCACAATCAAAATAAGTTTCAAGGCCCCGAAATCGAATAACACAAATTCAAAAGCTGTATTAAAAAGTGTATTTCTTTACACTAAAAACTTGCACTAATTAAATATTTACAGCAACATTTCCATTCGGCCCTTCTTGAGTTCATTATAAAAGAGTTTAACTATATAATCGCAAAGCTGATGCTTCATCTTCTATTTCATTTAAAATGTGTATGACTATATATAACAAAAAGGAGATTGGTATGATCAAAATCCCTTACAGATTAAATAGTTTGGCTAAAAATACTTCTCTTTTCAAGTTTTAGTTATATATTTGGCAAACATTTTCTCCTGAAAAATATACATGCTTAATAATTTTATATAAATTATATCATGGTATGAAATTCGTTTTTTTTTATGTTGATTTATACTGTGAGGAGAAACGACATTAATAAAAATTGAAATAAAATGTACTTCAGAGAAATCTTGAGAAATAAGAGAACAAAATTAAGGACTTTTAAGGACCAAAAATTGTTTCCTAAAAAATTAAGGACCTTTAAGGACCGTACGAACCCTGTACTAAGCTAATTTCAGTACTATTTCTTTGGGTTTTATGACGGAAGGCAGCTAAGGTCATGCAGCATCAGAACTTAGATTTCTTAGGAATCTGAAACTTCTGCCTAGGAATCAAACTTCAAATTGGATCTGTAGCGAAACAGGCAAATGCTAGGCACTCATAAGACTCAAACCTGAATTATTCAAACCCTTTACCACTACATCACCTATTCAAGCAAAGTGTGTTTTAACCGAGAAAAAAAAACCTGTTGCAATGCTGAAGAAAAATGTATTCAAATATGAAGATTTTGCTGAATTTTAAAACATCGTTTATCTATGAGAGAAATATGAGCGATACACTGCGCAAAAATAATATTTAAAAACAAATTACACACAAACGCAGTTGTCTCTCCAGCTCAAATTAAACTGCGTTTGTGTGTAATTTGTTTTTAAATATTGTTTATATACTTAAAAATATATGACAATGTATAATATTTTCATACCCGGTACTTCCACTCCATATGAAACGCTGTCCTTTAAAGAGAGGATGTTACTAATGATGCTTTCAACTTCTAATGTGGACACGTTTTCACCACGCCACCGAAAAGTATCCCCTGTACGATCCATAAAATATAAATAGCCATCTTCATCCATAGTCAGCAAATCACCTAAAATATTAATTATTACATATTACACATTACTATTTCGTTTTGTAATCTGCAGTAAAAATTTGCAATTTTATTCTGCTTGATAATTGGATCCTTTATTGAAAGGTCAACTAAAAAAATCGATATAAATGAAAAAACCTGATAAAAAGGCCATGTCTCCTTTTCTGAAGCAATCTTTAATAATTTTCTTTTTCGTGGCTGACTGGTTCACATAACCGTCAAATGACCTCAATGGATCATTCACGATGATCTTCCCTACAAACTCTCCTGGTTCGCCTGGAAGAAAAATATTTATGAAGACAAGTTTATATAGGCGAGAAGTAAAACTAATCGAGATTCTGTCAACCTTGGTGCAATTTACCTGGTTCACATCTCATGCACAACCCCTTTTCATCTCTAATGGGTTCGCCGTTTGTGGGATCAATACGAATCAGAGTCACAGGATATACCGTTGGAAGTATGCGAGACATAAATCCAACAGCACCAACTTTGTTATCAATGTTCACTAACAGAGAAAAAAGCATGTCAGAAAGATGCTTCAAACAGAATATAAATATTAAATTCTCTTGTTTTAATGGCATCTTAAGGACAGTTAAGATACTGCTGCACCGGGACCTGCAGCTGTCTAAGAGTTAAGATATTACTGTACCGGGACCTACAGACGTTTAAGAGTTAAGATATTGCTGTTCCGGTACCTACAGCTGTCCATGAGTTAAGATATTGCTGCACCGGGACCTATAGCTGTCTAAGAGTTAAGATATTACTGTACCGGGACCTATAGACGTTTAAGAGTTAAGATATTGCTGTTCCGGTACCTACAGCTGTCTATGAGTTAAGATATTGCAGCACCGGAACTTACAGCTATCTACGAGTTAAGGTAGTGCTGCATCAGGACATACAGATGTCTAAAGAATTCAAACCTCTTATTTTGGGGAATTAAACCATGGATTATGGATTAGTAGAAAAAACTGGCAAGCACTAAATACGCAGTGAGATTAAAACCCAGATTTCTGGTGTGGTAAATAAGTGCATTACCCCTATACCATCATGTAGCTCATAATAAATATTACAGATTATTCTTTTAATTATGAAACGGGGATAAGTTCTCCATAAAGCATTCTTGAAGTGGGCATAACAATTCACTAACAGGATCACTGAATTATTCTGCTCACTTTCATAGCAGTCATAAATTTAAATTAAAGGTTTTTATTTCGTTAAAAGGTCTACCACAAGAGAATGTGTTTTTGCAAACTGAATGGAAAAAAAAGCACGTTAAAAATGTAAGCAAAATACTCACTGACATTGGCATTTCCTTCCGTTGAACCATAAAGTTCTCTTACGTGTTTGATTCCAAACCTTTCCACAAATTGAGGCCAAATTTGAGGACGTAGACCATTACCAAAGAACATATGGACTCTATGTTGGTTTTCTTCTGGTTTCACTGGCTGTGCTAGCAGGTATCGACACAGTTCCCCAATATATTGGCTGGCCTATAGGATTGAAAAATTATATACATTAACCACTTAATTTCTTTGAGTAGTATTCCAGCATTAAGAGAAGAGCAGCAGTTGCAAATTAACGCTATTAGTTAAAACCAGTATTTTCCACCCTTCTTTAAGTCGTAACTCCTTTTATAGCAGTCAAGTACTCTGTGACCCCCTTTTATGGTAACCAAATAGTCTGCGACATCCCTCTGCCACACCGTCGCTGCATTTGTACAATAAAAGCATTTTTTTTTTAACAGAGTAAAGAAAAACATAAAATTACAATATTATATATATATATATTAATGTTTATTATAAATATAAAGTTAACAATCATTAGTAGAATATTGCAAGGAAGCCATGTTGAAATATGAAAGCATTGAAACATTTGATATGAAATTCCTTATACAAATAATTTGAACTATAAATAGTTTTGGCGATCCTCTTGATGGTCACGACCCCTAGGTTGGGAACCACTGGTTTAAACTGCACAATCTAAAATCAAAGACATTGATTACAAAGCAGATGTTAGAAAAAAAAAAAAAATCGCTCATTTGGAATATCATAAATAATGCACCTAGTGTAAGAACGTTAGTGGTTAATGGATGACATTTTTACCACCCACGTTTAAGTTCAAACAAGAGTTGTTTCATAAAGAAGAAAAAGACATAATCCCAGACTGGAATTGAACTAGGGATTCACTGTATGAACTATAGTGTCTTAACCTGCTTGACCACCAGGACACAAGAATGATGCTCTTTTACTTCATATGCAAAGTTTGAAGGTATTATTACCCTTCTCAGGGTTAGCATGATTGCCAATTGGTCAACACATAAAGCCATTGAAGTATGCTTTTGTAATTAAAAAAAAAAGTTCTAGTGGCTTCATATGTTGGCTAATTGGCAATTGTGATAACCCTGTAAGAAGGATAATACCTTACAAATTCATGGTTAAGTCAAAATAATGTAATGCAAAATTATACAACATTACTGATAGTATAGCCTACATGTTTTGGAATATTGTAGAACTATAAATACCTGAAATTTAAAGACAGTAATCAATAACCTTGTGATTATGCATTAATTTAATGATGATATTACTTGCATATGTATAAACAAATAACTTATAAAGAGTATGTCCAAAATTCTTGTATGTTTTACATAATGAATAATGCAGTTGTTGTGTAACTTGTATATGGATAGTCTAGAAGCTCCCACTCACATCGGAAAACCCCAAACTCTCAGGTTTTACAGAAAACCTTTCCAGCAAAATTCCCTGACCAATCACAACTTTCAAAGAAATTTTGGATGTGTGGGAAATATAATTATATTTACACTTTTTTTCCAATAATGACCAACCGCATATAATGATGGAATTTTTACAAGAAGTTTGGTTTGCTATTCTACTCCATACTAAATATATCGGTTATAACGACGTGACTTGACAGTCATAAGTCGGAACAATGTGGGTTAGTTATCAAAATTGTTAATAAAATTTACAGTTATCAAAATTTAAGTGTTATTCTAATCTTGTTTATTTACAAATGTCCGAGAAATTTTTATCACTGCTAAACCTGAATATTGAAGATAATAAACCTTAAAAAACACGTGATTTATTAATTGAATATCACGAGGGTCATATTCTTTAGAGGCCTATTTTATTTTTTCAGCATAAGACTCTTAAACCGGCACTGTTCTGAAGTCATTAGTATAATAAAATACTATTTATTACATTTGTTTTCTACATTATATACTTTAGTAGTATTTTCTACAATTTTTTCAATTTAAAAAACTAAGAAAGTACTATGTATTTAGTGTGGCTATAAATATAATTTAAACGGAAATTAAATTCATTATAATTATGTTTTTATTTAATTTTGAAACCGTAAGTAATAATAATAACCATAAACCATAATAATACTTTCACTATCAAAATAATTTATAAAACTCTAGAGTGTATTATACTATAGGCTACTATGATTTTAAAAAGATATCGTTTATAACGACTATCGGTTATAACGACCGAATTTGCACAGTCCCTTGAAGGTCGTTATAACCGATTTTCACTGTATATTTCAATAGCACATAGCATGTTTATAAACTTCCCTGGGAAATTACTAAAATGTTTTGTCATTATGATTAAAATTTAGAAGTGTATGTATTGCCTTGGTTAACGCATAAAAATACTTACAAATTGTCCATCAGAGCCAGTAACAATTTAGAACTCATGGAGGATTCAAGTGGCTTCAAGAACATTATGTGATGCAGCCTTAGAGAAAATAATGTGTTTTGATATCCAATTGTGGGCGGGGGCATGCCTTGAGCCCCTCCTTTTCCTGTGCCACTGCTCAGAACCGAAGTTTTTTAAAAAGCATGTTCAGTTCACAAACAATGAACAAGTAAATGAGCTTCAAAAGTACTTTTGACAATTCTAATTTCAGTAATCTTAAATTGCACAATTTTTAAAAAATCAATATACATGTATCCACAATTGTCCTTTTCGCTCCTCTTTAAGCTTGGTATGTTGCTTGTTTTGCCTTCATTAAATTTGTCTCTGATACAACTACAGAAGGGTTTTCTGGAGCAAATGGAGACCTACATGGGGAATGCAGAGATAACATGTTTCTAGAAATGCTCAGGACACTCTGGAGAAGTTGACGGCTATGCTTTCATAAGTTATGTGAGCAGCTCAAAGTTAATTAACATATACCTTCACAAAATGCTTTTTGAACAAACACTTAAATTTTCAAAGGACAATTAGAATAACTTACCGTTGCTTGAAATTTTATGCAATCTTCCCAGAATTTTGAGGCTGAGAATTTCGTACGAATTGCTAAAGTAATCCCAAATAAAATCGTTTGGGACATAGAAAGAATTCCACCTGCTGTGTGATAAAGGGGCAATGCGGTATAAATAATGTCGTCATCTCTTAGTTGGCTCATGAAATGGATGCCTGTACCTAACCACATAAACCTAAAATCATATTTACAAAAAAGTTAGGTAACATATAAGGTGCACAGTTCAGAATTTTTTATATTGGAGTATCATAAAAAAAATGTACCTGATAATTAGATTAGAGGTGACTAAAAGTTTAATAGTTTATTACAAGACTCATTTGGACCGGATGATAAAGTCATGTATAGTTTAAAAGTCCTTTACAATATAAAAATAAATGACTTATATAACAATAAAACAACTGAGTCATACCAAGAAATTTTAGTACATGGTGCAAAGATGTACGACATGAAACTCCCCCATAAAAAAATATTAGTTTTGATGCTTACTATTTTAACTTCTCAATTATATATAACTTTTAATTTAATTATAACATATGAAGATCTGTTTTGAGCTATAATGCACTTCAATGCCACCATGTTTGGGACCCCTCTAAGTGTTAAACACTTAGAGGGGTCCCAAACATCAAGTTAAACTTGAGACAACTACCCAATTTGTCACCCGTGAAACAACTCAATAGTACAAATCATTGACAATGATAAAATATTGATTGTTTATAATCATGTTTATAAAATATGCCATAAACATTAAAATTGTCACCAAACTAGCGATTCTCAATTGGTGATGAAAGATATCGCTAGGTACAGTGTATATCATGAGAATGCATTTTAAAAATGAAAGAACCTTTTAAATGGACATTTATTTCATTTGTGATCAAATAAAAGATAAGCCCCTAGACAAACGCACATTATTAATTTAGAATATATTAACACGCTTTAAATTTTGTACGTGACATGCACAGGGCTGTCCTAAAGAAAATTATTGAGAGTATGCAGTGCTTGCTTCCTCAATCAAAGAGCACTGAGTCAAAATTCCTTGAGGGTGTGCGGTGAACACAGAACATAACCTTTGGGAACAGCCTTGGACATGCACCATAAAATCTTTCTAAAATTTATAGTGCATCTGTGATCAAAAAAAGTTTGTGAACCACTGCTTAATATTATAAAACCTTTTTTTTTACTGGAATCATATTGCTTTCTATAAATACTACATAATTAGTAATTAGTGTAGTTAAGAGAATAAGTAATTGTGGTTTCCTTTGCCACATTTCCCAATATTATTCATATTATTTTGATTGCTCATAAAGTTACATGGTATCGCACCAGGGGGGGTACAGGTGGCATTTCCAAAGAATAACACATTTACACTTATTATCATTATTTATACCCGAACTCAGCATTAAATTTTGTAGGATAGAATTAAATTGGTACTCAAGTTTTATGCTCTCCCCCAATTTTGTATGCCTGGGAACCTTTGTAGAAAATTAAGGCGGAATATAGTGTTATCCGTTGTGATCTACTGAGGAAAATCACCATAGCAATTGCTTTAAAACATTAAAAAAAAATACTTTCCCCTTTTTCTTTCATCTGATCCCTCGTTCTTTTTTTTTTTTTTCTCCGTATTCTCCTAATTTTACTTCCACGCTCCATCTCATTGGCTGTTGCCTAGTTTTCTTTTTTAGGCGCCAAAAATTGACGCCCAACAGCAAAATCACGTTTTATAACTAGTCCTTACACCCTCATTCATGTTTGTAACAACACTCAACAGTTAGTGGCGACTAAAATAACTAAATTTAAAAAAAACCAAAACAATAATAAACAATACGAGCAAACTTATGTTGTAATTGTAAGTTTTAAAACTGGTCAGAAGTTAGTACGTCATCATCACCCTCGTTTTCTTCTCCAGACTTGATTTGACATCGCCATGACTTTAACTGGCTCACATGGGCTGTGGTCGAATAAAATCTTCCGTTCTCCTTCTGTTGTAGTTACATAATTCTGTATGTATCGCTAGGTAGTACCTCTGTAATTATTAATGGACCATGATATTTCGCTTTCGCTAGGGTTTCCGGTATGCAAAGGTGATCTTCTTACAACTACTACCTCGCTAAGTTCGAAGTCTATTGCACGACTTCCTTTCTTATCATAAGTGTAGGTACTTAATGAGATTTTAGATGGTTCGCTTTTTCAAAAATGGACTGTATAAATTTTATTTAATTGCACATACCTTGAATTCGGTGGTTTTTTAATCTATATGTAAGGTGAAGAATGAATACCAACCAGAGTAGATAATCCAATGGTGAAAAAAACACAATACACTTGACGTAGCACTTGTAATGAAAAGTGAGATTTAATTTTCTCGAATAAGATTCACAACACTGGTGCATTCATACAGAATGCTGAATTTGATTCACTGAAGTGCACAGTCTTCGAATATAAATAACCATTGAGGTTACTGAATTAACAAAACAAGACTTACAGATTTCGATTTTACACCATGAGTAGACACGATAACCCCTTAGAAGGAGAGACTTGATTTCGCATTCACAATAAGTGATAAATTTGATTCCTTGAAGAACATAAACTTCGAATATACTTTCGGATGAATGAATTATGAGAATAAGATTCAGAGATTAAAGCCATGAACGAGGCACGCCCTGACACTGATTCCAAAAGTAAAGCCAAATACTTTTAAAAATATGGGGGGGGGAGGGAGATAAAATATCCCAATTCATGGAGTCCATCTATTGTTTCAATTATACAAAGAAACAGTTCAAGACTGAACAATAAGCATTCTTCATTTCCTTCTGATTTTGTTCAATCTCCTGAACCACATTACTCTGTAGTGTCACGGGGTTGTTCCATTCCTTGGCATCTGGATCTGCCAACATTCTAAGGATACCTATCACTGAATTGCAGGGAATATCCAAGCAGCATTTCAAAGGGTGTCCGACTTGTGGTTTTGTTTATGACATTGTTCAGATTTCTTTCACATTGCTTTTATCTTTTGTACCAATCTTTATGCTGGAGATCATTCATACATGTCGAAATTACTGTTAATATTGAATGGTTTATTCTTTCAACCATACCATTCCCTTGGGGATGTCGCATCAAAATCAGAGGGTATGAAATGCCATTACTTTTACAATATTTATCGAATACATACGACATGAAGCATGTCCCTCGATCACTGATGATTCTTTCAAGTAATCCAAAATCTTTTACGAAGCTCTCCAGTGCATTCAGAACATTTTTAGTAGATGTAGATTTTGTTGGATAGGGTCTTACGAATCTAGTGAAATTGTCGACAATAACGAGTAGTTCTCGATTGCCCTTGGCACTCCTAACGAGTGGAACGAGGTGGTCTAAGTGTATTATCTATAAGTTTTATGTTAACATTCATGTCAATCTCTTTGTTGAAACTTCTTCAGCTTGTCCAACACATTGCCCTTCCTTTAGAAATGTATCCTTATTCCAACTGTTGAATTTGGGAAAGACAACTTTCCCATGAGTTACTTCTAATAATGATCTATTCGGTTCCATACAACCTTTAATCATAATTAAACCATCTGAAAATTCCTGCTTTAACAAAATTAATTGTATTATTTTCAATTTTGGTGCCTTGAACAGCCTTCAGTTTGATGCGCCCGTTAACCATATTGCACTGTATTTCACCAAATGGATGTTTTCCCGCATACCCAATACGTAATTCATTCCCTATTCCTGCACATTCCACGTTAAGGTAAGGTCTAGCCATGTGCGATCAACAATGAAATTAACCGACTGTGTTTTATCATTCACAATCAGAACTGTAATATTTTCAATACTTCATTGTTGATTTCAATATCAGTTACAGTTTTACCTATAGTTCTTGCTGCGGGAAGCTTTTGATTTCCAAAACCATATAGCTCACTGGTTTCTGGAATTATAGTTACATTCAAGGATCTTGCTACTGATTCTTTTAACAAAAAACGGGAATTTCCTGTACAAGTCAGTGCCTTGACCTCCCTTTCATCATTAGTTTTTGCTTGTTGCAAGTATACTAGTGTTTCATCTAGAAAAAAAAATAGGGTAAGGCGCAAGGCATGGCAAAAAGCCATTTTTTGGAGCTCTAAATACATAGATACTCCTGATGAATGTTTATGTCATGAACGATTATGTTAGCTTTACTGCTACTATTTCCTTAAAACAACGTCTTCATTTATTTATTATTGTTGCTTTTTAAATTTTTGCTTGCAGGTAACCATTTTTTGGAGGTTTTTTTTAGTTCCAATAAATATGCGAAAGGCGAGGGGAAAGTGCACGCGATTGCAATCTAACGGCAAGATTAAAAAATCTCAACTTCATACAAAATAATAATTAAATTAATATAACTATAATTTAGTTAAACAATATCCTATACTATATTTATTCAAATATAATGACAAGTAAGAGTAATAAAATAGGGATGTAAAACATGCTTAATTTAGTGCTTAAAGACAAACAAATTGATTTTAACAAAAATTTGATCTCAAAAATAGGTGGAACCGCTAACGTTTATCGCAGTAGTCCGTGGTTGAAAGTCTGCAAACCTGGCAACAGTGCTTTGTTTACAAATATTCGTCAGCAATCTGGTTTTGCCAAAACCATCAGTGTTATTACGGAAATGAAATGCTGGAGTACAAAATTTTTATAAATCAACAAATTTCATCACGCGTTTTGGATTCTAACGTGGGAATTTGAATCATCATCGGGGAAGGATGGTGCGTTATTTTCCGAGGGTTGGGTGGGACATATGGGCACAAGGGCGGACAAGTTGAAGGGCAGGGTGCTAATAGGTTCGGCAGGGCGTTGCGCCCTTCTATTTCGCTTTAGATGAAACACTAAGTATACTATTGGATCTTGAAGGTTAAAGTGTAAGGCGTGTTCATTGGCATCTTTGTCTACCAAATAATTGCAATTTGTAATAGTGGGATTTGGTCTTATTTTTGGACAGTCTTTAGCAACGTCAGCGAAAATGTTTAGGCTCACCTCGTTCATTTCGTACTGGTTTGTAATATCCCTCTATATCTGCCACATTGCTATTATTTGACGTAGAGGATCGGTAGGGACTCAATGTGTCCAGGGTTAACTTGATTATTTGTTCTCGCCTGATTTGGAAATTGTCAGTGTTAAATTCCATATTCTGAAAAGAAGTTGTTCCTTTGGTTCCTTTGAAAGTCAGTGCGATGATTGCTCATCAGTTGGATTATCTTCCTGTTTCCTCTAACTCGTTCCTCATACTCGTCTAACTTGTCTGCCAGTTCCAGCAGCTGCTCATCATTCTTATGCAACTGTATCACTACCTTATTCCAGGGGTGATTTTGTTCTGTGATTTCCGTAAATTCCGGGAATTTTAACTTGCTACTTCCAGGATTTCTTTTTAAAAAATTACAAAATCTTCATTTTACGTTATTTTGTCCTATAATTTTTTATATTCTTTTGGAAATCAGTGTTTTTATCAAAAATATTACGTAACTTTTCAGGGAATTTTCTGTTACGTTCAGGGAATCTGGTTTAGACTTACAATCACCCCTGCTTATTCAACAATGCCAACCTGCTTATTCAATCCACCTATGTTAGTTGAGACAAACCAACTTCTAATTATAGGGTTCCATAAAGGAAGAGGATTCGTGCGCACTTTATGGTGCAAGGATAGTTAAGATTACATTGTGACAGGACTTACAGTTTTCCAAGGAATGAGGAACATTTTCGATAATAAAATCACAAAGCACAATTAACATTTTTTTAATGTATGAGCATGTAAAACAATTTACCTGCTATGTCGAATAATCGCAGCTTTTGGTAACCCAGTTGTGCCAGAAGTATAAACATAAAATAAGTGATCTAAAAGGCAATACAATTTAATGAATTCCTTTCACTAAAAATTTTAAATTCAAGGATTATTAAATACTTGGAAATAAATTTGATGAATGACATTTTTTAATGATTAATATATTTTGGATACATATGCATATATCAGTTGGATAATGTGACTCCAAAATAGGGCTCCCATCCCCAATTGTTCATCATTTCTTTCTCAAATAACTCATAATTCACATACATATAATTATATTGATGACAATGATGATATGTATGAATTAGGACATTTTATTCTAGGGAGGATGGTGAATATATACATCAGTAATTTCACTTAAGAAATTTAAAAAAAAAATTAAAAATACAGTACATTGATAAGCTGTCACCCAGATAATTTGTCGCTCTAGGTCAGTCATTTTTTTCGGTCCCGTTTAGATGTAATGGAAAACAAGGCTAAGTAGACCCTTGATTACTCATCATTAAATGAAATGCTTTTCTGAATAACGCATTATTGTAGAGAAGAGATGAGAGGGACAATAAGACAATATATGATAGAAGAAATATATGACTGACATTGGGAAGCATAGAAAAAAGGAATTCGAAAAACACTGTAACCCCTATCTCCTATCAATCCCAAAGATTCCAGAAAAACATTTTTCAAAGACTTTGAAAATAGCCGTCTTAACCCCCCAACTCTCACTTTCTTTGTAGCATGTTCTTTCGAGAAATTACTAGTAGATACATTTTTTTTTTACAGCGTTGACTTTAAGTTTAAAAATGTCCCAAAATTTTAGCACATGAAGCAAAGATGTTCGACGATGTAGATGCATAATGTGTGAGAAAACTCACACATTTGTTATTAAAAGAAGAGACGATTACTCTTTTTGAAAAGGCAAATATTATGAAAATTGCTTATACAAAGGAACATGGAACTACTCAGACCACTTTAAATGATATTTTTTTATCAATAGAAAGCATTGAGGATACTGATAATAAACACAGAACAAAACTAACGCGGAAATCGAAATTTCAAGATGTCTTCAGAAAATTTGCTGAGATGGCTGAAATTTGTCAAATCTGAAAATATTCCAGATTCTGTTGTTATTCTTGAAGAGCAAGCTGGAAAAATCGATGAAGAACTCACAAGGGAAGTAAACCATGTATTCCCCTCCGATTTTAACAAAATTTACTGGATTTGTATGTAGAGGGGGGAAAAATATTGGATACATACTTTTTTTTTTTTATTGGCTAAAAATATGTTTAGGGGGGTGAATTCGGCTATATTTTTGTTTTTTCAAACTTCCGAATATATCGTGATAGCGTAATTTTGTGAATGTACAAAATTTCAAAGACTATCTACTGGTGTAAAATATATATATATAGAATGAGTTATAAAATTCAATTTTCATATTTTTCTGTTAATGAACGTGAAAAACGGCTATATTTTTGTTTTTTATAACTTCCGAATATATCGTGATAGCGTAATTTTGTGAATGTAAAAAATTTTAAAGACTATCTACTGGTGTAAAATATATATATATAGAATGAGTTATAAAATTCAATTTTCATATTTTTCTGTTAATGAACATGAAACCTTTTCAGTAGAAAGAGTTTATTTATAGGAAAATGTGTACAATGCAGTTTTGCTTTCAAATGTGTTAGAAAGAACCACAAACGTGTTTTATTTAAATGTTATATAGACTAGCAACATTGCGACTCCGCATCCTTGAAATAAAATTTTGAGAGACAAACATATTTATCGTTGGCACAATTATAGGTGTAAAATTTCACCTTAGCAGGTGCCACAAGCCACTCAACAGCCATACTTTGATCAAGCCTGTTCATAACAGTGATCGTTTCAATAGGTGATAGATGTTCAATTTATAGCTTGTGTTGAATTTATTGCCCCATTACTGTTACAAGCCATCCATTCATTTCCTTCTGATTAAAATTTTTAGTTGTTACAATTTGAATTATTAATTGGTATTTCCTTTCATTTGCTATTGTAGGTATAAAATATCCCCTAGTCATTAAAAAATGAAATTAATTTCAAATATTTGGTTATCAAATATTTGGTTATCAGGTTTTATTCAGTCAGTTATTAGAAATATTACTTTAAATAACAGTAAGACTACTTATTTACGTTAAAGTATTAATTTTGGGGTTATTGTTTACCTTCGCATTGCAATTTTCTTTTATTGTTTGATCTTTTCATACAAAATAGGGAAAAATGCAGATTAATCCAAGAAATGTAATTAAGGATTTCATGTGGAAGTATGATGCTGATGGAATCTTCAGTTAATGATTATGGGAGAAGTTTATGTGAAAAACTGAAAACACTAATTATAGACACCATGGGTGAACCTCTATTGGCCATAGACTGTGAATGGTTTGCTGTACTGGATTTTGATGACGAATTTAATTTTGAAGATGGGGCACTTGTTATGGAGGATATTTCGCATGAAGATGTAATAACAAATGATGAGGTCTACAGGGGAAGTTGTAGCAATGAGACTGCATTCAGTAATAAGGGTAATAGGGAAGAAGAGATCAATTTAGAATATAAAACAAATGCCATCCAATTTTGGAAATCAGGAAAATAGATTCAGCATAAAATAACAAGCATTACAAATCGTTTAAAAAAGTTGCATCGGTCCAACAATCGAGGCGTTAGGAGCATCAGATAAATCACGGAACGTTTGGGGAAAATATTTGTAAAATAAATCATTATACGTTAAATAATTTCACAGACATGTGCAACAAAAAACTACCAATCCAAGATTGCGATATCCACCATTGGGCCATTAGAGTTTGAGTCATTATAAATGTATCTCCTTTGAAGTTTAAGGCATCTGGTAAGTGGGTAAATAATTTTAAGAAATTGCACAAGATCGTTTCTAGAAAGATCTCTAAATTTATAGCAAAATAAAATATTTCTGAAAAACAAAGTCTGAAGCAAACAGCAGTAGAGTTTGTAAACACCATTAAAGAAGAAATCCCTAATTATGGGATTGAAAGTATTTATAATACCGATCAAAGCGGATTCAATATAGAGATTCATGGGGGTGAAAAAATATACAAATGCCAATACAGCCCAAAATGTCCACTATCCACAATTACACAATACAACCATTAATTTCAGTAAGCGGAAAGTTATTATCACCACTTTTAATTGTATTGAAAGAGTCTAGTGGCGAATTCGGACCTTGTGTAAATCAAATCTTTGTGCTTGTAAAGTTATTACTGGGGAACTCTTTTTTATAAAAAAGAGAACAAGTATAAGAAGTATATGGGAAGATTTAAATTAAAATAGCAAAAATTTACTAAAACTTTTGAAAGACAATGACACAGAAAATATATAAAATGGGGATTCTTGCCACAAACTTCCATTCTGCTTACAATTAGCAGCATCATCTGTGGGATGGCACATTACAATACATATAAAATATACAAAATATGTTTTAAAAATAAAAAGAGCTATTGCAGTTGGGAAAATCTGGGCATTTTTGTCTCACCTTTTGTGAAAAAAAAAAGAGATGGCACAGTTTTCGGTACGTGAAGAATTTACATTTCCTCTTTCCCCTCTTAAGACTGAAGAGACAGGTTTTGTTCAGATAAGTGCCAAAATAGCAATTTAGTCATAAAACTATGACTTCTCACTAGTCACAGAAATGGACACTTGAGTGAAAAGAAGATGTAACAGGCCACATGGAATACTGCAAATGCAACTGCGACCCAAGGAGGTCAAATTTTGGCTCCAGTGTGTTGGCAACAGTTGACTGGTTGTGCTTTTATGGCACAAGGACAGCAAGGGTCATTCTGCACCAAACAAGGTGAGACCGTAAATACGGGTTTTGCCCAGTGTGTGAATAACAAAAGACTTTGAAGCAAGGAACCTTTGCCCTGTTGGACATCTTACGTTTTTGATTTTCATGTATGTAAGTAAGTGTATTTCTAACTTTGAAAGTGATCAGACGTGCGGGGCACACCAGGTAGAATTTGGGAGCTGTCATTAACCTCTTGATGGCTCAGGCATTATTGTCCTCCCAAGTAATAGATGAGGATGAATAATGTGACTCAGTTTTAAATTTTGTAAATTAAATATTTGTTCATTTTAGCAAGTCCGTGATGTCATTTCCGTGCCTTGACGACCATGCTACCCAAAGCCCATCAACAGAAAATCCCGCGACGTTACAGTGTTTATAATATAGATAAAATTTTTAATTTATAGAAAATAATCCTAATTTAAACTTAATAAAAGCAGTGCATTACCATCCATACTTCCATCCCTCTGAGCAGGATTTCTGCCAGAAGAGCTTTCTTGAATTAGGGGATCTAATGATCTAGAAGGGAAATCTGAGTTGCATTGCCCGAGACTAAAATATTGCATATTTGACATATCTTTAAGCAATGATGAGGCATCTTCAATAGCTAAAAATAAAATAAGACACTATAAAAATCACATAGCAATAACAAATATGAATAGATCGGTTAAAAAACAAAGTTTAAATATACACTGGAACCTGGCAAAGTGACCACCTGGATAAGGTAACCACTTTTTAAAAGAGAGGACTGACTAACAGGGATTTAGTCATGCTTAGAGATGTGGGTGGGAAAATTTTCAAAAACGGAAAATTTTTGTGGAAATTCTCCTGTCTTGAAATTTTAAAAATGCATTTTTCTTTTTAAAAGATGCCATTATCTCTCCTTTTCTATCTCTGTGTACACATCATTTTAAAAAGTTTAAACATAAAAACCATACTAGATACATATTAAAAATATATTATCGGTCATTCATAACGATCGTAATTCCTCACTCTCCTGACTATACAAAATGGAATTCTTTGCGAACATAACCTTTCCTTTTCCGATCCCATTAAAATATACCTCACATTTTCATTAAATCATTTTAAATTTCATCATTACCAAACATTTTTAACTGATGCACCCCTCCCCTCCTTTTAGTGATATCCCATGAACTCATGCCCTCTTACTTGGAAATAATGCTGGCAGATAGGTATATGAATCTAAAAAAAAAAGGCTCATTTTTACATGCAAAAATTTTATGTACAAAATATTACTAAATAGCTTACATATAAAACCTAAAATATGAAAAAAAGAACTTATTGCAGAATTTTTAGTATTTTAGCATTATAATTTAACTTATGCAAGACTGAGTTATTCGCATTTTCCTTTTCCTTCAGGCCTATTTTCCTGATTTGGAGGTCAGCGACCAGTAATAAAATTGCACTTATAAAAAGGATGGTTAAGAAAAACCAATTAGCCACAAAAACAATTAAAAAATCACATTACGATCATTTTGATGCGATAATGATAACATTTGTGCAATATTAAACTGCAAACTGATTTTTCCTTATTATCATTAGTAGAAGGAAGTAATTTTTCATAGTGTATTATTAAACAGAAAAACAACCTTATTTTCATGAAGGCAGAATACCGAAAAAAGATTGTAAGTAATGGAATCACTGAGTTCAAGGTTAGATGTCATTTGTCTGCCATGTTTTTAAATAATTTAAAATTGCAACACTCACTACTAGGAGTAATTTTATGCATGATGAAATGTTGCAGTACCACACTTAAACTTGGCAAAATCCCAATTTTTTATTTTTGTAACATGACTATGTAATTTTTGCACACGATTTCTTTTTTAATAAATAAAAACAATCACAACTACTAGCGTTAACTACATTCACATAAATGATCGAAGGAACACAATTTGAGAGGTTATGTCATTAACTACCACAGGTGCAATGGTACCCATTATCAATTCGAAACTACCCCTTTAACTTTTGCATTTCGCACTCTCCCTTGTTAAGCAGTAAACCGTTTCATAAATGAGAACCATGTCTTTATGATGAATGTCACTATTTTCTATTATTTTATTATGAATTCTTGATGGTGAAATACTTATCCTGACACAAGTTTCATAAACGACTGCAGCATTATTCCACCACTAAGAGACAGAGAAAATAAATACAAGTTGTTTTGTAAATTTGCGATTTGCAACACATTTATTAGGTAAACCAAAATGATTATGTAGCATTAATATGAGGTACAATAGTTAAAAAAAAAAAATTAATTACCCAAGGTATGACTGAAAAAATGCTAATGTAAAGATCACCCCAAATAGCAACATGAGACAAGTAATAAATGAATACAAATATTGTCTAATTCAAGAGAAGAACAAAATTTCACTTTGAATATCAGTCAAACAGGTAGACTAGAAATTCCACAATCATGGTTCTTGGGAATTAATGTGGTTAAAGAGATAAAAAGTGGTAGACTGTATCACTGGTGAAAAGGCAGAAAGTTCATGAGGGGGGGGGGTTTACAGAGTTACAGCTCACATATTCGGACGTTAAATATATAAAATTTCATTGCGATGAGGAGTAAAAACCCCCAAACTCCCCCGTTGGCTACACCTATGGACTGTATGAATTAGAAAATCACACATTCGAGAAGGATCGTTGGCTCTTCCATTTGAGACCAATAATGCATGCATAGAGGTTAGACCTGATTCACTAAAACATCAGAACAACCATTGATGTTCTAGTCTTGCATTCTTTTAAATAAGCCTTTCTTTATAGTATTGTTTATGTCTTTTCACAGTTAAACGGGACCACAATTTTCTTTTGAACTTTCCTTATTTTTTATGTTCGCTTATTACATTCATTTGCTGTTAAAATTATTCTCTCAGCTGTCATTCTGAAAACACTAATAAGGACTGATGAATAGGCCTGGGCTATGTTACATTTTTGACATTGTGATATATCGTCAGTCTAACATCGCGATACATCACGATGTTAACTATGGACGCGGTAAGCAGCCTCCCTAACAAAAATGACAGATTCATACAGAAAAATGAGAGCAGGTTGGTGTCCTGAAAAATATTAAGCATTCATGTTACTTTAACGTTCATACAACATCGTTAATGCGGAAAAATTGAACAAATCAAATATCCATTTCTTTGCTCTGCCCTTTCATGCAATGGTATCTCATTTTTAAACAGATAAAATATTTTATTACTTGGAATTTTTAATAATCTTTGATTAGATCCAGTATTATGGTACCACCACCAGCAATTTGGGTGATAACATACTGGGATTGGCTTCCCTTCTGTCTGGGTTACTAGTAACCCTTGAAATGGCTTCTCTCCGAATACCGTATGCTGTTACAAATGCACAGTAGATATTTACATAGGCATAGGGCTATATGGGCCTGTGGAACCCCAACCCTTCAATGATTTGAAATAAATTACAATTTTACATATATATTGCAATGTATAAATGTTCATAATATGTGCTTAGCATCCCCTTCCCCAATAATTTTGAAAACTCCATGTTGATGGATACTTACGTAGGGACTCATGAATCCATGATCATAGATACATGAGTCACATTTCCAAAAGGTTTAATCATGATTTAATGTTCACAATTTTGTTTCCCCGCACATACGCTTTTCCCATCCAGAATCCAGATGGACCGACTCATCAGCGGTTCGCTCTGTTCCCGGCCACGGAAAAGACATTGGCTGCAGGCGACGATTGAGTTTAGTGTACAACACGGTACGGCACAAAAATAACTTAATCGTATTTCGTCGAACTCCTTGATAGGCATTTCTTGCTTATAAGTACCCCTACTGGACATGATGATTACGACCCTCCGAGTGTGACACCACGAACCCTTGAGTGGAACAGCAAATCATCAATTAGTGTTAAAGGGGTAACCAATGAACATTTGCGTATGAAAAGGGTGAACAGCCAATAAGAGTGATTGCGAGTGTAGAGACGATGAGGCGAACACCAATAAAAGACATTCTTTCGGTAGGACTCTTAGCGAGATGGTCACGCTGCCCATGATGGACATTCATAATGTCTTATAATAATAATGTCAATTCTTAATCGTAACAATTTAAGTTATTTTGCTATGTGATTGTAAATAATTTGTGTAACGTAGAGACATGCTGTCTACATGGTTCATCTGTATCTTGGTATTTCTGACTCAATTTCGATAAGGTTCCAGGGTAACAATCCACGTGAGTTGACGTACGAGCTAAAACCCTTCTGATATAACTTATAATCTATCGGTGATATTATGGAGCCTATCACCGCTCCATCGTTCTTCAATCCGTCATAGAACAATAACCAAATCTATAAATGTAGAAACCGCAATTTGTAACCCTACACCCTACATCTAAGGAAATCATAATCAGGAAATTGGGACTCCAGCCCCCACTCTTACACCGCCCCCTGACATGAGAGGTAAGTACTCAAGTACCCTCATGTACACTCACTGAATACAGAATATTTCCAGTCGCGGGTCTAAATAAAGGTATTGGTGAAAAGGGCACGGTTGTGGGGCCTAGGTCTCCACCCCCTACACCTAATTCCTGAAATGCGACATTGCAAGTACCCTCAGTACAATTTCTGATTACATCATATCCTAATCATAGTCTCAATAGCAGTCTAGAAAAAGGTTGGGGACTTCGGCCCCAACCCAAAATGGCCTTGACATGTAGCATTGTAAGTGCCCTCACATACAATCTCTATGTACTATTGTAATCATAGCCTCAATAGTAGTCTAGAAATAGGATGGGGGCTCCAACCCCACCGGAAACGGCCCTGACATGAGGCATGGCAAGTGTCCTCATGTACAATCTCTGATTACATAATATCGTAATCGCAGCCTCAATAGCGGTCAAGAAAAAGGATGGGGGCCCGGGGTCCCTTCCCCGATATAGTTTGGTCGGTGTATTTCAAGTTTGTAATTTGTCGAAATACGTTTCCTCAATTCGTATACCACCTCCTAAGGAAATGTTCAGAAATAACTGAAGTCTGTGGGCATGTGCAGTGCACCATTTTGGAAAGTGCAATGCGAGTTTCTAAGCATGTATAGTTGACGATATCATGCCGCCGGTTCTGATGTTTCTTTGTGTGCATGCGTGGTATTTCATGGTGTGAAACAGGGAAATCATCCAAGCCAAGTGATGGGACGATATCATAAAATTGCGCATGCACACAAGAAACATCAGAATCGGCAGTCTAACACTGGCAATCCGCGGTGGTCTGATACAGTGAAATCACGATGTATTACCAATTTCAGAATTACGAAATTGGTGTGACGATGTATTACCAATTTGAGAATTACGAAATTGGTGTGACGATGTCAGCTTCACACCGGTTGTGCACGATGTATCGATACATCGCCCAGGCCTAATGATGAATCAACTTTCTTTTCAAAACCATGCAGCAGGGTTCTTATTCTTTTTCTGTGGAACCTGTAGGAATTTAAGAAAAACAGGTACCGGTAGCATACCCTTTCAGCATATTACATTCAAGGGGAAGATCATCACCACTAAATTATTTTTACTCCAGTTAAGGTTAGCTGATGAACAGAAGGTGTGGTTATCTTTTTTTAGGCCTCAAAATGTGGCCACTTCAAAATGGGAGCATGGTTTCCAATCGTCTCTGAATGG
Organism: Dysdera silvatica; assembly: GCA_006491805.2. Lineage (NCBI taxonomy): Eukaryota > Metazoa > Arthropoda > Arachnida > Araneae > Dysderidae > Dysdera > Dysdera silvatica. Next base: position 66,236,173 of record QLNU02015003.1, on the reverse strand, counting down.
AGGTAAATTCAACACGATCGAGTCTAAGAGGAAAACCCTATATTTAGAAAAAGTAATTATTCAGGAAGGTGATCATACAGAGAGGTTTTACTGTATGTTGGTGTTCTTGTTTAATTCAAACATAATGCAGTATTTCCCAATTAATATTCCTTTATTTTAAATTATAATCTTTAAAAGCATTTTTAGAGAGAAGCTCAAAATCAAGTTTCACTTGGGGTTCCAAAAAACGTAATACCTGCTACTGATAAAATCAGCAACTCCAACACTGCTATGCACATGGGGGGGGGTAAACTTTATTGTTATATATATCATACAAATACAGGGTGATCCAGATCAAACAGGTGTTCATACCTCTCTGTTGGGAAAACTACTTGGCCAATTTCACCTAAATATCGTACACATGCTCTCCAGAGTATGCGGTTTTGATTTCTGAAAGAAAACATTGAGTTCATATTTCGGCCGCTAGGGAAGGAAATGGTGCTGCGGAGCAGGCAATTTATTAATATTAACAGCGAAAAAGTGTTTTAACATGCAATAACCTTTATTGCAATCACATGAAATTAACTACAAATTACAGTATACCATAGGTATGGCTAAAAACAGATTTATGCAATAACTTTATTGCTATCACATGTGGAACCACACTATCATCACAGATACGGCTCGGTATGTCCGCCGTCTCTTTGCTCTAGAAATTGCATTCGATGCACAACACATTCCACGGCAGAACGTAACTCATTCGCTTGGAGGTGGGATACATGTTGCGAAATTCTGTCTTTTAAGACTGCTAAGTTCGGAACATTGCCTTTATAAACGCAGCTCTTTAAATATCCCCACAGCCAAAAGTCACAAGGGTTAAGATCGGGTGACCGAGGCGGCCAAGATGTTGAAAATGACCTGCTAATCACTCTGTCATCCGAAAAGTTTTGCCGTAATAATGTTTGAACAGGCAACGCGATGTGCGGGGGTGCACCATCTTGCATGAAAATTGTAGTGTCAAGACAATTTCTCTGTTGAAGCGAAGGAATGACAAAGTTCCAGAGCATAAATGCATACCTAGAGCCAGTAACAGAACATGTCATTGGCCCCGAGGCCGTATTTTCTTCAAAGAAGTAAGGACCAATGACGAAAGATGAGGTGAAGCCACACCACACTGTCACTTTTGGAGCATGCAACGGAATTTGTTGATGAACGTGGGGATTTGTGTCAGACCAAATACGGCAGTTACGTGTGTTTACAGCGCCATTCAAGTGGAAATGGGCCTCATCACTCCACAGTATCTGCCAAGGCCATTCATCATCCACTGTCATCCGAGCAATGAACATCAAAGCAAATGTTTTCCGCACGTCATTATCACCAGAAAGCAATTGCTGAGTGTGGGCTATCTTATATGGATAAAACTTCAGGACATTTCTCATAACTCTCCACACTGTCGTATATGGCATGTCCAATTCCCGTGATATCGCACGTGCACTACTGCTACCATGTGCACTTGCTGCTCCCTGCTCCACTACTGCAGTTGCAACTCTTCAAATTGCTGCACTCGAGTTGGTTTGTGGCCTCGTCCTGATTTAATGGCGAATGTTCTGTTCTCTTCAAAATACAAGACCATTTTTCGAAGATTTGTAATTGTCAGAGGGCCTCTGCGTAAACCTTTTACCTGTCGAAATGCTTTAAGTGAAGCAGAAGCATTGCTATTTCGTTGATAAAAGAGCTTAACAAGTAACGCGCGATCTGGTAAAGTAAGTTTCATGACGGAGTCCTCGTATGGTGGAAAAATGCTTCACGACTCCTTATATAGGCAGAGGATGTTGCGCATGTTAAGTAATATATAAATTGCCTGCTCCGCAGCGCCATTTCCTCCTCTAGCGGCCGAAATATGAACTCAATTTTTTCTTTCAGAAATCGAAACCGCATACTCAGGGGAGCATGTGTATGAAATTTGGGTGAAATTGACAGAGTAGTTTTCTCTACAGAGAGGTCTAAATACCTCCTGTTTAATTTGGATCACTATATGTATATATATGTGTATCTCTTATATATACATTTATATATTAATATAATATATTGTTATATCAAATACCCTTCCTTTTAAATTCTATACATGGGCTGGACTCTGTAGTGTTAAAAAATTGCCCTTTTGGTTTGAAAAACAGAATTTCTGTAAGAAGAAAACTTACCTGATGTTAACTCACTGTCATAAATAATAGCTTTGCAGTTCACGACAGTTATAGAGTGACACAGTGGCTGCAGGCGTAAGTTTGTGTTAATGAGAGCAGGTACTACGCCTATTTTTGAAAGACCGAGCCACATGGCAACAAATTCAGGCTTGCCTTCCATGAATATAGCAACATTATCTCCTCTAGTATACCCCAGATCAGTGAAACAGTTTGCAACTTGGTTACTGTAATATTCTACCTGTAAACAATAAAACCTTGTCCTTAATTGATAATACCAAACGATCAGTTTTCACACAAAGTTACGATAGAAATAAAAATGGCGACTTATTCTCCTTTGTGTTTTATACGACAAATAACAGCTAAGATCATGGAGCATCAGGACCAGTAGTCATTTGATTCAAACTTTTCACCAGGGAATCAACCACTAGAATCTGGATTGGTACAGGGAACGGCTAGTGCTTCTTGATCGCAGTTGGATTTAGTCTGGGATTTTCTGCATGCCAGATGAACGTGCTACCCTTGCATCATCGCATGGTTTCACAAAGATGAGCAAAACAATACTTTCTGAGATACGGTGGAGATAACCAAGATATAATTATCTTTAATAGCCATTATTAGGGCTTGACAAATCACGAGAACAATGCTCGCCAGATAAAAATGGCATTTACCTGCTTCAAAGAGAAAACAATGGAACTTATAGGGAAAGACGATTCCTTACTCGCCAATTGCAAAAACCTAATTGCCAAAGATGATTGGCCTTGTTGAACCCTGGCCATTATACAAACTGTAACAGGTGACAAATTGAAATTAAAAAATATGCATTTCATTTACCCAGAATCCCCTTCCCCCCTTTTTTTTAAAGCAAGACCAAGTATTTACAATCTGTCCTTGGATATATTTTCATTCATAATACAGTTCAAACACACACACACACACATATTACTTTTATATTCCAATGGTTTTTGGTAAGGGTTAGCACTAAAGAAAAACATAGGCTAATACAACTTTCAAACCCACTCTATGGTATTTGAGGGCCTAGCCCCACAGTGGGGTAATGCTAATGAATTCTGGACTACCATACAAATATAATACGGGTTTAATTCCAGTAGGTACAGAGAGTTCTTGCTTCTTCCCCTCCCCCACCATATAAATTCAAAGTCCAGTGTTTGAACTCCAGGTAAAAGATATTTTTGTTTGTGTTTTTATGGTGCAAGGACAGCAAAGGTTATGGCGTTAAAAGGACTAGCGAAAAATTTATTAAACAATAGCCTTAAACTTTAAACAGTGTAATATGTACGACAAATTTGAACACAGCATAAAAATAATTGTCATTGTTTATATTTTTACAATGTAAGGTCAATGAAGGCTACATCGCAACAGGACCTATAGTTCTCTGAGTAATCCAAACCTCTTAAGGCCTAGGGAACCAACCCCTGGACTAATGTGAGCGAGCAGTAAGTGTTCATTTTTGGACGCACCATGGGGAGTTGAACCCAGCTTACATAAAAAATGAAGTACATACATCTCTAAATGTCCACCTTCTATCTTCATGAAGGAAGCACATCTTCTGAGGATGTTTCTTGACTAGCCTTTGGAACAAGTCACCAACTGTGTAGTTCTTTTTCCGACAATGCCGAATAAACCTTTTCATCTTCATCAGTCTATATAGACCCCTGGAAAAAAGTAATGACAGTGATGAAATTTATAAATCAATTCAATTCAGACTTCAAATTTTCAAAAGCATTACTTACTCATATTTGTAAGAGAATTGCTTACATTCTACAAAAACGTTAGTGTCTGGCTAATTATAAAAGCACATGAATTACTGCATTAAACTACCCTTCATTCATGTATAAAGGCAAGCGACAGTGCAATCAAGTGAACGATTAACTTAGTACTGTCATAATTATCTTATGCTTACTTCATTTCATTACTAATTGTCCTTAAATTTTGATATTTTAATAAAAGCATGATTTGCTGATTTTGTTTCCATAATAAACGTATTGCCAATTATGGGTAGTGGTTAGTAATAAGCCATGCATAAATAAAAATAAAAAGTCTTGGTTGTGTTTTATGACACAATGACAGCTAAGAGCACGATGCCCCATGATCCACAGTTTGCCGAATAACCCAAACCTGTTTTACCTGAAGATTAAAATCCTGGACTGTGGATTTGTAGAAAATAAACAAGTGTCAAGCATACCATTAGAATAAAATCCCAGATTATTTGAATGACAGCCAAGGGCGTTACAACTACACAACCTTGGGGCAGGATTCTAAAAAACTAAATTACATTAAGCTCAGCCTGTTTCATATTCACAATTACTCTGCTCTGATGCATACCTTAGATCAGTGGTTCTTTAACGTCCCTAGACAGCGGACCCCCTTCAGAGATCACTCGCCCTTGCGGACCCCCCAAGAATTAACTCAAAGTTCAAAACCCAGAATTTGCATCATACATATTTATTTCTAGTGTTTCATCACTAATTTTCACCATTTAAGGAAGGAATTTTTCGTCCCCTCATAATTTATTCTTAGCATTAAAGAGCAAATGCTCTTTTCTTAAAATTTTTGCAAACCTTTGTGGAACATTGGAGTCTCTCGCAGACACGAGGTGTCCACGGACAACAGTTGGAGAACACCTGCCTTAGATAATAATAAGAAGAGTTTCGATACTTCAAAATTGATACATTACTCAATATATTCATTTCTTACCCAACGAAACCTGAACACAGTAAAATGAAGTAGCTACCTAAAGGCAATTATCCGTTTTTAAAACAAAAGCAATTAGCTTTAAAAGTAGTCGTGAAAATGCATCTGTGTGAGAGAACAATATTTATGATTTGTATTTTAAATTCAACTGCTAAATTTTGCAACAGCATGTATGTATATTATTCATATTGTAATTCTTTCACCACAAGAAATAGTTTTATAAGAAATTATGCAGCGACTGGTATTTTCCACAAACAAGGACTTCCTAGAAAAGAGAACTTACGAGCAGGTGTGATTAAAGTACACACACAAATCACCCATTGTTTATCTTAACAGAATTCAGACAGAATTTAAAAGTGTTTGAGAATTGCTACATACTTGGTACGAGGACAGATCCAGGATGTTATTATGAGGGGTTGGTTTTAGGGGCCCTCATCGGAAAATTTTTAGTTTGGTACTGTTAAATAGTTTAGGTAAATGTTGTTATATTACTAGCCTTCCTTTATACTCACCAAAATATTTAATATATGACAATTATTTAAAGTTAATCTTTTCTTTAATTAAACTATATGGTTTAGGGTAGATTATAGTCGAGTATGACAGACAGATAAGCTAGTAAAGGAGACATATACAATAACCAAAACGATAATTTACAATGTAATTAATAGAGCAAGTTTAAATTTAAACTACAAAAACATCGTAATTATTTTACTTTTTTTATAACAAGCAACTTTTTAAAAAACTTTAAGTTTATAGTGCAAAGTCGAGCCATCTTGGTTTCTTTGAAAATTTGTCAATCACTTTATTTACATCAATATGAATGTCTCTGTGGATGTGTATTAAAAGTCTCTTCTGTCATCCGCGTTCGAAGCCAAGTTTGACGGCGCTTCAACGATAAAAAACTACGTTCTGCTGAAGCAACACTTACTGTAAACGTAGTTTGAAAGACGAGTAGCTTGTAGATTCGTGAAAAAAACGTCTGGATCGCATTTCTCCAAGATTTGGAGACTTTGGTGTAAGATTTTTGTTTATTACAGTCATAACAAACAAAATATTCTTAGTCATATTTATTCTTTTCCTATTTAACCCCAACTGGGGGGGAGGGGGGCTATCACATCCTTCACCCCTCTCTGGATCCGCCCTTGCTTGATAGATGTTGAAAAGACCTGTTTTTCCTTGAGCGTACTTTAACAGTAATGACTGCATTATATGTAAAACTTCCTCTTAGAACCAACATTTCATGGTATTAAAATTTTTCCACAATTGTGAAAGAATTGCAAAATGGCTTTTGAAGGCCAACTTCCATGCTTACGGTGCTCTCTCCAATTACAAAAAAACAAAACAAGAAATTCATAACAGGTAAAGGTACATCACGTAAGGTCATTCAAAATTCTTTTTTTTTTTCCTTTTAAATCTCAGGAGTGTGGTTATACGTTTCGTCGTAGTATATTTAGTGTGAAAAATGCACTTTGTCATTTATTTGATGTAATTATACGTTTTGTTGGATATGGATTATATGGATTTTTTTGTTTTCTTCTTTGCATGGCAGCGTTTTCACTGATGCGTTATTTCAATTTTCGAACTGAACGTTTTTAATAACGTTACAACTATACTTTCTCTATTTTAATTTCGAAAGCTCGAAGACCTTTTCGGCTTAATAAACTCATTATCAACGACATGCATTAAAGTGCCTATCAACATCATCACTATCAGTATAATAAATACGAAATTTAGTAAGGAGCATTGCATGTGAAAATGAAACTAGTAATGTAAATAGAATATTAATTTTATGGTAAAGTGAACGTCATCAAGCAGAAGCACATTTAACTTAAACACTGCTTTGTTGTTGTCTGTTATCCCTGTAAAAAGTTAAGAAGAAGGCTTTAAACAGAATTTTCTTCGAGGGAGGTAAAATAATTTTAACACCTTGCCAATGAGTAAACATTGACAGCAAAAACACTTCGGAAGTGTGGGGAGAGTGTGTGTGTGTAAGGGGTTTGAGAATATTCGCTAGTTGTGGCCCTGGTTAACAAAAAGCTCCCTTCCATTGGTATACTATCACCCCCCCCACCCAATATTTTTATACCGTCGGTGCCCATAGGTGTCAATCCAAATCCTGTTTCAAACTTCTGACTTTTCAAGGTTTTACAGACCAAATCTTAACTATTTCCAGCCTCTAGTTACAGTAAATAAATACACACAGTATGTTAAAATTTATATAATCGAAATGAGTTTCAAGACTATAAAAAAATCCATTAACACAACCCCCAAAGCCATTTGTAACGCCAAACTTCAATTACAACGAATTTATAAATGTAAAAATTGCATTAAAGTGCACTTCTTTAACACTAAAAACTTGCATTAAATATAATATTTGCACCATTTTCATCATAAAGGAGTTTAATTATATAACTGCAAAACCATATGTGTGATGTCTTTTATACCATTTAAAACGTGTACAACTATGTATAAGTGATGAAGGACATTGTTATGATCAAAATCTCTTACAGATTACGCATTTTAATCAAAAAACACCTTTTTTCGTTTTTAATTATACATATTTGACAAACAATTTCTCATGAGAAATATATAGGCTTAATAATTTTATATAAATTATATTAGTTTTGGTGAAAAATGGTAATTTTTGGAAGAAGTTTAGTCAAAAGTCCAAGTTTTATCAAATTTTTCAGTAGGTAATGTGGTACGAAAAGCATAGTTCAGGAAAATTATTTTAATAAGTTATTTATTATAACAATGAATTTCAAATTTCCCTGACTTTTCCAGTCAGAAAAAACTTCCCTGACTTTCCAGATCAATAGACACCCTGTGTGTAATTCTATGCAGTATTTGCTGGGACAGCAAACTACCGTCGTTGAACAGAAATAGTCGTTAATTAGAAGTTATTGACAGAGCTGAATGTACTGTTCGGCGTACATTTTAACAGTTCTAACAAACAGGGAATGTCACAAGGCCAACAAATCACAAACTAAAGGATCTTGCAGATTCGTCTATCCATATAACTCGGTTAATTTGTTGAAACTGTTAAAATTGAGTTAAGAAAGGCAATCATGGAGAAAAGTAGCATAAGCAGAAGATCCCAAGTTCTTCAGCCTCATCAATTATTTTTTTATTGCCTTGGTGTCTGATCCTGTCTGCCCTTCATAATTTTCAGAACAGATACATAATTCAAAAGTTTCAACATTTTAATCTTTTTCCTCGAGATCTACACAAATTAAAATGTTATGAAAATAAGCTGTCGGTACGGCAAATATAAAAAACGTCTGCTTACAGCAATAAAATTGCTGTTCACTAAGAATTTTCGCTAAACTTTTCATTTTTTTTTTTAAACGATATATTCGATAAAAGAGGAAACAAGATTACACACAAGAAAATAGTGAAGTCCAGGAAAAAAAAATTATACATTTAAAAACTTAATCTTCAACAGACAAAGCTTGCTCTGAGAATACAACACAAGACTGAAATAACCACGAAAAATGAAAACATTTGAAACATCAAGAAATACATTCGAATCGATGTCGTTGAATTCAAATAATCAAACGAGTTATGTTAATGATTTGCCACAATGACTTGTTATTTTTTAGTCCATGGACTTCTGCTGGCTAGATCATTGTAGTATACATTGACGTTTACAAATAGTTGGTACTTTCTCCTTAGTCTGCAAAAATATTGGACACCAATTTGTGTATCTGCAATCATCCTTAAAATAATCAAACAAAAATACGGCAGCAGCATTAACACACATTAAGATGTCATGCATTCTTCCATTTAAGCAATTTCACGTCAAGACATTTCCATTTTTCCTTTCGTTAAAAAAATGCTCATGCGAAATGATTTAATTTTTTTAAAAACGTATTTAGTTGTAAATCTTGTAATCGGTAAGAAATGAATTAAGTTTGGTTTAATTTACGAGGTTTTATTTTTCGTTTTTGAATGCTCTGGACCATACATCATTGCATGAGTGCACACACTGAGATTAGATCTCTACCCTACAACATGGTCTCTTAACACACCACCAGACTAGTTATGAAATTATTGCACATTTTGCTGACATTATGCAATTAAGGTTATTGGCGCAGAAACCAAGGTAATCATACTGTACCAAGCACAGGGTAATGCTATTATGCATCGTGAGTTTTTCATTTACTAATGTGTTCATAGGCGTAAGCAAAAAGTTCATAAACGGGGGAGGGGAGTTTCAACCCCTTCGCACACCAGGGAGCGTACTAACTGTCGACGTAGAGAACACAATGAACTCACGATTTATCTTGGGTAATGGGTGGCACTATTTACCGCGGGCAATCGAATTCTTTGAAAATATTGATAGAAATAAGCAACCATTAAAGTTTACTACTTCTCCAAACTATACATTATATAGTACAACCTAAAGTCGCAGAAAAAATATATTTATTTTTATTTTTTTTTAATGTAATAGTTTTTCTCCAGATGAAGTCAACCCGTGAACGACCACCCACGCAACGATAAGAAGAAAAGAATAATGACGTATGACGTTGAATGGCTCGCATACTGTTGTATATTATGTGTGTATATTATGCACCTGTATGTATATTATGCGCCTGTACCTGTGTGTATATTATGCGCATGTGTTGTATATTATGCACCTGTCAAGTAGCACATTACCACGTTGCGGTGAGCATCAACGGTATTTTCACAACAATCAACCACGCTTTCCTTTTCCAATTTTTTAATGTTTTGGGAACATGTAATCGGGAATTTATTGTCTTTAATTATCAAGGGGGGAATTCCCTAATTCGAGAGGGAAGTCCGCGGAGGAATGAACTAATTACGAAAATTAATCTATACGCAGTAAGTGGCTAAAGAGAAGAAACCCACCCATGAATGAAGATTAGGTCTGAAAATGAATAACTTTATTTTTAATTTCATTGAAATTTTTAGTTGGCGGTTCAACATACTAATGATAAGTTACCTAATACTGGAACCGATTTACCGATGTCGTTAATTTACAACACTGGCGTGTCCTTAAATTGAAAGTGATGTCAGAAATTGTAACGATTTTTACGACTGAGGAAAACTCGCAATCTCCTTAAAAACTAAGGTCGATGAATGCATATTCACTTCCTGGTGTCATTTTCAGGTACATGAGTAAATGTACTCTATACATCTATATACCTATTTTAAATAAAATACATTATTACGATACACGGATAACTAATGTCATGTCATACCAATATAACATCAAACTTCATTCAGATGGATACAATTATTTACATGAGGTGATGATGATTTATAATTTATTAGTAAAGTTAATCCGTATAGGCAGCAAATGGCAAAGACTTTGGGGTCACGCCCCTACTGCCCAGGATTGGATATAATAAGCGGAAGTCATAAATAAGCAAATAAAAGACTCGGTTGATCAGTATATGAGTGAAAGGTATGAATTAAGAAAAAAGTAGCGATATCACAATTCTCTTTCCAATAGATGTACCCGGGTAGTTTTTTTTTTGTTTTTGTTATGTTGGGCAAAGGCAAAAATAGATTTAAAAGAGTTAGGAAGAAGATTGCACACCCCAGATTTGCAGTAATCTGAGTTTAGTCTTATCTCATAGATTTAACCGCATCCCAACGGTGGGAAAAAAAAACAAAAAAAACGAATATATAAAATTCCGGTAAGACCAAACTACGCGACAAGGATCGATAAGCATATTTATCTTCACAATCGTTATTAAATTAGTCTATTTTCTTTAACCCTCTGACTGCTCAATTTTTTTTTTTTTTTATCGAAGTCGCTTCAAAAATTGCATATATTTTTATTACATATTTCAAATCTACATGTATTTGAGAGTTAAAATATGTAGCACATTTTTGTAAACAAGATTTTTTTAATATAAATTTCGTGCATAAGAACAGGCTTTCATAAAAATCAATTTTAAGAGTAATCGTTTAAATTCAAAAATTCTGAAAATGAATTTTGATTAAATTACGGTTTACTTTATAGAATACAAATATAAAGCATGTATACTAATAAAAATCACTCGCTGAACGTTTCCTACAAGCCATATTCTGAACACAAACAACGATAACAAAGGGAGCGCTTGCAAAATCAGTTAGTGAACTCTATGCAAATACGAAAATTTAGGCGACAATAACGCCATTTGTTGACCAAACTACGACTAGAAGTCTAAATATTGTAGAAAATGCATTACCGACAGTTAAACGGTGGAGAAGCGGGATGCGCTTTTAAGCAGAATGGAAAAACTGCATACCCGCGGGATGAGCAAATTTTGCTACTTTCATGTTGCCCGTGGAAATCGCGGGATAAGCAGTCAGAGGTTTAAAACATCCTCATTTAACACTGTTTACGAAATTTTTGTAAGCTCCCGTCGTAAATTGGAAAAGTGTGTATGGAAATGAACCGAAACAAATTCAAATTCCTCCCTGTTCTTGTGATTCACACAGACGCTTGTCTGACCGCAAGGGTCAAGAAACAGATACACGCTTCGAATTGACCACGACCCGGCGACCTTCCGATAAACGTCCAGACGCTCTTGACCAATGATACCAAAGCGATAAAAAGAGTGATTTCAACTTCGATTATCAAATTTAGAATGCACACCATCACGTGGAGGTAAAGGATGGAGCGATAATCACAGAAAAAACTGCTTTTTAGACGTGTCTAAGATTGCCCAATGGGTAACAAGAGTGATTAGGTACCATACGTCGGCAAATGTCAAAACAGATAATCTACAAAAAACACATCTTACACCCAAAAAAAAAAGTGAAAAACGCGCTTTTATTTGTGCCTTAAGGCGGAAGGACAACAGTACGATGCCACGCCTAGAAATAGTTTTCAAAGGGACGTGAACTTCTATCGCCTCTGATGACCCTGGGGCGGACTGGGTCCTCTCAAAGGGCGCATATCTTGGATTATCGAAGAGTGCGAATCCTATAGCCCATAAGGGAACACCGGTCCGGGGACCCGGCTGGCCCAGTCCGCCCCTGTGACGGACCAAACCACTGCGTACGGATCACTTGAAGAAGAAGAAAAAGCACTAGTATTAACGGGGGTCTAAACCCCATAAGCGGATTTTTCGCACAACGTACTTTAAAAACGCACGGTACAGTTAAAAAAGAAAAAAAAAAATGTTTGTTAGGGGTCTCGTTTTTTCAACATGGAAGAAAATGTAGTAAAACAAGACATTTATATATTGAAAATACAGTTATGTGTTTATGTTCCGCATGTCGAAAATCTCAATATATCACAGACTGGAAATCCTTGTGGTTATAAAAAGGAAAACTTATTTCTTTATATTGATCTTTTTAAAGACAAATTGGGATATTTTGTTCATTAAGCTTTTTAAAACGCCATGGTTTGTAACATGCCGAAAATGTTCTCGACGACGTATTTCACGGACTTAATAAGTGTGACCATTTTATGAGGAATCATCGTACGAGTAGGAAGTTATTCTGGAAGTACGACATTACAAAGCTTATTACACACACACACACACACACACATATATATATGACGTAATATCAAAATACGTTTAGCAGTTTTTCTCGTTAAGGAAGTGTTCAAGTATTACGTAAGCAATATTTTGGCCATTTCACCCCCACCTCAGAAAGCAAAAATTTAACATTGGCTAACATAGGAAAATAAGACCAACGGCAACCCTCCCAAAGATGGACTGGGCGTCAAAGCGGTATGATTATTCGTCCTATACGTAATATAGAGGATACGTTCATCGAAAACGGGACGTCTGGTCACCTCACTCACCAGCAGCCCCGTTTTTCTCACCCTCGACACGGCTCTGGATTCGATGGTATTTTCTAATAATGCGAATGTTCATAAAGCGATCGCTAGTTATCGAGTCAGCCGCATGTAATTCAACCACACGTAAACCGGTTTCCGACTGTGACGTACGTCTAACCAGGAAGTGCGCACTACGACTCACATTTAGTGTACCTTCCAAACATTAAAACCGGAAACGAGCTTTTTGTCAAAACATATTACGCAGATAATAATAGGAAAAACGTTCTTTTCTGTAAAACCAGTACGAGAATGCGACTTCATAGAAAAGACGACTAAAAACTGCTTACAATTTCGCCAGCTATTTAACACGGATTTCTAAAAAAAAAAAAAAATTATTCACAGATTAAAAATAGAAGCATTAGTAGTTTTGAGATCGCAATAACGATTAATAAAACTTGCCATTAGAATCTTTAGAACGTTGAAATTTAGTTATTCACACAGCAAACAAAATTCTAATTGAACATAGTGCGTTTTCTCTGTCCTTGCGTAGGGGGGGGGGGAAAGATAACAAACCTGATAAATAAAATACTATATAGGATTTCGTTTCGACATCACTTATTAAAATACAATTAAATTGAACTTCGTTGACGTATACCATTTATTTATTTTAATGTACTATATATATATATATATATATATATATATATATATATATATATATATATATATATATATATATATATATATACACACACATACACACATATATATATATATATATAAAAGTTTTCCTCGCTCATTCTTGGCGGTAACAGGCTTTGGGACGGGCAGAGTGCCATGTTCCCAAGCCTCTTTTTACATCACTTCTTAATGTGCCATGTCTAGAAACTTCCTGACAATGTGACACGTGTTTAGGATTGTGGCTTTTTGTATTTCAATGTAGGTGTTTGGGTCAATGTTGAGTATCTCCAAATTCGTCGCAAGCGTTTTTGGTACTATCCCTGTTGCTGAGATGACTAACGGGATGATGAGGATCTTTTCCATACCCCATATATCTCGTACTTCATGTCTGAGATCTTGGTACTTGGTGATTTTCGTTGTGTAGGTTGTCTGTATGTTATTGGTGTTGGGTACTGCTATGTCGATTAAGTACGTGGTCTTATTCGATTTATCGACGAGGGTTATGTCAGGACGGTTATGTGGGACTGTCTTGTCTGTTATGATTGCTCTATCCCAGTAAAGCTTGTGTGTTTCGTTCTCATGCACGGTCTCTGGCTCATATTTGTAGTACGGGCATTTTTCTGTCAGAAAGCCAGCATTCGCTGCCAATTTCTGGTGGACTATTTTCGCTACTTGATCGTGTCTATGTTTGTAGTCTGACTGCGCAAGGATCTTGCATCCTGCCATCACGTGTTGGATTGTCTCCGATGCCGCATGACAGTGCCTGCATTTGTCGCTTTCTATATCTTTTCTCTGGATGAATTTCTGATTGTTCCTTGTTGCGATCACTTGGTCTTGGATGGCTAGCATGAATCCTTCTGTCTCTGGCTGGAGAGTGCCTTTAGCCAGCCAAGAATTTGATGCCTTTTTGTCAACGTGTGGTTGTTGCAGGTCATTGTAGTGCCTGCCACGTAATGGTTTTCCGGCCCAAGTTTTTAGTTTCTGTTCGTTGGTTGTTTCCAGGAAACGCTCTTCGGTACTACACAGGTTTAGTGGCGTGTAATTTGCATCTGCTTGTATTATGGCTTGATGAGTGGCGATCTGGACTCTCAACTGGAAGTATGCCCCATACTCTGGATCTGCTGTCATGTAAGTCTTGAGGTCCGCTGTCCCGTCCTCCTTCTTCCCGGGGTAGTGTTTGCCGTTCAATTGCCGTGCAGGGTGTAGTTGTCCGCTCTTCTTGGATGGTTATATATATATATGCTTTTGCATTTTATATATTCTTTATAATTATATATTACATATATTGCTTTGCATTTTTAGAAATGCTTTTGCTTATATTCTCTTCCTATTCTAACCTAAATCTTAAACATGAAGTCTGAAAGATTTTCTTCTAGGTTTTCTCATTGTTATGAAATGTACTTCACGAAAATGTATAAAAATTTGAGTTGAATAAACAGTTTATTATTTATTAATTTATTATTAGATAATAAGATTTTGCATATTTTCTATAAAAATCTAATTACCATTTTCATACATTTTTATTTCCAAAACGTATATGAGTGTAATGCTCTTGCACACACAGGGTAACGCACGTTGCACGCCCAGAGGAAAAGTATATAGGGACATTCCTGGAAAGTCTCTAAACAAAAAATGTTAGGTCAAAAGTGTTGAGAGATCAATATTTCTGGAGTTATTGATGTTTGAAGTTCAGCCAATCAGAACAAAATTTGACCACCCTTTTCTTGGGGAAAACTACTTACGAAAAAAGATCACTAAGCCCAGCCTCTTTCAATAAAACGTGACCAATTCATTGAAGATAAAAATAAATTCCTCTTTTCAAGCCCAGCCCGCGTTTTCTCTGAAAACTGGAACTGTTTGTGTACATGCCTAGATATTGACTGCAGAACGATATATCAGGTTATTATCTGAGCATTATCAATTATAATGTAGTTGAGTTTTTTTTCTACCTTCTCAATAAACGCAAACAAATAATGATTTATTAAGCATTGTGAACGTACCCTTTACACATCGTATATTTTAAAAACATCAAAATTTATTACGGACAGTACCGTTTATCTCTCTTTCTCTCTCTCTCTCTTCTCTTATGGGGGGGGAGGGATACTGGGAAGTGTGGCCGCCGAATGCTGCGCTGTAGTCCCAGAAAGGGCACTCAAACAGCGCAACCAACCGCCTAAGGCGAGTTGTAAGTTTGTCAAATCGTTCGTTGCACGAATTAATGAGTGAATTTGCCTATCTATTAACGATGTTGTCTACACTGCCTATGTTGCCTACATTGTTGCCGATATTGCCTATGTATAAACGAGTATACCCGTTCAGTGTTTTGGTCATTGAAGAATTTGGCGCATCTCTAGTACCGTCTTTTCACTTTTGAAAGGAGGGGGAATCCGCA
>QLNU02015003.1:66199011-66220358 GCA_006491805.2 Dysdera silvatica | reverse complement strand
TTTGAGATCGCAATAACGATTAATAAAACTTGCCATTAGAATCTTTAGAACGTTGAAATTTAGTTATTCACACAGCAAACAAAATTCTAATTGAACATAGTGCGTTTTCTCTGTCCTTGCGTAGGGGGGGGGGGAAAGATAACAAACCTGATAAATAAAATACTATATAGGATTTCGTTTCGACATCACTTATTAAAATACAATTAAATTGAACTTCACGTTTGACGAAATATACCATTTATTTTAATGTACTATATATATATATATATATATATATATATGGTATATATATATATATATATATATATATATATATATATTATTTCATTACGTTACGGCATACATATATATATATATAAAAAAAAAGTTTTCCTCGCCCATTCTTGGCGGAAACAGGCTTTGGGACGGGCAGAGCGCCATGTTCCCAAGCCTCTTTTTACATCACTTCTTAATGTGCCATGTCTAGAAACTTCCTGACAATGTGACACGTGTTTAGGATTGTGGCTTTTTGTATTTCAATGTAGGTGTTTGGGTCAATGTTGAGTATCTCCAAATTCGTCGCAAGCGTTTTTGGTACTATCCCTGTTGCTGAGATGACTAACGGGATGATGAGGATCTTTTCCATACCCCATATATCTCGTACTTCATGTCTGAGATCTTGGTACTTGGTGATTTTCGTTGTGTAGGTTGTCTGTATGTTATTGGTGTTGGGTACTGCTATGTCGATTAAGTACGTGGTCTTATTCGATTTATCGACGAGGGTTATGTCAGGACGGTTATGTGGGACTGTCTTGTCTGTTATGATTGCTCTATCCCAGTAAAGCTTGTGTGTTTCGTTCTCATGCACGGTCTCTGGCTCATATTTGTAGTACGGACATTTTTCTGTCAGAAAGCCAGCATTCGCTGCCAATTTCTGGTGGACTATTTTCGCTACTTGATCGTGTCTATGTTTGTAGTCTGACTGCGCAAGGATCTTGCATCCTGCCATCACGTGTTGGATTGTCTCCGATGCCGCATGACAGTGTCTGCATTTGTCGCTTTCTATGTCTTTTCTCTGGATGAATTTCTGATTGTTCCTTGTTGCGATCACTTGGTCTTGGATGGCTAGCATGAATCCTTCTGTCTCTGGCTGGAGAGTGCCTTTGGCCAGCCAAGAATTTGATGCCTTTTTGTCAACGTGTGGTTGTTGCAGGTCATTGTAGTGCCTGCCATGTAATGGTTTTCCGGCCCAAGTTCTTAGTTTCTGTTCATTGGCTGTTTCCAGGACACGCTCTTCGGTACTACACAGGTTTAGTGGCGTGTAATTTGCATCTGCTTGTATTATGGCTTGGATGAGTGGCGATCGGGGACTCTTCAACTGGAAGTATTGCCTCATGCTCTGGATCTGCTTGTCATGTAAGTCTTTGAGGTCCGCTTGTCCGCGTCCTCCTTCTTCCCGGGGTAGTGTTTGCCGTTCAATTGCCGTTGCAGGGTGTAGTTGTCCGGCTCTTCTCTGGATGGTTCTCATTTTCCGCTGGAGTTGTTCTAGTTCAGTGTTGGACCATTTGATGATCCCGAAGGAGTAGGTGAGCACTGGTACCGCATATGCGTTAATTGCTTGCGTGGTGTTCTTCCCGCTCAGTTTCGTCTTCACAATGCTTCTAAGTCTTTCTTGGAATGCTTGCGTGAGCTGGACCTTGACTTTCTTGTGCTCCTGCTGCCGTTTTTGCATTATCCCTAGGTATTTGTAGGTTTCGCCCTCGTCCAAGGTCTTCAGTAGTCTCCCGTCTTCGAGTTCGATGCCTGGTAAATCTTCTTTGCTATTCTTCTGTATATATATATATATATACATACATACATACATACACACTCCATAGTAAATATATCGGTTATAATGACATACTTGACAGTCATAAATCGGAACCACGTGGATTAGTTATCAAAATTTTAGCGTTGTTCTAATCTTGTTTATTTACAAATATCCGAGACATTTTTATTACTGCTAAACCTGAATATTCAAAATTATGAACTTAAAAAACACGTGATATATTAATTGAATAGAAATTTTGAAGCGTAGGGCCCACAAAACTCTTAAACCGGCACTGTTCGGAAGTTATTAGTATAATATAATAAATATTATTCATTAGATTTGTTTTCTACATTATATACTTTAGTGTTTTCTAGAATTTTTATATTACAGCTATAAATATAATTTAATATAAACGGAAATTAAATTTATTATAATTAAATACACTGAAGTGACAGAAAAACTGGAAGAAAGAAAAGGCAACAAAAGCGAATCCATGGGATCACCCCCTACGCCCCGATCCACTTTTGTTCAGTCCTCGCATTGCCGGTACAGAAGTGCAACCTGCGAACCAACAAGAATAAGCAAAATTGGCTCTTGGACTGAGAAAGTTTGAAATCCCCTGTGATAAGAGAACCAGAATCACTTCGCAATCACACTGAAGTGCCAGAAAAACTGGTACACCTACCTAATATTGTGTAGCCCCCCTCCGTGCGCACGCAGAAGTGCCGCAACACGACATGGCATGGACTCGACTAATGTCTGGAGGTATCCTGGAGACAATTCACACCAGGAATCCTGCAGGGCAGTCCACAAATCCATAGAAGTTCAAAGTGGTGGAGATCTCTTCTGAACAGCACGTTGCAAGGCATCCCAGATATGCTCGATAATGTTCATGTCTGGCGATTTAGGTGGCCAATGGAAGTGTCTAAAGTCAGAAGAGTGTTCCTGGAGCCACTCGGTAGCAACTCTCGATGTGTGGGGTGTCGCATTATCATGCTGAAATTGTCCAAGTCCGTCGGAATGCACAATGGACATGAATGGGTGTAGGTGATCGGACATGATGCTTACGTACCTGTCACCTGTCAGAGTTGTCTCTAGACGTATCAGGGGTCCCATATCACGCCAACTGCACACGCCCCATACCATCACAGAAGCTCCACCAGCTTGAACAGTCCCCTGTTGACATGTAGGGTCCATGGATTCATGAGGTTGTCTCCATACCCGTACACGTCCATCCGCCTGATGCAATTGGAAACGAGACTCGTCAGACCAGGCAACGTGTTTCCAGTCATCAACAGTCCAATGGCGGTGTTGGCGGACCCAGACGAGGCGTAAAGCTTTGTGCCGTGCAGTCAACAATGGTACACGAGTGGACCTTCGTCTCCGAAAGCCCATATCAATGATGGTTCGTTGAACAGTTCGCACGCTGACACTTGTTGATGCCCCAGCATTGAAATCCGCGGCAATTTGAGGAAGTGTTGCACGTCTATCTCGTTTAACGATTCTCGTCAGTCGTCGAAGGTCCCGTTCTTTCAAGGTCTTTTTCCGGCCGCACCGCTGTCGGAGATTTGATGTTTTACCGGATTCCTGATATTCACGGTATATCCGTGAAATGGTCGTACGCGAAAATCCAAATTTTGTCGCTATCTCGGAGATGCTATGTCCCATCTCTCTTGTGCCGACTATAACGCCACGTTCAAAATCACTTAAATCTTGATAACCTGCCATTGTAGCGGCAAGAACCATCTAACAGCTTTGCCAGACATCTCTTGTCTTATATAGGCGCTGCCGACCGCATCGCGTTACGCTGATTGGTTGCAAAGCTCCGTTATTTGCATACGCACGCCTGTACCAGTTTTTCTGGCACTTCAATGTATTTTTTTTATTCCATTTTGAAACCAAAAGGTTTAATACTTTTTACTATCAAAATAATTTATAAAACTCTTAGAGTCTATTATACTATAGGCTACTGTGGTTTTAAAACGATATCGTTTATAACGACCGAATTTGCACGGTCCCTTGGAGGTCGTTGTAACTGATTTTCACTGTGTATAAAATTGGGTTTGATTTGCTTGAGCAACTGAAAGTAAATATCTGCCTATAAGCGTGAATAAGCGCATACTTTCTTAGGTGTGCTCAAGTAGAGGTAAAGCGACCATGTTACAGAAAATCGCGACAGACAAAACCATGTCCTGCAGATTGCTGATCACGTTTTTAGATTAAATTTTTCATCAGCATTTTTCAATACTTTCAACGACAATTTTTTAATAGAATACAATTTCTAGCAATGGTCACCAATTCTGGGAGGTAAAAACGTAATCCGAGGGGTGTACTTTTATTTTTTTGAATAAGGGCAAAATCATGTTTTTGTGTGTATAAAACGTTTTTTATTCACATTTTCTTGTTCTGTAGGTGTTTTTCAGTTAATATACGTATATTCTGCTCTCTGCTTATGGCGAAAGGTTGCATTCACCATGGTAATTTTTGTTTTTAATCGACGAAGTCCGCAAATCAGGTACTTCATACGCTTTCATGATCAGCGAATTGTCAGTTGCTAAACAACTTTGAAGGATCGAACTCTATACCCGACGTACTGACAAAAATAACTGTTTCATCGTTATTAGCGATCAAACTGCCAGCTCAGCTCCTAAACGTCTTGTTTCCTTATTGTAACGTGTCTTACTAATTGTAATTGGTCTGATAATTAACTGGTAAGTATCAGTGCAAGCAAAGCCCGACTAGAGTGTATATGGAGTTTTTGACGTCTCTATACATGAGAGGGAGAAGGGAGGGGAGGAAGACTTCACTTACAATTTCTGAAAACATTTCCTGCCTCCCCACAATTTAAACTCCCAAGTTGCACCTACGCTGAAAGGAATGAATTTATGACTATTACAGTATATATCAAAGTTATTTTGACACTGGAGAAAGTTGAAAACACGACGTTTGGAGTTGCCTTTTGTCAAGTGAAGGCAGTTCTGCCTTCACTTGACAAAGGGAGCAGTTGGCTCCCGAAACGTCGTGTTTTTAAACCTTACGCCAGTGTCGAAATAACTGTTTGTTATGGAATCTCCTGGTGAAACTCTGTATTGTTTCGTTACAAGTACATAGGTTGCATATATTTTTCGTTAGTGGAAGTGACTGTATTTCTTGCAATGTATTGAGGAGCAGGTTTTACGCTTCAGGACCGATGCTGTCAACGCATACTATTGCAAAATTATAGTTCTTGCGAAATTTGTATTGAAGTTGTAGGCATTTCTTGTGGTGCACATTCGGAGATTGTTATGACAATGACAAAAGGCTGGACTATGAATTTTTATTTAAGCAGTTAAATATGAAGATTGTAATTTTAAAATTTACAAGGTTATAAATTTATCAGAGTTGGAAGATACTAATCTCTAGGTCGACGAGGTTATTGATCTATTAGGAGGCTAATCTCTATTGCCTTTTACTTCTTCAATAGAGACCTCCTCCTCATACACCTCCAACCTCCTAATAGGTTATTGACATATTAGGAGGCTAATCTCTATTGCAGAAGTAAATTGCATGTAATTGAAAAAGAAGCGAAGAAATCTGTTTTAAAGTGTAGATACCCATTGGAGATTAAATTTAGTTATATAATGCTATCTGTCTACAGTGGTATCTTTCCTCCCGGGTCCCGATAGGTGTACAAAGTATCGTGTTCAACTTTGTCTATAACGGTATCTCCCTTCCCTGGTCCCGACAGAGACAGATATAGAAAGTACGTAAACCTTGTCTATAACGATATCTCCCTTCCCTGGTCCCGACAGAGAGAGATATAGAAAGTACGTAAACCTTGTCTATAACGATATCTCCCTCCCCGGTCCCGACAGAGAGAGAGAGATATAGAAAGTATGTCAACCTTGTCTATAACGATATCTCCCCACCCCGGTTCCGACAAAGAGAGGAAGTATCGTGTTCAACCTTATAACCATATCCCCCCCTCCCCCCCGATTCCGACAGAGTTATGGAAAGTAACGCGTTCAACCTGGTCTATAACGCTATCTCCCCTTCCTGGTCCTGACAGAGAAAGTATCGTGTCCAACCTGGTCTATAACGATTATCTTTTCTCGGTTCCAAAAATGTAGTTATAGACAGATATAGATCGTTATAGATTTCACTGTATAACACTGCGGTTGTTTCGCAGAATCAATAGATTAAAAATTTCACAAATCAGGAATTAATCGAATAAAATTCAAATTACATTAAGCATTCCATAAACGGGTGATTGAGTTTAAAAAGCACATGTCTAAACTCGAAAGTTTGTTTTCCCGTGGGAAAAATTTTCCAGTAAGCAGTTAGTCCGCTCACAACCTCAAGTGAATGAATCCAAGTCACGGTAAGATGCCAAGCACCGTGATAGTTACAGTCGCTCTCGATTTCTACATTAGCATTTTTATTAATTGCTTTTTTTTTATGGTGTTTTACTGCAAAAAGATAGCTAGGGTGATGCTGCGCCTGGACCTACAGTTTCTAGAGGAATCAGAGGAACTGTTACATGTGAGACCAAACCCCGGACTACGGTAGGCAGAAAAATTCATCCGTTATCGCTACGTGATCGTAGAGTTACTTTTAATAATCAAATGAGTTTGGGTTTTACGGCGCAAAGACAACAGGGGTCATCCTACGTCGGGACCTACAGTTTTTCGAATCTCTTAGGGAACCAATCCTCGGATTACGGTGAGCAGTTGGTCGAAAAGCTTGCTTGCCCGCCTCCCCGTTTTTTTTGTGGCACAGTTAAGAGTCGAACCCAGGTTATCCACACGTTAGGCGAAAGCGTTACTACTCCACTACCGCAGGACCCTGATCCACTGACGTACGCAGGGGGGTGTTGATGGGGTTGTAACCCCCCATTGCAATGAAATTTTGTATATTTAACATAGGAATATGTGAGTTGTAGCTCTGTAAACCCCCATTGAGCCTATAACCCCCTTATGAACTTCGTCTATGCCCTGATCAAACGAGTTTTTGCGCTCTTAAGGCAACTGTGGCCCATTGGAACCCGTCAACATAAATTGCATTTCAAAATAAGCCACATGAAAATTATGCAAAAGTTCAAAAATATGGAAGCTACACTAAACACATTACAGTGGTTAAAAAAAAAGAAAAGACAAAAAGGGTACGGAAATTCCCCCCCCCACACAAACGTCACTGTTGGGGGAGCTTCTTTGATGTTACAGTTGAAATATCATTTATAGCTCCATATACGCCTTTAGCAATGTTTTTAAGCACCGACTCGTCATTTATAACGCGTTCTAAATAAAGTATATTAGAAATTATCTTCAATTATGGTGTCAGATCGAATCACTGGGTTTGGGGGGGGGGTATCGTGCCCCTTTACTCCTCTCGATTTTGGCGTCAAAATGTTTTCTCAGTGACAACCGGATAGCGCATGTGCGTCACAAATTCTAAGAAATATAAGGCAGAAAACAACTTCCTTAAGGAGGAAACGAAAAAAAAAAAAAAGTGTATCACGAACAGTAAACATCGGCACAGCTATTCTTCTAGGCTTATTACTAATGGTCGTTTTTTCGATTTGTAAAGAACGCCGACCGCTTGTTGTAAACAAAAGCAACTGTTTTTAAAACCGGCCGAAAAAATATAAACAGGTGGAATAAACAGAAAAATTAGACTGCCCCGCCCACGGATTGCTGATAATTATACGATGACATATCTTTTTATAATAGTTTTCATCTTTATATTATATAACATACCTAATTTATTCGTATATTCTGAAAAAATATATATAAAAAAAATATTTTTAACCGCAAACATCACCGATACAAAATATATTTAACATAGAAAATTTGACAAATTCTATACATTTCAACACGAAGAAATAATTTTAAGGAAAAGAAATGCCTTGAGAACTTATTACCCACAAAATATTGTTCAGTCCTTAAATAAAAATGCAATTATGACTTCAAAGTATAATAAACATTAAACAATGGGGGAGAAAAAAAAGCGCGCTCGCTCTGGTTAAAAAACAAATCTGTCAAAATGAAAAACAGCGAACTTGAAAACGATGAAGTTGAAAATGAACGTTTCTCCACGAAATAACAGCTTCAGAAAAGGTTAGCCGTTTTTCCCCAACGGTTGTTCGAAACCGCTTCTAGCGATCCCACAACTGTTTTATTCCGCTTAAAAAACCAGTTTGTTGTTTGCTAGAAAACAGTTTTCTTTTTTATACCTACCTTATGGGCTTATGGGCAAAAGACGTTACCCAAGATAGTGTGTTTTGTGTTTTTACGGTACAACAAGCGATGACACGCCGGATTCTTATCGAGCTTATATAACAGTCGACTCACAGTAGTAACTTCTATACTTTTTTCCACTGTAAATGGATCTTACAGGTTGGACTCTATGCTCCCATTCAATAAACTCTTCCGCCTCTTGTAAGAAATTACCACGTTCTTGGTCAAAATCCATGGCCCTTCTGTTACTCAATCACTTCGACCATACGTAGTCGTATGTGTGTGAACAGGGTCGCCCTTATGTAGGGGCCTCGCGCTTCTTGGAATCCCGTGAAGCGTAATTCTCAAATTTTGAAACACTGAAAATTTCCCTAAAAGTATTTTTGATTCTGCTCTCGCATTTCGTGTCATCTTGTGCTCATATATTATTCCACTTTTTTTTTTTCTTACTCGTATATGTATGTATCGGGCCCCGAAATATGTTCTGCTCCGAGCCGCGCATTAGCTAGGGACGGTCTTGTATACAAAAATAAATATTCGCAATCATAATCCAGCGGCTTTATTATGAATATATATATACACCACTGTTTACGTTCAACTTCATACACGTGTACATACTTTAATCAGCATTCCATTTCTTTCGCCGGGTATGTTTACATGAGTAACGCATATCATTAAAGCTCGTTAAATGACGCCATCAGTCCAAAGTTTCAAAGAATAAAAGTTCAACGTCCTTATTCAGAATATCAACGGTATTTAATATTGAAATCTGATTGTTAAATCCTTGTATTCGGTGATTGGGGGAAAAATAGTGACCCTAATTTCACTTTGACTCGCACTAGCTCAGGGGTATTGAGGAAAGCGGTCAAGCTCGGACAGTTGTTTTGAAACTTGGGTCAAATTGAAAGTGTTACAGGTTGCCTGTATTTTTATGACGCAAGGATTAGGCCATTCGACGTTAAGTGTTACAGGAGTTCACACAGGCGCACAGCTGGTGAACATGGAAACCTTGTTTTAAACTCTTGCGAAATAAAGATCAGATAACACGGCGCAATATATTTCAATATTTAGAATATCAAATAGTTATATTTAGACATAGGCATATACAAGACTGAAGATTTCCTGAAGACACGAAACGTGCGTGTGCTCGTGTATGGGTGAATTATAGTAGAATATCAAATGGTTATATATAAACATACACATATACAAGACGAAGGATTCCCCGACGACACAAAACATTTCTTTTATATATGTGTGTGTGTGTGTATGGGTGAGTTATGGTACAATAAAAACAGTGGTTCTCAACGCGAGGGCTATGTTATTTTTTTAGGGGGGAGGGGGGAGTTACACAGATAAAAATTGTAAAACGGAAAGGGGCCCACGAAAACCGTGAAGTCTTCATTTTATAAAAACATATATCCATTTATATTTTAATTGAAATTTCTTAACAGAAACTGATCAGCGCATACTTAAAAAAAAATCAATAATGCATACCTCTATTTTTTGAAAGTAAAACATTTCTAATATTTTGTGATATTTTTGAACTAAGTTCATTCACGTTCATACATCTCATATATACGTCCATCAACTGTACATAACGCACTGATAAAAAAATAAAAATAAAAAACCATTTACAATACATTTGCAAATTACTTAACAATATCGTTGTTTCTTCTAGTAAAATAAAAAAATAAAAAAATATTAATTATGTATGCAACAGATAAGCTAGAAAATGACAACCCAATTTCCAAAATCCGGAAACGATTTCCCCAATATTAATTAAAATATTATACGCGGCCCATAAAAGTTTCTATTGTGGCTGCGGCAGCAAGTGAGATTGAAAGGAAGCCGTTCGAGTGATGTGGTTAAGGCGGTGGAATCCCACGGCGATGATTCAGTCAAATTGGAACAGCGGCTGGTAAGAGTATACCAGGAAGAGGAAATGAAAGCACAATATGGTAGGAGTTCAACATCTGATACCTAAAAGGATGTTTAAAACGTCTGGTTTGAGTATAAAGTGGTGCTTATCCCCCATTAGATGTAGAACGAATTCACAGCTGGAATTAATGTGTCCTTCTGCCATAACGGAGTATTATTGTATGAAGAAACTATTTTTAAAGTCGCTATCTCTTTTGCTACAAATTATTGGCTTGGACTTCGAACAATACTGGGACCACTTCACGCATTTGGAAATGGGGGAAGAGAGCTAGGAACAAACCTCCATTTGCGATAATCAGGGCTCGAAAAATCGAGGCGAACTGTACCCGCCCACCTTCTTAAGAAACTCTGAGAACCTATAGAAAGAGTTCTTCCTCACTAACTGAAAAGAATCTGGTGGCCGCTGGCAACCAAATTCGTAGAACTTGGCGGTAATCATAAAATATTGAACGGTTCGCAAACAACCTCAATGTCTCTTAATAAAATACCACCTTAAAGGTATAGGAATGAAAAACAAACGTATAGGGTGAGTGCACCAATTACCGAGCAGACACCAGTAACCGTTCATTTCGGTTTGAATCCTGCAAAATTGTGCATTTCACGGCAACAAACGTTTCCAAAGGTTTACCACAAAAAAAAAAAGTGGCAACAGGCGAGAAAAAATCATTTAAAGAAACCATTACGAAACTACGTGGATTAATTCACTGTTATTAGACGCAGTAGAATATGTTATTTTTATAATTTTATATCTTCGTTAATTTTTGAAATATTGAATTTTTTATGGATTATATGTATGTGCCATATTTTTGATGCTGTTTAAAATTTTGGTATGAATTTGTATTTTTTTAATTTGAAATTGCCGTGCTCGGTTTACGGAACGTTATTTCACCATATAATCCATTAGCTGATCATCTGCTCGTATATTGGAGTCAAGCTAGTTAATTGTCTATCCAATATCCGATCAGTGATCGCATTTTGAAGTTTTGTTGCTCGGATAAAGGTGCAAAATATTTATGGCTTTTAATAATTAAATATTAAAAATTAAATTAGTAACTATTGATCTTTTCCGATGCCGAAAAATTATACAGTTAATATGATGGACATCCTCACTTGCACCCCACGGGAAGGAAATATAACATTCCAATTACATTAATTGACAATTTAAAAAGGTAGAAGCTCAGTAGAACTGGATTAGAGACTTGCGGAATAGAGATTTTGAAATTAGAGAGTTGGGAGAGTAAAGAGTCGGGAATTAGGGAAATTAGGAGTTGGGATTTGGAAAGTAAACTACAACTCGCTAACTTTCAATTTTCAACTCACAAGATTTTTGCGAGTTAGAATTTGGAAGTTTTGCGAGTTGGAATTCGGAAGCTTTGGAAATTGGCGAGTAGGAATTTGAAAGTCAATTTGCAACTCGCCAACTTCCGACTCGTCAAATTACCAACTTGTCGACTTTCAATTTTCACATACAAAGAGGTTAAACACTGGAAGATAGCAAATAAAAAAAATCACCCCAGCTTTCGGACGTGTAAGCAGCCTTCATCAGGAGTAATGACCATGTTTGTTTAATAACATTACTCCTGGTGAAGGACTGCTACTGACGCGTTTCGAAAGCTTGGGTGATCTTTTTCGTTCCTATTTTACCAGTGTTTAACCTTTTGTATGTAAATTTCCTCCCTGGTACCCTGTATTTTATTTTTATTGTAATTTTTTACTCGCAAAAATTATACGAGTTGAAAAATGGCGAATTTGGAAAGTAAACTACAACTCAATAACTTCCCACCCAAAGCTACACCATGGGTTGTCCGAGACAGGATCGCCGGCTTTATGTGACCTCAGAACCACGGGACGTTTACGAAGAAAAACGACTTTCCTTTCAATAAGAAAGCGTCGGGTTATCATGACAACCAAAATTAAAAGTCAAGAATTAAGCACAATTGACATTTCTTCATGTAGCTATTATTGATTCCACCAGAATATATTATTGATACAACTACAATAAAGTGGCAACAACAGCCTCCTACCTTTATTAAGACGTAATGAAAAAATGTGACAAAATATAAAGTAACGCTTTTTTCTAATTGACCTCCGTAAAAACGTTTTCAACGTTAATATTGTAGTCGTAGCCTCAATAGCAACCCAGAAAAATGATCAGGGGGCTCGGGTCCCTCCGATGCGATCCTGACATGCGACATTTCAATGCCCTCACATACAGTCACTGAATACGGAATATCGTAGTCGTAGCTCAAATAGCAGCCTAGAAAAATGATGGGGGCTCCGGACCCTCCGATACGGCCCTGATATGCAACATTTCAAGTGCCCTCACGTACGCTCTCTGAATACGGAGTATAGTAGTCGCATGTGTTTTTTCCTCTTATTTAAGGTGGTGTTTTTTATTACTCGGTAATTAGTACTCGTCTTGCTCGGAAACTGGAAATTTTTCCATATTTTCGAAAAAAAATTGTAATTCAGCTTGGTGGGAAAAAAAAATCTCGCTGCTTCTGAGATATCTAAGGGATGATCCTTTAAAATATTTAATTCCTAAATTTTTTTTAATATTTTTTCTGCCATTCCGAAAGTCCAATTTCTCTTAACTGCTCGATTATTGGAGTTTTCACCCTATTTTGCAAAATGAACTACTTTTTTTTTTTTACTTGGATGTAGTGTGAAGGATATATAGGGTGTCCATAAAAGAAATATACAATTTCAAATTTTATTTGCATCGAAACTACAATAGCTAGAAACTTTATTCTTTTTATATATTACGTGGCAACAGTCAAAATTTTTTCCAACATAGAGTGTCCCCACCTTTCAAACAGTGCACGTGCGTTGATAGAACGTAAAAGACACTGAAAACAGTGATAACATCAACACAGGAGAAGGCTGCTTGTGAAATATGATTTATGGAGACGAAATCACTAACATAACGGCAACGAAATTTCAGAAACGTGTACAAAAGAATATCCCAGACAAGGAGGAGTATCGAGCAATGGGTAAAGAAGTTGAAAATAACAGGAAGTGTTTTGAAAGGTAAGGGTACTGGTCGACCTTCTGTGCCTGATAAATGTGTGGAAGATGTGCAAAAGGTTTATGTTAAGAACCTGAACAAATTAATCCATGTTACCAGTCGTGAACTCGACATACCTAGATCAACACTTCACAAAATTCTTCAAAAAACGTTTATACCTATATCCATATAAAGTACAGTCAGTGCACAAACTTCAATCCGCTGACAAGCCACGTTAAAAAGCATTTGCAGAAGACATACTTCATCGCACTGAGGCAGAACCCCCATTCTTTCCACGGCTCTGTTTCAGTAATGAGCCAACTTTTCATGTGTCCGGCGAAGTTAACAAGCATAACTGTCGAACCTGGGGCACTGAAAATCCCCATGTGCTCATAAAACACGAGAGAGAGATGCCCGGAGGTTAACGTTTGGTGTAATGGTAAATGGACTTCAAACAACCATGTCAAACAATCAACGTTTATTGGCGTAGTGATACCAACGCCGATGGTATGGCGTGATTAGATGGTGAAACGTTCGAAAGAAAATAAATATTTCTGCCTTCGGTGGGACCTGAACCCACGACCTTCCACTTGCCGGGCGGAGGCTCTACCCACTGAGCTACGAAGGACAATATATAATCTCTTTACGAACGTATATATATTGTTGCCAGTTATTTCGCAGAATGGTGTAGTACATAGACTACTATTTAAACCAAATTGCAAAGAGACTGGTATTAAATTGATCGAAATGCCCGTTGCAGCATATGTATTTATTTTATATAAATCGAACACTACGCAGATTAAATCAAACAACAATGTCAATCAATCAACGTTTATTGGCGTAGTGATACCAACGCCGATGGTATGGCGTGATTAGATGGTGAAACGTTCGAAAGAAAATAAATATTTCTGCCTTCGGTGGGACCTGAACCCACGACCTTCCACTTGCAACGTGCATTTCTATCCATTTAATACCAGTCTCTTTGCAATTTGATTTAAATAGTAGTCTATGTACTACACCATTCTGCGAAATAACTGGCAACAGTATATATACGTTCGTAAAGAGATTATATATTGTCCTTCGTAGCTCAGTGGGTAGAGCCTCTGCCCGGCAAGTGGAAGGTCGTGGGTTCAGGTCCCACCGAAGGCAGAAATATTTATTTTCTTTCGAACGTTTCACCATCTAATCACGCCATAACATCGGCGCTGGTATCACTACACCAATAAACGTTGATTGATATTGTTGTTTGATTTAATCTGCGTAGTGTTCGATTTATATAAAATAAATACGTAAATAGACTTGTTGGACCACTTTTTTTTTCCTGAAAACACAGTTACTGACACAACGCATTTGGATACGTTGGAACAATTTGCAATTTTCCAACTCCATACTATTCCAAACATTTTTCAGCAAGATGGTGCGCCTCCCATTGCTCTTTGGATGTTTGAAATTGTCAAGAAAAAGATTTCCTAGAGCGATAGATTGGTCATGATAGACTGACGACATGGCCACCCCGTTCTCCTGAGATCACCCCGTGTGATTTCTTTCTTTGGGGATTTATTACGGTAAACTCTCTAGATATGCTTAAAGAGCGCATTGGCGAAGCCTTCCTTAGTGTCACAACCGACATTTGACAGCAAAAGTGGATAGCACTAAACTTTCGTTTACGTTGTATCGTAAGAAGCAACGGAACACACATAGACACATTCTAACTATGCTGAAAAAAACTTTGACTGTTGCCATGTAATTTAAAAAGAATTACGTTTCTAGTTATTGTAGTTTCGATGCAAATAAAATTTGAAGTTGTATACTTCTTTCATGGACACCCTATATAATGTACATACAAATACAATAATTTGAAAAGAAAGAGTAAATGTTAAAACTATAAGACCAATGGGGAAATATGAACCTATTAAAATAAGGACTAGAATGGAAGAAAAAAACATAAATTTTTATGGTATTAAATACTGGAACCGGCGGCCGGAGTCATTGCAAAATTGCAGAAATATTTTTAGATTTAAATCTCTTGTAAAAACACATATTAACAAGAACAAATGAATCACAGCTGTAACTTTGGAAATACAGGAGTTAACGTCTGTTTGTTTGTATTTCCCGTCATGCGTGTCTCCAATAAGACAACCCTTTATAAATGTTCAATGACATTTATTGACAGTGATTGTATGAGCGTGGAAATAAAATATCGCCATCAATAATCAAATACATATTTAATTACAAAAGCAGCGAATCCTTTTCGCCTCATCTTCGTGGGGCGAAAACCAGACGGAAATAATCAGGGGATATCATTTGGACAAAATCTGGTATTGTGATATTTTGGTTGGTCTGAATTTTTATGGCGCAAGGGCATACAGCTAATTCTGCGTCAGATACGGTGAATTGTGATATTTTGGAATTCCTTTTAAAGGAAAGACGGGGCCATATCAGCAGATATTCTCATCTCCCTTTTCCCCCCCTCACTAAATTAAAAATACCGATAGAACCACACGCGTATAAATAATGGCATTTAATGCACAAAACATTGAGAGTAAAGACAAAATGCATTTTCCATTTTCACGGCTTGAATTTCGGTTTCTTTAAGATCAACGTACCTTATTACGATGTTCTGGAGTAACATTTAAATGAGGTGAACGAACCCAGGGGAGGAGGAGTATATATTCGTCTGTTCCAATACAGAGGAAGTGTTCAAGTATTACGTAAGCAATATTTTGGCCATTTCACCCCCACCTGGTAAGCAAAAATTAACATTGGCTAACATAGGAAAATAAGACCAACGGCTAACCCCCCTCCCAGTAAGGTACTTACGCAGCATTTGAACGTTTCCAATCCGGCAAGAGAAGAAATACTTGTGTGATAGTGGGAGTTCGATACCTATTTCCATCGTTTCCTGATGCTGCGGGCAATATCGCAAAAATATTCAAGAAGGCTGTTGAAAACGCCTGCTTCCAAAAACATTGCCTCTCCCTCCCCTCAATATTATTTTAAGAAAAGTAATCTGACAATTAGCAATAGATGTCAACATTGTTTTATAACCAACACCGCCTGAGTTTTCGGGTCGGATGATCCGACCTATTTTCTGCGTAGATCTATTATCGATAGTTTAAAATATCGCTAAATCGTAACATGCAGTACATTACTTCGTTTAAGCCAGAAATCACCGGGGAAAAATTATTTTGAACTCCTCTTAATGGCCAAAAACAATATACACATTTTTGTACGAAAAACAAGTCGCGGTGCTCAACAGCGATTTGCACGCCTATTCTATTTAACAACAAATGCTAACGATAAAAAATTACATAATGCAGCTCTTCAAGGTTGGCCAACGCCGCTTGAAACCGTAATGGTCTATCATTCAAGCAAATGGCATTACGTATAGCTGTCATTAATTCTTCAACACTACACTTTAACGCTGTGTAAACGAACTAACGACACAGAACTCGCTCAGCTGGCGGTGGTGGGGTCAGATAAAAAGAATTTAAAGCGGAAATTTACATTTTGCGGAAAATAATCAGGGCTGGATTAAGGTTTTTCGTGTATCCAAGGCTAGAAGGAGCCCCTAAATAATATGGCCCTCGGGATAATTTAACAAGGCGACAACTTTCAATATCCCGATTTAACGACAATAAGAATTCCCCGGATGTTTGTATATAAAAAAATTAAAGTAACATTTAAATAACAATAGGCCCGGATCTACTTTAATGTGTACATATATATTGTAATAATTTGTACTGGACATTTAAACTTTTTTTTTTTAAATATTAACGAGGACCATGGTATTGCATAAAACCTTGCCAACTTAAAATTAAGTTTTATGGTCAATATTGACTTTAAAAAATGCCGATGTTATATCTTCTTACCCGTCCGCACTTCAGCAAAAATCCTCTTCAATTGCTGCATGATGACTTCCTGACAGTCACAGTACATATTCCGCGATTTTGCGTACGTGCCGATGGTTAACGGACTTTTTCCTGACAACACTTTAAGGTCTGGAGTCTCATTTCTAGTTAATTACTTAATTAACCAGACGAAATACCCTTCAAAGCGGGACGTTTATGCGACCCACTGGGAATCTTGGGGGACAGCTAAACACTCGTCCAAAGTGGGACCATCATCGCCAAAAACGCAAGTCCGATCACCTTATTCATGCTGCTTACATTTGCCTACTTTACATTCCAAGGGTTACGCTACGGGGCGCGACAGGTGGCTTAAGTTCACCCCCAACTCACAGTACAATTACGTACAACCACGCTTACAGGGAGTCGAACCCATTTTAGTTGAGCCGAAGCAAGTGTTCATAACCACCAGGACGCGCTTGCTCGCTAGATCGCCTTGGTGAATCTCATTATTTCCAGATGGAGCTCACAGCATAGTATAGTTCGTTCGCGAAAAGTTGACCGATGGTACCTTTAGAATTAAATAGAGCTGACGTCACAAACGGGTTAGTTCATTACAGCATAAGAGAGGAGGTCATTACAACAAAGGGGAGGAGGTCATTTCAGAACTAGTTTTTAGCGAACGTTTGTTTGCGCTAAAAAAAAAAAACAGTTTGTAAAATGACGTCCTCCCCTCTGCTGTAATGAACTAGCCCGTTTGTGACGTCAGCTCCCGTGAATTCTAATGGTACCATCGGTCAACTTTCCGCGAACGAACTGCAGAGTAGTGTTTCTCAAAAGCCGGAGCCCTGCGGTGACGCAGTGTGATAGCCCGTTTGCCTAGTGCGTCGTTAACTCAGGTTCGACTCCCAACGGTGCAAAGAACGCTTACTCAGAGATCTCATAAAAGATCGCACTGCTCACTGTAGTCCGGGGTTTAGTTCCCCAGGCCTTAGGAGGTTTGGATTCCTCGGAAAACAGTAGATCCTGGTGCAGCATGACCATTGTAGTCCTTGAGCCGTAAAATCCCAATCAATCAAACGCCGGACCCTGGCACCAAGTACATCGGGCTGCGAGAGATTCTTACCGAATTTTTCATTTTAGTTTTCTAAGCATGTTATACGAGTATAAATACTTTATCCTGGAAATATTCTGAGGACAGTAATAGTCGCAAATGCGTTGGAAAACTCAAGCCCACAACTCTTAAATAACATCACTGCAGCAACTGTCAATGACCAAGCCGCCTTTTTTTTTTAAACATGTACATATTTGTGAATGACGGAGTTTTAAGACATCAAAATCTTTAAGAGCTCAAGAAAGAGCGCAACGCTCATTACGACCTGTCATAGAAAGTGCTTGCAAGCCAAGTACAATATTCTGAGGGGAAGCCTCTGTTCTTAAAACTGAACGAAATAACAGCTATGTTTCAAATGCCATTGACCAGTCAGTAACGAAGCGTACCAGGAAAATGTGCATTAATAAATGGAATGTACCGATCACCTTTATGATTATGTCAAAATTAAATTTTTCATACGTATAGTTTAATGTATGAGCTTTAAAAAGGTGGAAGGTGTTTGCGAGTAAACTTGCCAAAACCGGGCCCTCGTCTCATAAAAAGAGAATTCACACGGACGCGGTTTCAGAAAGATTGTGAAACGCTATAGTAGAGAATACGATGGTTCGGTTCAAAGAGGCAAGGCAGATGTATGAGAGATCGTCGGTACGTCACAAGGAGATGTAGACTCATGCCAAGGCCTCGTTTCGAGGAACGCGAACCTCGGCCTCATAGGAAACCAAACCCCGGTCTACGATGGACAGATAAAGAGGCACCGACTCTAAGATACCATTGAAATTGAACTTCAGAAAACGACACGATAGTGGAAAGCGTAACGATGCGTGGGACAGAGATGCGCAAAGGAAATTTTAGAGGAAAATTGTGTTTTTTTCCTTGTATTCAGTATCACGAAACTACTACCCAAATCGTGTCTGGAGGAGGGAAAAAAAATCATTTACGGGAATTTTGAAAGTCAGAGTTGACCTTCAGAAATTGATAAACTCGCATTTGGCGTTTTCCCAAACGGAAAATTGCAGGGTACGGCAAATACAATACAACCATAGAACAAATTTACCCACCACTTCTTAATTAATAACAATTGAAATGAATGCATACGTACTTAATAATATGATGTAACTGCTAACTGCATTTTGAATGTGAAGTTCTCTTCAAAAGAATTTCGATTTAAATTTTCCCTATTTATCCAGCACATCGATTATATATAGACTTTCAATAAACACAATTCAATTATAGAAGTGGGAGTTTTCAAGTATTACATAAGCGCCTTTGGGGGGGAGGTTGCTGTTATGCTTATTTTCCTATGTTAGTATTTGCTTATCGGGGAGGGGGTAGGCATAAAATGGCCAAAATATTGCTTACATAATACTTAAACGCTCCCAGTACGTGTGAAGTTCGAAGAGCACAATTTTTGTCGCCAAGAAGAAACTTCACTCGCCACGATTACTGGAATATTTTAAAAACCGACATTATGGTTGGATTTTTTTTCTGGCGCAAGGGCAGTGAAGGCTATTCTGCGGCCGAACAGGGTGAAGCGGTACGCACGCTTTAAGGCACCGATATACAATTAGAAGATACTGAGTTATTTAACTGAACACAACGGACAACTTTACAATTCGTAAACTGATTATAATGGAATTACCGTAATTTGATTACATGTTTCATTATTACTGCTGTAAATTCTTAAGACCAAAATGTAATATTTTCCGGCAGACATCATAGGAGCCAGGAGGTATAAGGAGGGCTATTGCCCCCTCCTCCAATATTTCGATTTTCTTTGGGGAAAAAAAAGTAAAATTAAAAGGCGGTGAAAAATCACATTTTTAAGGCCTTTGCCCCCAGCCCCTCTGATTTCACCCTACCGGCGTCCTTGAGCCCAAGCCAATGCTTATGATGCCATATTTTCAAACTTATTGCCCTAAATATTTCATGCACTTTGATGTGTATTTGGTATTAATTTTGTGCATAATCATACCGAAGGACGTAACAAAGCGTTATTTTTTTATGCATTTCAGTATATATGTTATGCAATAATTTCAAGAACATTTGCACTGTTTCAATAAATTGTCATTTTATACATTTCGAAACATCGCTTATGAGTAGGGTCCAAATTTCTATGCACTTGCATATTTTGTAATAATTTTGAGCATATTTGCATATTATTTGGGCTAAATTTTATGCATGAAAATCCAGGCCTTAGGGAGTGCTCAAGTATTACGTAAGCAATATTTTGGCCATTTCAACCCCCAATAAGCAAAAATTAACATTGGCTAACATAGGAAAGTAAGACAAACGGCAACCCCTCACTCAAAGGTGCTTACGTAATACTTGAACGGTCCCTTAGTTATAACCATATTTCATTGTATATGTTATGTAAATTATAGATTCTCCATTCATGTGCGATCATTTTTTTCATGAATGCCTTTTCCTTTAACCTTCTAAAGAAAATAAGCAAAATATTATTAGGGCTAAAATACATTGTTGCAGTAAATAGGGAACGCTTGAACAGCTTGAATGAATTTGGGAAGATGGTAAGGGAAAGTAATCGGAGTTTGAGAGAATAACGACCGTTAAGCAATCTCGGAGTTTGAGAGAATAACGACCGTTAAGCAATCTCGGATTTTTACCGGTAAGTTAAACGAAGACAAGTGATGAAGGCATCCGTTTTCCTTGAAACAAAACTGAAAACATCAGATTCGACATTGAATGACGAGGTCACGCTAGAATCAATTGAAAATAATGATTGCTGAAGCAAATTGTGTGCATAATAGCTCAA
This sequence comes from Dysdera silvatica, assembly GCA_006491805.2. NCBI lineage: Eukaryota > Metazoa > Arthropoda > Arachnida > Araneae > Dysderidae > Dysdera > Dysdera silvatica. Next base: position 66,199,674 of record QLNU02015003.1, on the reverse strand, counting down.
CAACAGCGCTATTTACATAGCAAAAGATCCACAGAACCTTTTTGATAAATGGTCTTTTCTATAGAACTTAAAATGCAACCACACGGAATACGAGACAAAAAAAAAACAACGACGTTTCAAAAGCGTATTTATGGCAAGATTGAATACGCTTCTAAAACGTTGTTTTTTGTGTCTTATTTATATTGCGTATTGTTTCGTCGAATATTTCCACGCACACGGAATACGTCTTTTTTTTTTTTTTTTTTGGAAATAGTTTAAAAAAACAACGATTTAAACTATTGAAGAGAACAGTAATAATCTCCTTACCCCCTACATTAGCAGCAGATAATAAATCTCCCCCCATATGAACATCATTCGTTAACGTTCTTTCACACAACAAGGTCACGTGTAGTCGTCGCCAGCATACGTTGTGTATCGACTTTTGATATATCTTATGTCGTAGCCATAAAGTAGAGTTTCCAAATTATGAGGCGCCGGGGGGGGGGGGGGGGGAGCATATTATAACATTATACATTACAGATAAAGCAAAATTGCAATTTATTTCAAATTATGGAGGGAGGAGGGGACACAGGCACCGTTAACGGGAGGAACCCCCACCCCAATGTTCGTATTAAGGTAAACTGGCCACCCTTTTCTTGCAAACATAAAAATACGTTTCCAATA
>QLNU02015003.1:66188097-66198911 GCA_006491805.2 Dysdera silvatica | reverse complement strand
AAACCAAAACAATAATATTAGTAAGAAATTAAGCTGAACTTACAAAATTCGAAAAATCTATGTTAAGATCACCAAGCAAATTAAGGATTTTACGGGAAACAGTACAGAATTCAAGAAGAGAAGATATTTTATCCAAAAACTCAACCAAACTTCTACCCGGGCGATAAACAACAGCAGTAATACAGAAGTTATTTTCAACAGTCAACATTTCACAGTTTGAATCTATAGAAGTAAACCTCTGATTCAAATCAAAATCTAGATATTTCACACCAATCAACATAGCAACACCTCCCCCTGCTGAATCATGAATATTTATAAAAAAACACAGAATCACCATTTATATATGAATACAACAGTCTCCTGATTGCTAAGTCTGGATCAAAATAATAATAATAATATTCGAATCAGTATGTATCAAACAATCCACCAAATCAATTTTCCCTCCAACACTACAGCAATTCACATGGAGAAGAGACATAGATTGATCTCTAGATCACAATATTTAAAATATGCACCCATTCTGGAATGCAGGAAAAAAAAAAGAAAGAAACCAACAGTTAAGTTTAGTTAATTATTAAGAATCTGACAAGGGCGCAGAAATTTTAGTTAGGTCTAGTGAGAGTAGACGGCAAAATATATCGGGTTATAGGTGGCCAAATCTATCAACGTACTGGCGGCAAAATCGAAAATCCGTCTCTGCATATAGTACTTTGATATCCTACCTCCTCATTATCATACTTTAATATTACAATATTTTCAAAAGCGTAGTTTAAAATAATCATTATCCGCGCAGTGTGGAGCAGATTTTTGCTTCATAAATTGGATATGATGATATTACAATGCTCAAGATCGAAACTGACACGATAACGTTTTAAGAGCAAATCTTAAATACCGCAATATCAAATTCATTTTGAAATCATTAAAAAACATCACGAAGAAAACACACCATAATTCAAACATTTGACTCCTGGAAAACTCTGCACTTACGACTGACATTCCATTTGATTTGTTTTTTCGTTTTGATAGACGATTTTGCCACTGCCAGACCATTTTTCCTAAGAGCGTATGAATATGCTCTTACGAAATATTAATTCAATTTTAACACATTCCTGAGAAAACTGTAAGGTCAAAAATTAATAAAAAAAAACGAGCGTCAGCGACTTTATACAATTAATTGAAGCATTAAAAGAAAGCCTTTACTTTAGATCCCGTATCACCGTTCGACGATACACCGGGAGCATAGAGAGACAACCAGTCATCTTTAAAGGTAATGTTTGTCTAAACGGAGTATTTCTTCCAGAAACTCTTGACGATATCTCCCAATGCAGGAACTGACTACAATGAACGAGACTTTCGAGACGAATAAAGACTCCTCCAGCATCTATAAAGCGTAGCACTGCCGCTCACAGCACACACATCCACACGATTTGGGCAGGAAACACACAAGAAATAGAAGCTCAATGCCTAACCACACGCATTCACCGCAGAACGGTATTGCCCGAGGGCCAGATTAGGCAAAAGTAAACAATACTTTTCCCTTCGAAATGGAACTCAGTTGAAACAGGGTCAGAAGCGAGCACATACACTGCTGGGAGCACCGATGCAAGCGATCGCAGGGAATAGAGCGGCCACAGTTCTTTCCTTCCTCATTAAACGCACTGCTATCAGCATGCACACAAAACAAACAGCACGAAGACTTGACCGACGAGTTTTGATATCTTTCGCATAGTTAATAAGGGGGCATGAGGGCACTTGTGGAAGTGATCGGGATTGTGGAATCCATCCGAGGCACGTGTCCCCCCATTCTACCTTCGATACTTTTCTCCTTGAATTTCTCTCTCCTCGGGAAGGACGATCACAAAACAAGTTCCATGAATATTAATAATTTTTAACTACGAAAGAAGCTCGGGAGAATAAAAAGGGGAAAAAAATATTTGAGGATAATCGTCCTGCGAAAAGGAAGTAAATTTTAAATGGCCGACTGAAAGCGACTAGTTGCTGTCAGGTAATTTGCGTTTTCTGCAAGGTCTTCGAAACTTAGCGCCATTATAGACATATAAAAAAAGGCAACAGTAAAGGCAATATTGCGTTAATGCACAAAACCGTACGTAAGTGGCTTATATTCGTGAGTTTTATGACGCAAGGGCCATGCTGCGACGGGACCTACAGTTTTCCGAGGAATCCGAACCTTTCTCCCAGAGGGAACCAAACTACGAATTACGGTGGATTGGCACGGGTTCTAGCCACTATATCATTGGGAATCGAATTCGGGTTAACATCACGAAAGGACGAATACGTTAACGTTACGGACGCCACTACAGGGCCTTTGTAAATATCGGAATCACTCGTCTAATTACTCACATGTACAAAACGTACAGTCGAATCCACATATAACGAATGCGCGCATGTAAAGTGTTTCCGGATTTGGGGAGGGAAATATGGACTTCGTTCGGCATAATGTTAAAGCGCAATGAAATTTAAATCGCTTTGAGCGAGCGAGTCTTTTGTCTTCCCCGGATTGAACGAGAAAAAAGGGCCGATCAATTACTGTTCGTTTACGAAAAGAAGTCCGATGGAAGAGTTAGAAATGATGGGAGGTGGCGTCACAAACGGGCTAGTCCATTACGGCACAAAACGATTACAATTTCAGAATTAGTTTTTGGGGAACGTTTTTTGTCGGCGCCAAAATCAAGTTCTGAAATTGGAATCCTTCTCTGCTGTAATGGAATAGGTCGTTTGTGACGTCACCAGCCGTTATTTCTAACTGCTCCACCGGACTTCCTTTCGTGAACGAATAGTAAATGTCTAAACGAAAACATTGGCCGGCTTATTGCACAAAAATTTCTCTTATGCCATTAAAAACAGATAGACAACCCCACACACACACACACAGAACAACTTTGACGATGTATAAACGACCATCGGCCTTTTCTAAAGCATATTTTTCAAAATAGTATATTTATTAAAATTAAATTGGCTTCAAGGGCGCACGGACTGAGTTAAGTCATTTAGAGGCCCTAGACCAGAGATGGGGAACCGGCGGCCTTCTGACCGAATTAAAATTCTGCAGAAAAACCCTTTTATTTTTATTAATACGATTCTGCTGTTGTTCTTTATTTGTATTATAATCTTAAAATCTACCTAAGTATAAAGAACAAAAGATTTAACGAAATAATCTTCCTTGATTGACTGACGCAATCAAAACACAAGCAGCCTTCATATATTACAGCTAACTTAATGCGGCCTTCCAACATGAAAAGGTTCCTCACCTCTGCCCCAGACGATCATAAGATTCTTTGGTGTCCTTGTACATACTTAATTCAAAACATAAAACTATAACGAACCGCAAAATAAAACCTCAGTTTCTTAAATAAAACGAAACTTAGATATTGGCGCAACTAGGTGGGGGCTGAGAGGGGCTTGCCACCCTACTTTAAAAAATCGATAATTACTATTAACCCCCCTGGGTACATTTGACGATTGAGACTCGTCATGCACTTGTTTTGCCTAAGTTACGGATGACGAGTTTAAATCGTCATTCAAACTAGGACAAAATTAAACATGCACATTCTTGTTCATGGCAAAAGTGATTGGTATTATAAGAGGACGTTTCTTCCAGTGCGAATCAGCAAATTAAATCCGTTCCAAACGCAAGAATTTTTTCAAATAATCTGTACCCAAGTGGGTTATTAAATGCTGCGTATTGAGCACATTGGGCTGGTAACTATAGACCCTTCCCACCTAGAACTCAATAGGCTTTCCTAGAATTTGGGACTTTATAGTCTGAATTCGGGATATATTAATAATATATCTTACGAATGTTTATTTTTGTATACTTCTACTTTATTTATATTTCAAAAGTTTTCTCACGCCTTTTTTATTACTATAATAATAATAATATATATTTATATAATAACAATTTTTATTTATTTGTCACAGATTATCTACACCCGTCTCACGTTCCACCAATACATACTTCCTTTCAACACCATATACATTTTAGAAGAGACAAATGGATACACATAAACACGCCGATCGAATCCATAAATTAACAGACAACTGTGACAAATCCTCAGTAAAAATTTAAAAATTGAAACAATTTAACACGCCGAAGACCTAAAATTAATTTAATGCTGCAATTGAATCTCCTTCCATCAAATATACCCTTAATTTCTTTTTAAATAAACAATTTTGTTCATTTCCTTAATATTACCAGGTAAGCTATTCCAGTATTTAATACCTTCATATTCTATACATTTTCTAAACAATTCGGTTCTTATTTTAGGCAGTTTAAATTGAAATTTACTTCTTGAACTTCGATAAAAGGTATAACTTATATTGAAACAGCAATGTGTTTATTTTCTTTTATTCTTTCATACATTATTTTGAGTATACTGAATTCATATAATTTGTCAATCGGCATTATATTATATTTATTGAATAATCCAGTATTACTGAAATCGTTTTTTTTTTTTTTCAAATCAAGTTCAAAATTTTAAATTATTAAATTAATTTATTAAAAAGTCTTTAACCAGATCCTCAAAGCCAATCTTACATAACATACACATCTTCTTCCATATTTAGTAAAGATAAGGCGACCAGCCAGCCTAGTAAATTTTTTTCATTGATTATGGTCAACTACCATATCGTCGACACTAAATTCGGCAATGGAAAATTTCTGAGGTGCCGCCCATTGACGCCGACGGCGTAAAATTATTGGAGGAGGGGACAATATGCCAGTAGAAGGCATTTTGTTTGAAATTGAAGGGAGATATGGAACCCTAACACCAACATTGGGAGGACGGGTTCCCCCTGTCTCCTCGCTAACGGCGCTCGTTGTGCCGCCCCTCTCCTTGATGCCTTAAGCCACGTGCTTATTTTGCCTAAGGTTAATCCAGACTCTAAGGGGTGCTTACCCAAAGTAAGGGAACGGATAATCCGTTCACAGCTTCGTTTTAAATTCCACTGTACAGGGAAATCAAGCGATTGTTTCTGAGCTTACGTTTCGAGGCAAATCCAACTAATGTTCAATCATAATGGTAAAATTGCCCGAGATTCGTATAGCAACAGGAGAGGGGATGAACCACAAAACCTTGAAATTTTAATCAACCCAATTCGCTCAAGCAAGAAAGGAAATAAATGACAGCCAATTGCATTTTCTACAACTTCATATTGTCCGACAGAGGAAAATGATTCAATGGCACGAGAGTTGGAATATTTTAGATTACAATTGGTACCCACAACACACGTCTCAGACACGTCGTTTCTGACAACATCAGTAAACATGACACTTAAAATTACTATTATTATTTAAACACAGTTTTCATGGAATGACAAGGAAAGACAATGAGTGAGACAATGAGGGAGAAGCTAGTTTTAAAAGCTGACTACGAAGTGCTTTATCGAATCAGGAAAAGTTTCACGGTAATTTCAACTGACACATTACGTCGGGATTTAGATGATTGTGAAAACTCGTAATGGAACAAAGCTACAGTGATGAAAGAGGTCGGAGAAGAAACGAATTACTTCTGGAGGTTAAGGAAAGCTTTAAATGGGGTTTGAGCAATGCTTTTAAACGTATTTTTACGCAGCTCATTACACAGGTTGGAAAAGGATCCACCATAGTGAAATACAAACAGCCCGAAAAAGGAAACGTTCACTGTAGGGATAGCTCACAAAGGTATTTTTTATATGACAAAAATAAAAACGGAACTCCTCCGAGTTTCTATCGCTTCGAGAGTTGAGTGATGAGTTATTCGCTCGTCTCAAAATATAGAACAATTTGATCAAATCAGAACCCAATTTTAGAGTATTGAATTAGTTCGAACGAAAAAAGCACATTTAAGTTAAAGGGTAGCATGTTAACTAACTGCAATTAAGCGGCTGTAAAACACCTCAAGACTATTTAATTAATAACCATAAAAGGTTACGATAAGACAGGGGTCTCCAAACTACGGCCCACGAGTTGCACCAATCCGTTCCGCATCCGCTGGCCGGACATGCTCGGTATCCGGCCCGCCATAGTTTATTTTGATTACATTGTAAAATTTACAATGTAAATAAATCATACAAAATAATTAGATTTATTTAACGACCAATTAAGAAACGCAAGAATTGACATACATAATGAAATTGAACATTTTAAATGTAATTAATGACATGGGATTTATCCTAAAAACTTAACAATAAGTAACATACATAGGTAATTCACATAATGAAATTAAACGATAATTATGATTAATGAGATTTATGTAGGTGTAACTTTCCACTGACAATTGTTTGCAGTTGTAGAAAAAAAACCATTTACAATACTTTAAGTATTTCTTGTTTTTTTGGTTTTACGGCTCAAAGACTACAGTGGTCATGCTGCGCCGGGACCTACTGTTTTCCGAGGAATCCGAACCTCTTAAGGCCTAGGGAACCAAACCCCGGACTACAGTGAGCAGTGCGATCTTTATGAGATCTCTGAGTAAGCGTTCTTTTTGCACTGCTGGGAGTCGAACCCGGATTAGCCGCGCAATAGGAGAACGCGTTACCACACTGCGCCACCGCAGGGCACAATACTTTAAGTCTTAAAGCATCGTGTTTTTCCGTTTCCATACGTATATTACATTGTAATATATGTATATTCAGTTCCAGCGGTGGATTCAGAAAATATTTTCGGGAGGGGCAAACCAATACAGAGAGTTGAAAAGAAAAAGGAACAACAGCAAATCTAGAGGATTTGGCGCAGTATAGCCCAGATTCTCTTGCGTCATTAAAACATCCATCCATCCAAATCTAGGGGATCACCCCTACGCTCTCCCCCACTGGATGCGCTTTTGTTCAGTCCTCGTACTGCCGGTACAGTAGTGCGGCCAGCCAGCCAACAAGAATAAGCAAAATTGGCCCTTGGACTGAAAAAGGTTGAAGACCCCTGCGATAAGAGAACCAGAATCACTTCGCAAATACACTGAAGTGCCAGAAAAACTGGTACACCTACCTAATATCGTGTAGCCCCCACTCCGCGAACGAAGAAGTGCCGCAACATGACGTGGCATGGACTTGACTGGACTAATGTCTGAAGGTATCCTGGAGACAATTCACACCAGGAATCCTGCAGGGCAGTCCACAAATCCATAGGAGTGCGAGGTGGCGGAGATCTCTTCTAGGAGCATGCCCCAATTGTCCTTGAATACACTGTATTGTTTGAATAGTAGTACTTGTCGCGCTTTTTTGCTCGTTTGAATACTAGAAATCCAGACCTTGCAAATTTCCCACAGGATCAAATCACCACTTTTATGATGAAGCAACATCGTTTGTTGTGCAGCAGGATATTACGAAAGCACGAAGAGGTATGAAAGAAGCATTAAATACGTTTTCATTTTAAGGTAACAACCGTTCAAATCATTTTTTTTTACATGCATATATATATATTTCACTTAGACCATCTATTTTTTAAATGGTTGAATGTTATTTGTGAGAAACAGTCGTTAACTGAAAAAAAAAGGGGAGGGGTTTACTTGTAGTATTATATTGCCTTGCCATTGTTCATGAATACATCGTTTCCACCTAGCGAATTTTCTATCTATAACTTTCTTTCTACTATAACGAATTTTCATGGAACCGTCCATTTCGTTATATGGAGGTTCTACTGTAGTTGCTTTCAAAAAATTCATCATGTGACAGAAAAAAAGACGAATTCACAAAAAGACTTAGACGTTATAAGATGTGAAGAAGGCATCAAATACATCCACGATACAGTTATTATTGCAACATAAGGTTTAAACACGTTTCGGGTGCCAACTGATCTTCACCAAGCGAAGGCAAAATGTGTGAACTCTGCCTTTATTTAATAAAGTGTAGTTGGCTCCCAAAATACGTTTTTAAATCATACGCCAGTGTCGAAATCACATGAATTTCATAATAAATCTTCAAATATGCAATGCGAAATCTCATGACAAAACCTTACATTGTCGTCTTATATTTAGTATGGCCTCCAGGTGTGAAAAAAAATATGCAAGTTACCGTTTGTCTAAACGAAGAAGTACAAGATAAAGAACACACAAGGTGGTCCGACGATTGCAAGCAAGTATTGTTTCCCTAATATGTTTGCAGGTCGTGCTATCGCATATACTTACTCCATTGGCACATAATAGAATCACGAAAAAATAAAAAAACACTACCATGTCCGCTAACCTTCATTCAAAGCTTTGGCGATTCAACGACATCGGGGAAAGGATGGGTTCTCGTGAAAGAAAAATATAAATCACTTTCCTTAAAAGCCCTTAAACAGGATTAGTACATGGCAAACAGTTCCTTCGCAAACATTGTTTCATTTGACTATACTTTAAACTCTAAAGAAAGTCGTTACGACATCAGGGCCGGCGTTAGTAACCATTTTTAACATACGCCTATCTCCACCATACACGGTTTTATCCAATCAGATAATTGAAGATCGTCATTTGGGGAGGGCAATTGCTTCCCACCCCACAATTTTTAATGTTAAAATATTTCACTTCTGTAAAACTTGAAAGAAGAGACGAGATTCGTTGGGAATTATTTTAGAAGTTCGATGAAAACTGAAGCGATCGATCTTGAGCTTAGAACGATTAGTCCTTACGCAATGGTTTTATTAGTTTAGGGCAGTGAGTACGATTTTAAAAACTTTCCAATGTACTCGATTTCCAAGATGTACTCGATAAGGCACGGAAGACTGATGAATGTGTCGACATCCGAACGCGAATGAAGCAACAAATGCTTCATCTTTCCTCCCTCCGCAATGGAGCTCAAACAGGGGGCGTAACAAATACTCATTTAAAAAAAATCACCACCACCACGTGTAATACTGTTTGGTGTACGTTAAAAAAAAATTTTTTTAACTAAAATTTCTTCATTTTTAGTGGGTTTCAATACATATTTAAACCGCCATTGTTTTTTTAGTTTGTCCGTCTGTAGTAAAAAAAATAAATAAATAAAAAGTAGGTAAAAGTTTTCCGTAAATACAACGCTGATAGCTATTGTTAACGTTGGAAATCTGAATTACTTGCGGATTAGAGAGTTGCAAATTAGGGATTATGAATTACAGCGTGGGGGAAGCAGGGAATTGGGAAATAGAGAGTTGAGAATGCGAGGAAGTAAGGGTGTGGAGAATTAGAGAGCGGAGAATTTAATAGTTGCAGGGTTCAAATTTTGAAGTAAACAGCTCGTCAAATTCCAACCCGTTAACTTACAATTTGCCAGCTTTTGGCGTATTGACTGGTTTGCTCTTTGAACGTTGATGAATAACCACGTGTGAAAATCATGCGTAAACAACAAAAACAAGACTCGCTGATTGACCTTTTTATTTGTGACAAAGCAAAACAATGACAAATTTAAATATCGACCTTAACTTTTTTTTTTTTTTTACTTCTTTGTAATCAATTGCAAGTGTTATTTGTCCCCACTTAACCCTCTAACTGCTCGATTTTTTTTATCAAAATTGCTTTAAAAATTTCATATTTTTTTATTACATATTTCAAATCTACATGTAATTGAGAGTTAAAATATGTAGCACATTTTTGTAACCAAAGATGGTGTGAGATGAAAGATGGAAAAATTTCATACCCGCGAAAATCGCTTGAAAAGAAAATCTTGTTACTTTCATGTTGCCCGTGGAAATCGCGGGATAAGCAATCAGAAGATTAAATCATATTAATAGCAAGTGCATGTAAATGTTTGTTTATATTTTTATGGCGCAACAGCATCTGAGCTATACCGCGCCAAACATGGTGCATGCAGATAACATATCGCACCCTTGCGACGAAAGTGTTACAACTCAAAATTCGGTGAAAATGACTTAATGTTACAACTAGATGTAGAAAATAGTACTGCATCCTGTGTAAAACGTTAGAGGCTATGAGTTATTCTAATTGCCGTTAATTGATATTGTTTGTTTGGATTTTTTATGGCGCAAGAGCATCTGGGCTATACTGCGCCAAACATGGTAAAATCAAAGACTGTTGCAAACGTTAGTTGATATATGTAACGGTTTTGATGTTTCATCGCCGTTACCTGCTTCTCATGGAAAGAGTTCCATTTTGAGTTGTTCGTTGACCTTGAACGAGGGACCGTTAGATTCTCTTTTTACAAAGCGTTATATTTTCTGTTGTAACTGTTTACGATATCGGACGAGGCAGAAAAGTATGTACTATTTCGAGTTGTCACACTTTCGATGAATGGTCAAAGGAAAGGATTTGGTTACAACTTGAATTGCTCCTCTTTAGCTGAATATTCAAAGAAAATGGAGTCATCGACGCAAAAACTTTTTTGGTGTGCTAGAGTAGAAGAATCTTGAGAGTAAAGAAAATAGGGTACCTTCCAAATCATTTCTACGGCCTCAGGTTTCTTTCTAGAAAGAGTACGATGACGTACTTTCCTACTAACAGTTCTGCGTGGCCGTACTTTGGGAAATTTCAGCTGCCATGCCGCTGCTCGGTATATACTGCTTTTCTCGTATAGCATAATGCTTTTCTTGTATGGTATAATGCTTTTTTCCTGTAGTATAATGCTTTTCCCATATAATATGAGGCATTTCTCGTATAAAAATACGTGCCATGGTGATATCTTTTCGCGGTGATTTATGAAATCTTAACTTATATGTTAGTGCTGTATTATTTAATTGGAAGGGGATTAATATACACAAGAACCAAATAGCCCTTTGGAGCACATTATCATGGTTAACACATATTATTGTAGGTTACAATTAAGAACATTTTTGGTTTAAGTTCTGATGGTAGAGATAAAACGACTCTGCATTTTTTAAACACAACAGAGGAATACAGTATTTAAGCACT
>QLNU02015003.1:66173236-66187997 GCA_006491805.2 Dysdera silvatica | reverse complement strand
GTGTAACTGTTTGATTTCTTCATAGAATTCTTCAACCTCCTCGTCGGTATGGCTTGACGTTGGTGCATATGCTTGTACTATCTGAAGTTGGTATCGCTGGGTTAGTTGAACAACGAGCCTCGCTGCTCGATCTGACGTGCTTTCGACTTCAAGAAGGTAGTCTTTAATTCTTTTGTTGATTAAGAAGCCAACACCACTTGTTCTTCCAGTTTCCGTTCCTCTATAATAAAACAAATGTCCGCTTTTAAGTTCCACCAATTCTTCACCTTTTCTTCTGACTTCACTGAGTCCTATAATGTCCCAATTGATCTTTTCAAGTTCCTCTTCCAATTCCTGAAGTTTTGCTTCAGAAGCAAGGGATCGTCCATTATACGTTGCCAAGGTCAATAACAAACGGCAGCCTGGGCCATTCCAGTGATTTTTAGCACCCCCTGCTTTCATGCCACGCTGACCGCTGCCTTGATCAGGAGCACTCCAGCACCTGGAGACTAGGGGCCATGGTTTCTGGTGTGTCAACATAATGGAGGAATTAGCCATAATTTCACCACGCTGGCTAGACGGGTTGGTGAATTAGCCCTCCCCTTCCGCCTTTCTATCCGTGTAGCAAATATTAATTTGCCTCATAAATAGAAAGCCCAGCCTGCACCACTTGAAGGCGGGGTAGGACACTAGGTTACTGGCCTGGCCGGTTCCACACATCGTCACATACGTTCAGCGTGTGGGTCTCCTTCCAGTTAGATACCAGCAACCCTTTTGCATCCCCCACCCACATACATGCATGCATACAGTGGAACTTGGTAAAGTGACCACCTAAATAAGATGACCACTTTCTTATAAAGGAGAATTGGTAGGGACTTGGTCATTCCTACATCAAAGTCTGTCGTGTATAATGACCACCTGTCTATGGCGACCATTTGCAGTCCAGTCCCACAGGTGGTCAGTTTAGACAGGTTCTATATATATCTATATACATACAAACGCTAAAACCGTTGTATATGGTTTTCGCGGAATCGATCGATGATCCTTAACCAGCCTCAACGAATTATCTATATGGCGATCGGAGATCATTACTTTCACTTTGCAGAAATCATTTGACTGCGATTTCCACAGCAGGATATTGGGCAAGTTGTATATTTATCTTACCGCGAATGACAGTATGCAGGTAAGTTAGGCAGTAACGGCCCGCGGGTGGCCAGGCAATTTAAGAATAGATCCAACCGTAAATTTGATTTAATGGGTAAACATAATAAAGGGAACATCCCATTGAAAGATGTACGGAAGTTGGGGAGGGGGGAGAGGAAAACTTGACGCATGTCCTGTCATAAACGCCGAATGTCAGTAAAAAAAAAAGCCCAGAACTGAAATACGAACGACTAAAATTCCAAATAATTACGAATTTTTCTACAAGAAGTATGCGCAGTTCATGACCTTTTCAACTGTCATTTCACTTACACATAAAGTCTATTTACATATAAAATAGTTTGACAGCTTGATTGATTTGGTAGGGAGGAGAAAAACAACTCTCCTAACTGATCGAATCTGAAGTCCGTAGTTGAAAGCCAAAATTCATAAACATCTAATGCAAAACCGAACCGCTCAAACAGATTTTTCTCGGGTAATTAAACTTGCAATTTTGAGAAACTTGCAGGTGAATATTTTACTCCGATATTAAGGCTTTCTAAAGGAGCACTTTCAGTTCAAGAGCATTTACAGTCATGTATAATTCGTTCGCGAGAAGTTGACCAATGATACTGTTAGATTTCCCGGGAGCTGATGTCAAAAACAGGCTAGTTCATTACAACAGACGGCAGGACGTCATTTCAGAACTGGTTTGTGGCGCAGATAAACGTTAGCTAAAAACCAGTTCTGAAATGACGTTCTCCCCTCTCATGTAATGAACTAGCCCGTTTTTGACATCCGCTCCGGTGAATTCTAACGGTACCATTAGTCAAATTTTCGTGAACGAACTATACTTTGATTGTTTTTTTTATATGGCATATTGTTTTTTGTAAATTCGTGGATGGTTGCTATTTGCAATAACGACAAATAAGCAATTTTAGCACGAATTACGACTTCAAACATATCAGCAATAACAATTTAATGAAAACAAACGAAATAATGAAATCTTAATAAATGGAAAAAGTTTCTTCATGGGCAGTAAGGTATTTTAATATATGAAATATTAAAATTTTTTAAATTAAATATGTTCATAAGAAATAATGTAATGAAATCCTTATGAAGCATGAAATAAATTCTAATAAACTGAGACGCTTCTTCATCAGTTAACTAACAACTTGAATTAGTAAATTCTACTATAATTGTGAAAAACAAACTACGTAAAGTTAGAGATACAATTTGATGAACTTAAAACACACAAGTCGCAAAATTTAGTCCAAGTTTGTTTTTTTTAAAATCGATATTTGAATATGGAATTAGTTTTAGAGAAATTAAACATATGAAAATGGGGTATCCCTAACATGTAACAGAATTATATAGCCTTAATAAGGAAGAGTTCAAGTATTACATAAGCAATATTTTGGCCATTTTATACCCCTCTCCCTCCTAAGCAAAAATTAACATGGGCTAACATAGGAAAATAAGCACAACAGCAATGCCCTCTCTCCCCAAAGGTGCTTACGTAATACTTGAACGCTAGCTAATAATTTTTCATGAACACAAAAATTATGGAACTTTTAACCTGGATGTTTTCTGCTCGGCAATAAAAATATTCTATAAAACTATTTTGAAAAAATTATTCTACAAAACTATTTTGAAAAAATTATTCTATAAAACTATTTTGAAAAAATTATTCTACAAAACTATTTTGAAAAAATTATTCTACAAAACTATTTTGAAAAAATTATTCTACAAAACTATTTTGAAAAAATTATTCTATAAAACTATTTTGAAAAAATTACTCTATAAAACTATTTTGAAAAAATTACTCTATAAAACTATTTTGAAAAAATTATTCTATAAAACTATTTTGAAAAAAGTTATATTATTTTATATCACTTTACAAGTGGCGTTTACAAAAGCTCTGCTAATTTGTTAAATATCTCTAAAAAATGAAACAAATAGAAAGTAACAGCTAATGACAAATTATTGATCATTAAAAGCAATGAATTATTTTTTGTTATTAAAAATAATGAAGAATGACAATACCTGAGGTCTCTGCGCACTGTTCTAAACATCATCGCATAATACGAGAATGCACCTGTGCAAAGGAGCGGCAGATAGGCGACGGCAACCGAAAAAAGCCCATGAAATCCAAGGCAAAACCTCAGGGCGAAAATAGTGGAGAGAAATAATGCACTTCGGATTTGATATCGTGGTTGTTCAAAATAAAACATGTCGTTCAAACAATAGTAAATGAAGTGCAAATAATAGTCAAGTTGATCACCGTTCACAAACATTGTTAGTTTTTATTAAATATTGGAAAAGAGAACTTTCGATATGCTTCTATATCGATCAATTGCTGGGTGAGGCTGAGCGGGAACTAACCAATTGAAGAGCTTATCAAGACGCGTCACTTTCTTCAAAATGGTTTAAATTTAATGGTAAGCGAGACAAACGCAAAGAAAAAAAAAACACTCCTTATGAACAGCAGCGGCTAAAGGAGAAAGTCCAAGGCAACTGTGAGCCACATTCACGCAAGACCCAAAATAGGTCAAGCATTAGAGTATGCCATTTGGAACCACAAAGCCGGTCAGAAGGAGGAGAAATGAGGAGACATTATGCAACAATACAATGGACAATACAGACGATATCCCTCAGGTAAGGGTCTTGCGCAAATTTCGTCAGTATTCGGGGTATAACATTCTTCTGTATGCAGTGCCAGGGACGAACCATGAACTTAATTAGTGCTAGTAAAGGAAAGAATCTTTTTTTTTTTTGCCTAAGGAATTAGAGGTAAAATTAGTTGAAATTTTCTAATTCGTCGACGGCTCAATGACGCTGTAATTGAGGAAAACCGATTTTGCGCGAAATGTAATTAAAGTTTGGGGAGATCCGACAAATGCGTACCAATAAAAAGCTATCGTTCGCTACGCAATACTGACGTCAATTACACTCCGTCAAAAAGAAACCCTGATGAAATATCCCTCCACGGGGAAAATTCATTTTAATCTTGTGAATAAGTGGATCTTGTGAGTTGTAAGACAAGAAAAGCCACTAACTTCTGGATTTCTGGAACGGAAGGTAAAACCTGTATTCTTCCCATTCTCGTATCGATTCATTCCAACCTTGAAATTAACAGAAATATGATGAAAGAACGACTATAGTGCGTTCGCGCTCAGTTGTCGCCCGATACCGTTACCATACGGGTTGTTCCATTGCAGTTTAGAGAAGGGCGTCTTGCCCGAACTAGTTTTTCGAGCGGGCAAATCAGTTACGGCAAGAAGCCCTTCCCTAAACTGCAATGGAACAACCCGTCTGGTAACGGGATCAGGCGTCAGGTCTGCGCGAACGGACTATACTTAATCGCTTAAAAAAAGTGAATATACGGAAAAAAAAATTCTCGACACTGAGGTTTGTACTTGTAATTCTACTTAACATTTTCATTTAATTGCTATCCACTTGCCTTCCCCGGTCTATGAACTAGATAATAAAATGTCTTCGATTAAAACGGTCAAGCGACGTTCTTTAACATTGCGAAAAAAAAATATCTCCACTTTTTTACATTAGGACAGTTAACCCTACATTACTTTTTTAACGGAACTACGATTATCATTCGGTTACTAAAAATTACCAGGAATGGTTATTTTCAGAGCCTCCACAATTTTGGTTCAAACGAATCTGAAAAGGTAATGGGCAAAAGATATGTGGCAAAACTGCGACATACAGCACGAACGTTTGTTAACGCGGTATCAGTTATTTAAAAGAATGTTTGTTTGTTTGTTTGGCTTTTTTATGGCGCAAGAGCATCTGGGCTATACTGCGCCAAACATGGTATTAAAAGAATGTGCTTTCAGGATTGAAACAAAAAAATTTCAACAAATACAGCGAAATCATTCTACAACGGTATTTTCCCTGGGTCCCGACAGATCGTGTAGGTGCCAACTTCTAGAAGTGAAAAATCTGTAGTCAATCGCAGGTGCGGGCCACCATTTTTTAATTAAACAAAATCATACATAATTTATGAAAAACAGGCACAATGAGGAAATTAAGTATTTATTAAATTAATAATAATAGAGGATTAAACTGTATTAAACGCAATATTAATTCTTAGAATTTACAAATGCTGTAGTGCAAGATTTTGCATTTGAGAAATTTTTTGTCAAATACATTCTCGTAACATTTCACATGTTGTCTGCATTTAACTATTAGTAAATTTTCTAATGTGTCATCAGACATGGTTGACCTGAAGTCAGTTCTAATTTTCTTCACTTGACTGAAGACTCTCTCGCATGCTGCATTACTGTGAGGGATCGTAAGTATTGACAGCATAACCTGAGAAAGTCGTTTAAATTTTAATTCACAAGTATCATTTTTTATTTTACCTATGGCTGCCCATTGTGCATCAATGCTACCTTCATTACTCACAGTTTGTGGAACTTCGAAAGCCTGGAACTCACTGAATTCTGTTTGTAAAGCATCAACAGCTTCATCTTCTGTATTATTGAACAAAAGAACAGGAAATTTTTCTGTAAAATATTTTAAGCTGGAAAATGATGCATTTTCAAAATTCGATATTTGTGTAACCTCTGCATGATGTAACACTTCTAACTCAAAAGGAAATTTATTGTGCATGTAGTCACATGCTGCTATGAAATAGCTTCTGACGTTTTCATAAAATTCATTTTTATCATGGATGTTAAAATCTTGGATTACTTTCAGTGTTCCATTTCCAATTAAGATATCAACATCATCTTTTTGATTACTCCTCTCATGATAGTGGACTTTCAAAATATCACTACATAATTTTATGATGCTTGGTTTTACAAATTTCACTAGCATTTCTCTGTACAATTTTAAGAGAAGAGATTTTAGCATATGAATATGTGGTTCCGCAGACTGAAGTTGAGCATTTGCTTTTTTAAATACAGACACAGTATAAGATATAAATAAACAGAAAGCCTTATTGATATCTTCCGGCAGAAAATAAAACAACCTTTCTTCACGAGACATGGAGTTTTCAGTTTTTTGTTTCTTAGAAATATCCACATAATTTTGAGCTTTCCTTTTTAATTTCTGTGATGCTTTTTTGCTGTTACGTTCTTTCACTTTATCTGCATTTTCAACCGAAACTTTGATAGAGGGAATAGTAAAGAAAGAAAGTGGAGTGATTTGATTCCTTTTCATGGCCTCTTCCTTAAAAAAACTGATCAAAGGTTGCCACTGCTGGATTATACGCTCTAAGCACTTTCCAACAGACAACCAACGAGTGCTAACGTGTTTTAGTACCTTTTTTATATCAGTCTCATGAAATTCTTGAAGAATTTTCAACCTATCTTTTCTTTTCGAACTCTTTTGTAAGTAATAGTAAATGTCTACCAAAATTTCATCGATTTTAAATGGCAAACATGCAGCACTCTTTTCAGCTGCTAAGTTAATAAGGTGGCAGGAACAGCCCATAATTTCAATATTTTGGTGATGATTCTTTAACACCGCTGCTACACCTGCTTTTTTCCTATCATAACAGGTGCATTATCACAGCTAAAGGCAACACAATTAGAAATTGGAAAGTTTTCAGATTGTAAAGCACTTACCAGAAGATTTCCAATATTTAACCCAGTAGCATCTTCTTTCAAAGATGGCATAGATAAAAGACAATTCACAATTTTTTCACACAAAGGATCGAAGAAAGTTACCACTATTGGATACAGCTTTGAATCAACATCGTTGCTTCCATCAGTTGCAATTGAAAATGGATAGCACCTTAAATTTTCAACAAGTGATGAGGATTCCTTTGCAGACATTTCTTTCATAATTGCAGAAGTTTTGGCCTTTGCAGATCCATATTGTTTTGCAATACTGCTGTCAGGAAACATTTTCCGAAAGAGCATCCCCGTGTGATCGCTGCAATTCATTGGCAAATTATGTTCAATGAAAAACAATGTAAATAAACATTCAGCGTTAATAAAGGAGGTATCGTTAAATGCAAAAAATGAAGGCTTGATACTATGATTAGACTCTACAGCCTTGAACACCTCCTTATGTTCAACAGTCTCAGAATGCAAAGTAATATCGCGTTTACCACCGTGAGTAATGCTTATGTCTTTACTGTAACACATGCAGAAAGCATATTTTGGCCCCAGTCTTGATTTTTGAATAAAATTAAACATCTTCATATATTTGGCTTTAAACGTTTGGTAGTACCTTTTATTAACGGTCGACATCGTTAACGTTGTTTTCAAAAACACCTAAAAACAAAACTTTCTTTCCAGAGCAAAGAAATACCAGATATGTCTAACACATGGCTTCCCTATAAAGAGTCACGTGCTTGACCAAAACCTTATGGATGTAGCACATTCTTTCTTGCCTTCCCCAACAACTACAAATACAGATGCATGATTTTGTTGTGCAGGGGCATCACTCTACGTCATAGCTGGAGCTAAAATTCCACGTCACGCCACGCATGCGCCGTCAATGGCAGGCAAATTTTTCCGTCTTTTTTACCGATATTTGAGTTTATTTATGCATATTTATTATTAAATATGCACATATGCGCAAAAATTTAAATACGCATCAAGAAAAATAGGTATTTAGACTTTTTTTTAAGAAATCAGTATTTTAAAAAACACTGGGGATTTTAGACGAAATCTCCGAAAATCGAGAAATTTTCGACTGGAAGATCGATAAAAAATCGGAAGCCTTCAAGGTAAATCGGAAGGATTGGAGCCTATGCCTTACCCATAACAATACCCTTTCCCCCGGTACCTTGAGCCATGGACGCCCATGTGAGTACTTCTATAGAAGTACTCAAGGGATTGGGGCTGAGAAAAATTATTACTTTCTTCTCAAGACTGTCAAAAATTTTAGTGAATGTACAAGATACTAAAATGCTACAAAAATAATTGATACTGCTTGACAATTAGTAATGAGCTAAAAAGTACCTTATTTTAAAATGTGACTGTAAAACTTTTGAAAGTAAATGCATAGCAGAATCGGGAAAATACAATTTTTAAATGGCTAGGGAGGGTGTTGATCCCCTCTGCTTATATGGGCGCCCATGCATTGAGTACCCCTATAGACAAGTTTCACTGTACATGCTTTCTGCTTTTATTTTTCTCGTGTTTTTGAACATTGCTATTAAAAGGGGGAGATAACCCCCACGCGTGCATATACATACACAGCATACACGTAACTTTTACATGACTCAAAATTATACATAAAAGCGTTCGTAGGTGTGCGAAGACTGCAGTTCGTTCGCAAGAAAATCTGCGAGTGAGTACGAATGAACTGAAATGCGTGTAAATAATTACAAGGGAATTCACGTCACATCTTGGTATTAGGAAAAAGAATAATACTTTACAAATATTGAAATTTTCTACAGACCGAAATGAACTTTAAATGACGGGTTCACCCGTCATTTGAAGTCCCCCATTACACAGAAAAACTGTTTTCGTATATCGCAGTTTCCATATAATATATATATATAGTCTTGTCATTTTTTCTTTCTACGTGGAGCCATCGACCTCGATATATGGAAGCCTGACAGTAATTGATATGATCGTATAAAATCAAAGACTATATCATACGAAAAGAGTGGCGCGTCGGCAGGTATATGCAGGGTGTCCCTGAATTCATGGCCAAAGTGTTAAGGGGTTGTAAGGAACATCAAATAAACCATATTGGCCGAAGTCCTCGTGTCCGAAAAGGACCCGATTTGGCTGAGGTGAAACTATTATTTACACCCACATCGTTGTTACTATGTAGGCAAATTACATGCACAAAAAAAAAAATTTTTGACACATGATTTAATTGCCGCCGTAATGCAACAGAAGCTGGTTTCGTAATTTCCCTTCGGATTCAATTTCGAAATTCCCTTCCTTGGTCCTCAGTAGCAGTGCCATATAGTCATCAAAAGGTAAGAAAATGATTGGTCTACCATACTGCAGGCAGTTGGGAATTGTCAAGCATGTGTAATAGGTGAAGGAGATCAAAAGAAACAACTTTGGCAGAGTGAACCTATGTCCGAAAATGAGCCGTTCTGGAACTACAGGGATGCTATTATTTGCATCCACATTAGTCGATCATGTAACAAAATTTGGAAAATTTGCCGTTTTAGCCTAAAACCATATTGGAAAAGGTTTCACTACTTACTATAGTCCAAAACAACTTCCCATGGCCAAATTAATGCAATTCGAGAATTTATAGCCCAAACGTGAGAGGGTGCTAGCAGGGCTTAAAATGAAAATTTTCACGAACCGGAACACCACCCCGGTTTACTACTACGGCAATACTACATTGTATCCGTGCTACTACGGCAAATACTACATTGTATCTGTAAGGGAATTACACGCTCAGAAACGCAGCCGTGTCGATAGGGGACGCGGACGACGTGGCAGGGGTTGGAAGTAGAGACACATATAGGGAGAGTTCTGTCATGTATTGTTGTCGAGCTCAGGCTGCTTGATTGGTTAACTGGCGGGCACGTAGCAGACAGCCGTCATTATGGCTCAATCATCGCGCGCTCTCAGTACTGTGTTAGCATACTCTTGGCTGGTACAGATAACGAGTGTTTTAATATTCAATATAATCGGAGCCTATTCATTGTGAAAAATGCTTGGTTGGACCAGGATCCCTTTGATCTAACGCGTGCTGCCTTGGCACCGAAGTAGGCGGAGCTAAGTCGCTGTGTGACGTAGCTTGGATGACCCCTGGCTGAATCCAGAGTAACCCCTATTCATTTGCGTGCTTGCTTGTTTCTGTTTTCGCACACTTTTCATGAAGAATTTTTAAAGGTAGTTGTGTATATAATGTTATACATAGGTGTAGCTTGAGGGTTAAATGTAGCACAAATTAGGGGGAGGGGGCAAAAACAAAACCCCAAAAGTGGGTGGAAAAATACGATTTTCCCCCTGTTCTAAAGAAAGTGAGGGGGGCATGTGCCCCCCCCCCTGCTGCTAGATTACGCCTATAATGTTACATACACAATCTATATACAAAATATTGCATATTAATAGTATGTAATTATACACGTTTGTGGTACGTATTTCAAGAAACAATTCAATCATTTTGTAAGTACAGTAAACTTTTTTTTTTTTTAAATGGCGTTTTGCGCTATAGCTACATGTTCGAATACAGGTAAAAGCGTGAAAGGAAAAAAAGTATTTTATTTCATCCTGTCCTTTTGAATGATCTGACCGAATTTAAATGCTGGATTCAACGATATCGCAGAACAGATACTTTGAATACAAAAAACGCTAGAATTTGTATTGAACATTTTAAGAGTTCAGATTATCAAGACGCTATGATGAATCATTTGCTCGGTTTGCCAAAGAAAAAACTTTTAAAAATCATCTGCCTTGCCGAGTCTTAACTTACCTTCGGGTAATCTATAAGAATTAACACCAATAGGTTAAAGGCTACAAAAAAGGAAAATACTAAATAATGCTTTAAACAGAATCAAGTGCTTAAGCCTAAAAAAATCTCGTTTTTTCGAAATAGAAAATGATTCAGAAAACATCCAAGACAAAAATGAGGCTAATGAATGTGATAAATGCCTAAAATTAACTATTGTAAATCTCAAAGAAAAGCACAATAGAAAAGGGATACATGGCTGAAGTCTCCAGTCGTGAATAAAAAAGGTAAAATTTTAAATATGATACTTTTTTTTTTCTTTTGGAACTGCTTTTAACTTAAGAACTGTTAAAGTGCTAATTTCCAGAACGTTTATTGTAATAAATAATCATACATAGAAAAAAAATAAACAAGTAAATAAATTTTAAAAAAATACACACACACACACACACACACACACACATATATATATATACACACACGTGTGTGTGTGTGTGTGTGATAATTAAGTTTTACCATTTTCAATCCATGATTTTACATTTATATGAGTATATCAAAGGAGTATAGAGGAAAACTTTCAACGAATTTAATTAAAAATTTAAATAACGGGCATTTAAATACCCATTTTCCTTTACTTTATGTAAATGTATAATTTGCAAGGGAGAGGAGAGGGGGCGTTGTCTTCTTTTTCCCATTCTTGGATTTATTAGTGTTGCATTGAAATTAAAATCCAATTTCCGTAGTACTAGAGTATTTTATTATATTTTATATGTTCGGAAAATTATTTTTTCCCCCTCTACCCTTGTATTTATCATCGACAAACTATGTGGTTATCGGATGCAAAAGAACAAATGGCCGTTTTGAAAAATTAAAAATTGTTTCCTTCCAGGCTTTTAAAGTTTGAATAAAATAATTTTTATATGCCAACTATAAGTGGACGTTAATCAAAATGCATATGTGCGTATAATATATTCACTCAAAAAATATAAAGGACAGCAATTTTTATGAACAAATTAACTTTTTAAACTTAAATCAGGGGCATTTAACATTATTTTACTAGTGATTTCCAAAGCTCTCTTGTAAACCTTACATCGTGGAGGTCAACCGAGCTACGTCATCACTTACGACTTCCGGTGACAGCGCAGGAGCGGGAGTGACCTAGCCCTTGTATTCTATAAGCCCTGGTTCTGAACGAGGAGTGGATTGAGCGAAAATGGCACCATGCACTTCTTGTGATCGAACACACACACACACCCTCTCTCTCTCTCTCTATATATATATATATACAGGGTGGTCCTAAACTATATGTCAAAAATGTAAAGGCAGGTAGAGGGGACCTAAATAAGCAGATTTCGTATAGGATTGTGTGTGCGGTAATGTCGCCTTGAGCCGGTAGAGAGCGCTGATGACTGCGGCGTATAAAAGCGCTTCGCTAGCTGGATTCATCATTTCCCGCACGGATCTCGAGCAGCATGCATCGTTTCACCAATGCGGAGCTGGCCGACATGCATTTCATGTATGGGGCTGCACAAGGAAATGGATTAGCTGCTCAAAGGATGTACAGGGAGCGATTCCCGGATAGGAATCAGCCGGATCGTCGAACATTCGAGCGTCTGCATCGGGAGTTACGCATGAGTGGATCATTTTATGCTTCCAGGCGTGGAACTGGCTTTGGAAGATATCGCAGAACTCCTGCAGTGGAAGAAAGAATACTGAACACAGTCGAGGATAATCCTTCGACAAGCTCGAGAGCTGTAGGACGTGCGTTGGGTGTGAGCCATCAAAGTGTTTTAAACTGCTTGATTTAAGATTTAACCTGCTTGGATTTTTTCTTCTGGGGTCATATTAAAAGCCTGGTGTACGAGAGTCCCGTCACATCTGAAGAAGATCTTGTTGCCCGCTTCTCTGTTGCTGCTGGACATGTGATCGACATGCCTGACGTCTTTTCTAATGTACGCCGATCCATGCGCCGTCGCTGTGAATCTTGTATCGCTGTTGGTGGCCGCTCTTTCGAGCACCTCTTGTAAACTATTAATAAATTTTTGTTTTCTTTTGTCTTTACTTGTCTTTTCAGTTTCCTGTGATTCATACTGCTTTACAAGCTAGCGCTTTAATGTGTCATTACCGCACACACATTCCTATACGAAATCTGCTTATTTAGGTCCCCTCTACCTGCCTTTACATTTTTGACATATAGTTTAGGACCACCCTGTATATATGCATGGATAGAAAGGCGGAAGGGGAGGGCTAATTCACCAACCCGTTTAGCCAGCGTGGTGAAATTATGGCTAATTCCTCCATTATGTTGACACACCAGAAACCATGGCCCCTAGTCTCCAGGTGCTGGAGTGCTCCTGATCAAGGCAGCGGTCAGTGTGGCATGAAAGCAGGGGGTGCTAAGAATCACTGGAATGGCCCAGGCTGCCGTTTGTTATTGACCTTGGCTACGTTTAATGGACGATCCCTTGCTTCTGAAGCAAAACTTCAGGAATTGGAAGAGGAACTAGACAAGATCAAATGGGACATTGTAGGACTCAGTGAAATTAGAAGAAAAGGTGAAGAGTTGGTGGAACTGAAAAGCGGACATTTGTTTTACTATAGAGGAACGGAAACTGGAAGAACAAGTGGTGTTGGCTTCTTAATCAACAAAAGAATTAAAGACTGTCTTCTGGAAGTTGAAAGTACATCAGATCGAGCAGCGAGGCTTGTTGTTCAACTAACCCAGCGATACCAACTTCAAATAGTACAGGTATATGCACCAACATCAAGCCATACCGACGAAGAGGTTGAAGAATTTTATGAAGAAATCAAAGAGTTACACACCAAAGGGAAACAACATATCAAGCTCATCATGGGGGATTTCAATGCAAGAATTGGACAACAGGAACAAGGAGAGACATCGGTTGGTAAATACGGATATGGGGAAAGGAATGAACGTGGCGATCAACTCATCGAATTTGCAGAAGCTGAAAACCTTAGCATCATGAATTCATTTTTTAAGAAGAAACCGCAAAGAAAATGGACATGGAAACACCCAAATGGGGGAACTAGTGAAATTGACTATATCCTGGCAAACAAGAAATCAATTATTGAAGATTGCAGTGTACTGAACAGATTTAATACTGGAAGTGATCATCGAATGGTGAGATGTAAAGTGCACTTAAATACTAAATTAGAACGACAGAAGCTCATTAGGAAACAAGTAAGTAAGAGGGTGGATCTAATGAAACTGAAAGTAAATACCGAGGCATTCAAGTTGGAATTAAAAAATCGCTTTTCTGCACTGGAAGGACTTATTGATGAAAGTGATATCTCAGAAGCAAATGAAAACATTGTTAAGACAATAGTTGAAACTGCTGGGGAAATTGGTGGTGTAACCTGTAAAAAGCACAATAGCAAATTATCTGAGAAGACGAAACAGCTCATGAAAAGGCGAAGAGATATGAAGGTGGACAATCGAAATACCAGTTCCAGGATTGAGTACATAGAACTTTGTAAAACTCTGCGCAAAAGCATGAAAGAAGACATAAGAAAATTCAACTGTGAGCTAGTAAGGAAAGCCATTGAAAATAACAAGAGCCTTAGGGTTGTTAAAGGAAGTTTATCTGTTGGGAAGAAACACATCATTGCATTAAAAGGAGAGGATGGCACCGTAACAAGAAATAGGGAAGAAATACTTAGAAGAGTTGAAGAATTCTACAAAAAACTATATGAAAGTAACAGTGGATTAAACGAAGACACTGAAATAGTCGAAGGAACAGCTCCTAAAATCTTAAAAGAAGAAGTTTCATTTGCAATAAAAAGTATGAAGAAAGGAAGAGCCCCTGGTGATGATGGTATTACATTAGATATCCTAAAAGAAGCTGGAGAATATGTAGAAGACATACTTGCAAAATTCTTTACCAAATGTCTTAACAGCGGTAACATACCAAACCAATGGGATTCTGCAACAGTAATTCTTTTGCATAAAAAAGGTGATAAAGAGGATTTGAAAAATTACCGACCAATTAGCTTGTTACCTGCTATTTATAAAATCTTCACAAAAGTGCTAACACATCGCCTGCAGAAAAAATTAGATGCAGCTCAACCAAGAGAACAAGCTGGATTTCGAAGTGGATTCAGTACAGTGGACCATATTCAAGTATTAAGAGAATTAATTGAAAGAACACATGAATATGAACTTCCATTGTGTGTTGCATTTATTGACTATGAGAAGGCCTTTGACTCTATTAAAACATCAGCAGTCATCAACTCTTTAAGATCAACAGACATTGAGGATGTGTACATTGACATG
>QLNU02015003.1:66153790-66173137 GCA_006491805.2 Dysdera silvatica | reverse complement strand
ACGCACGTGATGGAACAGTTTATGAACGCAGAAATGCACCTGATGTACGGCGTAGCTGAATGCAATGGTAAACAGGCGCAAAGGTTGTACCGTGAGTGATATCCTATGCCTCGTGTGCTCGATCATAAAATGTTTGTGAGACTACACCGCCAGTTATGTGAGACAGACACCTTCCAAGTCAGCCAACGGGACGCATCATAACATTCCGTCCATAATTTCGGCACCAGTGTGGAAAAAATCGTAACTTTTCTCGTAAATGATTCGGGCAGCGTAGCCTTAAGATTGTCGCCATGTTGGATTTGTGACGTTAGAGTCATTTATGTGCGTGTGGGCGCGTAACTAGAAGGGCTTTTTTTTTTTTTCCTTCAGCTAACATAAAAAAGTAGAGATAATCGACTTTTAGGAAATAGAAGGTAAGGGTGAGTTCAAGTATTACATAAGCAATATTTAATTTAGGCCATTTCAATCCCCTCCCCCCGTGAGCAAAAACTAACATTGGCTAACATAGCCAATTTTAATGACTTCACAGAATTTTAATGACTTCGCAGAGCAGCACGCTTTAACATCGATGATTCTACAAAGACTGAATGAAAATGCACTGGCAAAGAGAAAAAAAAAACAATTTTTTTGGCAGGAGGAGTCGAAACCCCTGCCTTCCCCTTTTGGCACGTGCCTGTAACGAAGTTTTTCCATTATGAAAGTTTTCCAAGGTTTATGAAAGATTTCAAAGAAATATATTAAATAATAAGTTCAATACCAATAAAAAATGTTGAATTCGAAAATAAATCAAGTAAGTATCTACAACAATACTGATATTATCTTACCGTATGTAACTGCTGTATTCAAGTATTTATTTTTTATATATTAAATACAGTGATAAATCAAGATAGATAAATGCTGTTGTTGATGTTGAAGATCTAATATG
Source organism: Dysdera silvatica (assembly GCA_006491805.2). NCBI lineage: Eukaryota > Metazoa > Arthropoda > Arachnida > Araneae > Dysderidae > Dysdera > Dysdera silvatica. The sequence continues at coordinate 66,172,212 of QLNU02015003.1, read as the reverse complement.
AAAAATCTGAAAATGAATGTAAATTTTAAAAATGAATCCAATATGCTTGATTGGATTATGAATTATGCCATATTGACTTCGACAACTTTAAAACCCTAAATCGTAATGTTAAAATACAAAACAGGTACAAACGCGTGATGCCTGAGCGTAAGAAATGGTCTACACTATTCGAATGATTTACGAACGACGATTTACAAATGTACGAAAAAAATTACGATTTCCATCACGTTGGTGCCGAAATCATGCCAACGGGACGCAAGATGAGCAGAACGCCAGTTATGAGTGATAACATTTTGCGTATAATGACAGAAAACCCAGGCACAAGCACGCGATCGGTCGCTCAGAGCCTAGGTGTACAGCGGAATAGTGCCTGGCGAGTACTGAGTGAAGAAAAAGTACACCCTTGTCATTTGCGGTCAATGTAGGCAGGCATTAACAGTTGCTGATTATCTCTTGCGCTTAGATTTCGCGTAGTGGTTCATGCAGCAAAGTGCCGTAAAGGTCGATTTCCCCGCTCAAGTGCTCTTTAGGGATGAATCAACATTTTCACATTAAGGTACAGTGAATGTGCATAATGCGCATTTGTGGGCGCCCCAGAACACACACATGGTACAAGTTCAAAGTCAAGCCAGCAACGATTCGGCATCAATGTGTGGGCGGGGATCGTGCATGACTATTTAATTGGGCCTTACCTACTGCCGGACCGCCTCGATGAGCGAACCTATCGTATTTTTCTGCAACAAGTTTTATCCGAATTACTGGAGGAGTTCCTCTCGCCATCCATGCCCGTATGTAGTTCTAGCACGATGGGCCGCATGCCTGTTTTAAGCAGAGACGTGCGTCAGTATCTGAATGCCACATTTGGGAACCGGTGTATTGAGCGCGGTGGCCCTACCCTGTGGCCTCTCAGATCACTTGATCTTTCTTGTCTCGATTTCTTTCTGCGGGGAAATTTGAAAAGTATCGTGTGCGAGACGCCTGTGCTGTCCGCGGAGGATCTGGTAACTCGACTGGCCTCCGCAGCCGGCAATGTGTGCAATCAGCCCGGAGTTTACAAGAAATTACGATAATCGCAAATCCAAATGAAAAAAGCTCTAGTTTGAGCTGTAATTAATACGTGGGTGGCAAAAATTATTGTATAATAAATTCCCCCACGAAAACTCACAAAAATCTCGCCCCGGAGGCTTTCTTGTGTTGACCATATTTGGCAATTGTGTTATCCCTGCGGAGGGTAATAATACCTTACGTGATTGACTAATGTGGATGCAAATAATAGTATCCCTATAGTTCCAGAACGGCCCATTTTCGGACATTGGTTTACTGAACCAAATGATTTCTTTCACCTATTACGCATGCTTGACAATTCCCAGTTGCCTCCAGTATGGTAAAAGAATCATTTTCCATACCTTTGATGACTAAATGGCAACACTACTCAGGACCAGGGAAGGGAATTTTCGATTTTTTTGTTTCTGCTGCATTATTTGGGCAATCGCTTAAATCATGTGGCAAAAAACATTTTTTTTTGTGCATGTAATTGCCTACGTAGTCACGATGTGGATGTAAACAATAGTTTCACTCTGCAGCCAAATCGGATCCTTTGCGGACATGGAGATTTCGACCAGTATGGTTTTACTTGATATCCCCTACAATCCCTTAACGTTTTGGCCATGAATTCAGGGACACCCTGTATAAAGTTTTGTCGTGGCGCACGACAAGAAATTAATCACCTGGGTGCCATAAAAAAAACGGCGATGAAAGAATTTGGTATGCATGATCATCAAGCGGTGACTTGGGAGGTTTCAGGTGGCGTGATTGAATTACCCGTAAACTTACGCAACGAAAACAATAAATCTAATAACTGAAATAAAATGCGAAGCAGCAGAGAAAATTTACATACAGAATAGGTGCAGAAGTAAAAAAAAAATGCTCCTTAGCCATTTTACTAGTGTTTAATAGCACATTTTATACGTAAATAAAGCCACGTGTTTCTTCACGGAACCTTGAGTTTACAGGAAGTGTTTTGATCCAAAAACGTTAAAGTCTTGCATTCAAACATCCAATGACGTCATGTTAAAAGAAACCAATCAAAAATAACTAAGAAAAATGCATCATCCACTAAATTTCAATATCAGAAATGACAGCTGCGAAAAATCGAGACAAACAAGACTATGAAAAAAAAGGTGCAAGTATCGGTTAGTGGGCGGATGGAATTTCAAATTGTAAATACGCTAGGTGCAGTTCCGCGTTATCCAGCTCCAAAAACGTGACTTCCGAAATACCTTTGACCATCGATATCTGAATACACAACTTCGTTTATTTGTTTGTTTGAATTTTTTATGGCGCAAGAGCATCTAGGCTATACTGCGCCGTCAACTTCGGCCATCGATAATCGGTACAGCGTATTCCAATCATTTAAGACCATAGAAAATTTTCAAACATTACCGCTTACTATGAGCAGGCCCGTATTTACCTTTAGGCTCAAGCCTAAGGGCGCTAACCTTTTAGGGGCGCCGACTTGGGGAAAACTACTAGAACCCAAAAACCGCCACTGCACAGTGAGGAGAAATATTCGAAAACCAGAAGTTTAAAAAAAAAAAGTTTTGGCACATTTTCTTGTTCTTGACACTGGAATCTGTCTAAAAATATGTTTCCATCATTAAATTTGATTAAAAATTCCGACCGAAAATATTTAACAAAGTTCATACTTTGAGCAACTATAGTGATGTTCCATCTTTGACACATATGGTTTCAGGGAAATTTCACATTGAAACTAAATAACAACGATATTTAAAAATAAAACTCTTACAAGACGCTATGCAACAGAAGGACAATGATTGTTCTCCAGGATGCTTTCAATTTGCGTTTTTGCAAAAAAATTTTAACGTTATTTTGTCGAAAAGTAATGAAAATTAAATAATAATATGTTTTGGTTGTTGTTGTTGCCTCCCCCCCACCCATCAAGTTGAATGGGTGATGATTATTTAAGTTTTCACTTATCACTGCTTTAGAATAAAATATGCACCATAAAATTTGAGGGGTCAAATGGTGGAGAGATGAGGTGGTAGGGGTAAATGGAGGCGCCTACAGATATTCTGAATATGGGCGCAAAGTATATAAATCCAGCCCTGACTGTAGATGAGTCAATCTACTGTAGATGAGTCAATCTACTGTAGATGAGTCAATCTACTGCAGATGAACAACCCACTAATAATTCCAGACAGCCGCGTTGTTGTTGTAAAAACATTCGCAATATGCTTGTACATGCTGGACAAATTCTTCACAAATATATTAATGGTATCGGAGACATCGTACTGCCTTTACGAAGATGGCAATACGCAAGCATATGAAAAGTTAAAAACTTCACAATCCGAACTTTTTCTTCTGAAAAATTTTCGGAATGAAAACAATGCGAAGGCTCAATGCGTCTAGATTGAAGCTCGCAAAAATATTCGACAATCCGTTTTCCAACTTTAAACAAAAGTAGACGATACAATATCTCTTTGAAAAAACATAATACGCGTGCATAACAATGCCCCTATTGTATTTTGTGTGCAAATGACTGCTTTTCGATCTGCTTCTATTGTTGCGTTTTTAAGGAGTGTTCATTCCACAATCTAAACAATGAACGAAACCATGGTACCAACTAAATATCTTTCAATCTTATGCACACTTTAATGAACTGACCTATAAGCCCGTATATTCAAATGAATGAAAACTTCCTAATGCCGTCTACCGTTTTTGCTACCGACTAGTTCCAAATAAAATCAAAGAGCATTGAAATGCGACATGAATAAGCAAATGCAATACTTCTGACGATGACGTTTATGTGCATTGTTTCCAAACGACTCCACGTTATACAATCCCAATGTCATAACCACGCAAAAGCTTTTAAATCATGTCCACGAAAAAATAGTAAACCGTTATTTGCCATTCGGATATAAAAGTTCGTGAACTAATATCAGAAACAGACGTGTACTTTTCAATTAATACCGGCAGATTGCAAATACGTCGTTCTTTTGCAAGGAGGGTCATGGGAAGGGTGGCCGCCGAAGGGGGCAGCGCTGTATTCCCAGACAGGCTTTTGTCATATGATATGACGACCAGTGGACCGAGAAGGGACACTGGGGGGGAGGGGGCATTGCGGGGATTGTCGATCGAAACAGGCGTACAGAGACGCACAGCTCACATGATTGTCGTCATTCAACGTCGACCGGAGACCACCCACGATCAGTCCGCCCCGAAGAGCGGCCGAAATAGATGGATGGCGCGGAAGAACACCCCGGGCCGGCCGGTATTCCTACAGGAAACCACCGGACACCGTTGTCACCAGTAAGCACCTCCGTAAGTTGGACACTATTCGGTGGAATAAGATACGACTATGTTTTAGCAGTTGTGTGTAGTATTTTCTAGCTTGGCATTTCTGCCTCTCTATCGTGGAAGCTGGAGGCGCTTTATATAGTAAGTTGGAGAAGTTTTTTTAAGTAGGTTTTGTGCATGAAGCGTGAAGGAAATCATATGCTTCTCAAGTAAGTGAGCCTTTACTTATCAACGCAATAAGTCATTGCGTGCACAGGCAATGTTGAATGCATATAATGACAATTGTAGGCGTTTTGTACTCACCCAACCACCTTTAACTTATGTTATTTGTCCACACAGTTTCACAATAAATACGTAATATAAATTTTATAACTTTTATTTTTAATTAAAATCATTTGTATATTATTATTTCGCGCGTGCTATGAAAAGAGTCTCCTCACATGCTTTACGGGGAAAAAAAATATGCTGCCTGTTTCTGACACTTTCCTAAGTTGGACACGTTTAGAGGGAACCGAGAAGAACACGTGTTGTAAACAATGTATTGTTCCGTATTTAAAGTTAGGCATAATTCGATTGGTAGAGCAATCTGCATAGCACGAAATTTACCCCAAACTATTTTCACATCAGACGAAATACAACTAAGCGCCTTTCGCTTTTCTACCGCACCCATTCTTAACACTTTACCTACCGGAAGCCTATTAATAGGCTATATATAATTGTAAGCGGTAGGTAAGTATCAATCTCATGGCAACAAAGTAAACAAAAACACTATTGACACCAAAAGTCTTACATTTTGTAACAATATCTATTCAACAATTACATTTTGTAGCAATATCTATTCAACAATTACATTTTGTAGCAATATCTATCTATTCAGCAACTGCATTTTGCAACAATATTCAGCAATTATATCTTATAATAATATTAGACAATTACATTTTGTAACAAATATCTATTAGACAATTATATTTAGAACAATATCTATTAGACAATTACATTTTGTAACAATATCAGGGTTTCCACTCACATTAGAGAAAAAACTCCCTTACTTTTGAAGGTTTCTCCCCTGCCTTTTCAGCAAAATTCATTGACCAATCACAAAGTTTTTAACTAAATTTCAGTTGCGGAAAAATGTCTTTACATTCGTGAAAGATTTAGCTATTCAAAATCAAAGTTAAGGAAGTTTTCCCCGACTTGTCCACGTTTTGATCAAAAAATCTTGTTTTTCCCTGACTTTTCCCCCATTCCTTTAAGAACGATTTCTAATTCCCTGACAATTCCAGGTTTTCCAGGTTGAGTAGGAACTCCGCAATATCTACTCAATACTTCCATTTTGTAACACTAAGGTAACGTAAACAAAAATACTGCCACTAAAATTCTTACATTTGTAACAGTATATGACATACATAAAATATTAGTCGATATCACGACACTTGGAAACCTCTGTGCCAATACATGAAATGCTAAAAGCGTTCATCTAGCATGTGGATATCAGAACATCTTATATAAAAGCCTGAGCAAAATGGTAAAATGTATAGAAACAATGATTAAGATTATAGCTCCACAGCCCTTCAATACTTTCAGGCACAGAATATGAAGTGGAAAACAAAAGCGATACCGAATTGATACATCCTACTAGTGATGTAGGGGGGGGCAGGGCTCAAGGCTCCTCTCCAATTGGATAACAAATTACAGTGTACCCCCTTAACGCCGAATCGCTTGAGCTTTTACAAAGCTGCAGGAGTTCTACCCCACCCCTTAATTTTTGAATTACAAATCACACATCAAGTCCTGGTAACTACGACTATTCATACGGGTCAACAGTTTTATGCTTTGTGTAGTTTAAAAAAAACAAAAAAAAAACCGAATGTTTCACTCACACAGATATAGGAAAAAATAACTAAAAGCTTAAATACCAAAAACAATAGCCACACATATAGTTTTACTGCCAAAGAATGTCAAAAGGTAGTTTCTGGGTGTCGTGGGCTTTGTCCGACTCCGTCTTTATCTGTACTACCCAGACAGGCATGAACCAAATTTCTAGTTTTCGATTACTTAATGTATTTATATACAGTAAAACCTCTCTATAACGATAAATCCCTCTACAACGATAATTTTTCTCGGTCCGTATAATAGTGTTGTAGAGAGGTTTTACTGTATAATGAACCCTCCCTATAACAATAACTCTCTCTATAAGGATAATTTTTCTCGGTCCGTATAATATTGTTGTAGAGAGGTTTTACTGTACTTGCATTACACATATATACTTGTATTTGAACTCATGCTTCTGCTGAAATAAAGTCACTAAAGAAGAGAGACTTTTACAATTCACAGAAAATAAACCTTTGACGTTAAAATAGGGCGTTTTAAATTAAAGCCAATACACGTGCATTTTTAAAAGACCAATGAGATGACGAAATGAGGAAAAGAAAGAATTTGGAATATACGAATCTTCACTTCGATGTTTATTCATGACACCATAACTGTGTGTCCCAATCCCTTCTACACATGAGGTGACCACCCGCTGTCTTAATGGCAGGAATAAACCATTAAAAGGTAATAAAAAAGCGAGTAAACAAAATTTAACCACAAACAAGAATGGCAACAGGTTTCTCCAAAATAATTTTCAAACTTTAATCGATGGAAAATGTTTATTAACGGGATATTTTACATTTAACGAAAATTGTGACCCTTCTCATGCGGCAAGCCTGCAGCGATTATGTGCGCCGCACAACTTTCCCACTATCTACTCAATTTTTTTTTTTTCTCTCCCTAAGGAGAAAGGGGAAATTGATTGCATTTCATTATTTCTCAACAAAGTAACACCCAGACAATGCTGATATATTATTAAACTTTAAAATTACGAGTACTCCCAACCTTTTATTTCAGGTTCCTAACCTATTTCTTTGCTCTTCATTCGCCATACACAAGCTAATCATCTGCGTCACACATTCCAAAACTCCTTTGTGCGGCATCGTAAGTCAGACATAATTAAAATGGAACACAAAACTCAGTAATTACGAAGATGCATGCGTCATATTTACAATTTTTAAGGTGAAACGTGGCGCATGTGGGGAACGAAAAAAACTACTAACTTTTCTACATTCACTATTTCAAAGTCACAAACAAATAATTAACTTAACGAAATTTGCAAATAATATTAACAGTTTAATTGAATCGGTGATTGTAAAATCAAAATAAAGTATTTTTAAATGAAATTAGTGATTTGGGGATGAACATAGTACGCTATATCTGTCGAGACGAGAGAATACAATTAAGAACAAATGTGTCTGTATTTAGAGGTCATTACGAGTGGTGCAATCGCAAAACGAAGAGTGCCAGGATGCTTTACAAAAAATGCCTTTCAATGACAAAATAATAGCATCGAATTTGGGTCATAATGTAAGGAAATAAAACATTTTTTGGTTGTGCTTAAAATATACCCTTTATCGCGAACAGGGGCATAGCTGTATATTTTGCCACCCGGGGCGAGTGATTGTCATTGCCGCCACCCCACCCAATGGGGTAACAAAACAAATAAATTTTGTTTTTTAAAGGCTAATTGCCGCCCTCCGAATTGTGGCGACCGCCCCACTTAGCTACGCTACTGATTGGGAGAAAAAAACTATTATAAGGAACAATAGTGTATTAAATTTTCCTATTAATTTGAATAGGTGAAGTTAAATTGTATTTCCTGCCTTTTTACACAAAGAGAAAAAATTTGACAGACATATGCCACCTTCATAATTCTGGCAAGGTTGTATACACCGATCGATATGTCACATGTCACAGCTGACAGAAAGTAGCAGTCTCAAGAGTCTTTTCTGTAAATTCTTTTCTCGAAACCGAAATGGCCTTTAGTGTTAAGGGGTCGATGGAGCGGCTCCCTTTGAGCCGGGATTATATTATGCAAAATGAAACGAAACATGCCGGACACTTGGTCAAAAATAGAAATCGGAAACAAATCACCCCCCCCACACACACACACAACCCTTGGAAGTTTTCTGGATTCGCCCTTGAGGATAAAGGGTGCATAAATCACCCTACAAGAGAAAACTCGCGACTTCATAAGCATAAAGCGTTTTCGGATGCACACTGTACTTTCTCGGCACTTTTACACTGAAAGTTGAATTTTCGGATTATCCGAAATAGGCCTAGTCTCCTCATTTCGGGAATTTGTAACATACATACAAAAAGTTCAAAACACGTTATATACTGCATTTCCATGCAGCACGTCATGGCAAATGTTAGTCAATATGGCGACACCCTTGACCGAAATCCGCTACGTGCAGTAGAAAACCCCTACTAGTACAGAGTTCGAACCAGGGATTACGAACTTTTTTTTTTTTTAGTTCGCCCTAACAAATGAAGTCATTTCTCAGATAAATGACAGAACGTGTATTAACCGGGGAAACTAAAATAAAGGAACGAGACATTTAATAGCTGGCAGCTTGATGATCACTAACAATGAACGTGGCTGTACGTCCTTCATAAGATCTAGAATTCGAATCCCGGGATTGCATTTTTTGTTTAAAGGTAAAACTAAAACTAATTTGGTCTTTCTAAATGAAACCATTACCCAAATAAAGTCAGAACCTTTATGGAGAAGAATTAAAACAAGGAAACGGGACGTTGTATAGCTAATAGTTAGCTGATAGTTTAGATGGCCGTTAAAAATGAAAGCGGCTATTCGTAGGTTGGTTGCCTTTTTTATAACGCAAGGACAACTGTTATTCGTCGCCACAGATGTGGTTTTAAAATTTTCTTGACCACGACTCCCTTCACCTCTGATAAATTGCCGATAGCTTCCAAATACACAAAAGTGTTGAAAATATGTATTCTAAATAGTTCCACATTGCATGTAATGCAAAATGTTAATCAACGTCACGATGCCTTTAACCAAAACTCGCGAAACTAAGTTTGAAAACCCCTGGTCTATCTAGATAAAAAGCCATAAAATCTACATACACAAAAACACAAGGTGGGCTCCACAGTCATTTCTTCTCTCTCTATATTTATCATGCAGAAATTTACTGGGGAGGGTTTCCGCTGAAAGGCTGAGCTGTAACCTCAGACAGGTATTAACGTCAGATGTTATGGGGGCAGGGGGATTGTCGATCCATACAGGCATACAGAGACGCACAGCTCGCACTGGTAACATCAACCGAGAACCATCCACGATCAATCCACCCCGAGAGTGGCTGAAATAGATGGATGGCACGGAAGGACACCCCGGGCCGGCCGAAACTCCTACACGAGCCCACCGGGCACCGTTGAGTAGGTGTAGTACCGCGAAGCAGCAGAGAAGGGGTACGAGCCGGCCCTGCAACCAGAACGAACGAACCGTCATCCATCCCGCAACAAGCCGTCAAGACGGTGTTCCATCCATGGACTGTGACGCTTTTCCAGGGTATGCTCGGTCTTCGTGAAAAGAGACAGTATCCTTGAAGCCCGAAGCAGAACAAAGGACGATTACACGATCAAGGAAACGAAGACCGATCCGCGAGGAAAGGACGGATCCCGGTCCCAATAGAGCACGCACAAACATCGATACCCCGCAGTCCAGTGGTCAATATCCCAGATACTCCGCCAACGCGAGCCGGAACCAAGACCAGCCAAACCTGGACCGCAAAGGAAAAACATCCGCACGCCACCAGTGCTGAGACCGAACTCATTTCATCTAACACAGCGGGCAGTCAGAAGATCAACCAACCTAATTCTCTGGGTATGTTTTTATAGATCATGGTTCAGTGTCTCACTTGCGCTCACCTAATTGAGAAACTTTCTCACTGTTTACTACCATGGAACATATTTTTTATGTTATTTGGTTGTGTTTTCATGGTGCAAGCACAGTAAGGGTCATTCTGCGCCAAACAAGGTGAGAACGTTGGTTGGTTGTGTTTTTGTGGCGCAAGGACAGCAAGGGTCATTATGCGCCAAACATAGTGAGGACGTACATACAGGTTTAATATAAAAATAAATTAAAGCTAAAAAGGTGTTAAAAACAACTTAACGAAGGCACCAAACGAAATAATATAAGATGGGAATAGCCAATAATAAGTTAGATAAAAGGTTAAAAGTGGTTTCATGGTAACGTATTTTTTAATTCGATTTATTTTCAATGAGAAGAAAGAAAACAAATAATTTTATTTAAAACTCGGTAATTTTCATATAAGTATGTTTTTTCTGCAGCTCCATTAAAAAAACCAACAAACTCGGTTTAAAAGCATAGACAATTTTCCGGCCAAAAGTAAAGTTCAGCATGGAAAACACATCGATCAAAATCTTCAACTCCCCCCCCCCATGACTACACTTCCAGTTGTCATATTTACAACGTTTTGACAGTTGACATGTCTTTAAGCATGTAAACGTCAATCAGGAAGATTAGATTCCACATACACAAGCATCCATCGCATCCTACTTTGACGATCAGTAACGGCATTATTTTACACATTAGGCAAAATTACTGCATTTTGTTAATGTCGTCACAACAAGAAATGTCAAATTCAACGTGTTTGATCTATTACACGATAAAGGAAGGAAGCACAAGTGAGAGAGAGACCACCTCTACGATGGCTTTCAAGCTTGAACGCTTCCACATCCGACCGACTTTAATGTTGTTTACTAAATCATTTTCTGAATGATTGATTCTGCCCAAGGGCGGACTGGGTCTTCTCAAAAGGGCGAATACTTCGGATTATCGGAGAGCGCGAGTTCTATAGCCCGTGAGGATGCACCGGCCCGGGAGCCGGTTGGCTCAGTCTGCCCATGCGCCCATCGCTAAATGATGTGCAAGGATTCATGTAGTGAATGGCATTTCCTACTCTACTTTTTGCTAGAAAGTGTTTACGAGAAGAATGAAGTCTAACCTCCATTTAACGATCGTTTTTACTGGTCCGAATTGAGTAACATGGAGCCCAATGTTATATTTTCCACGATTTAATGATAACGTCTCATTAGCCTGCAGTTACAATTAGAATTCCAGAAAATCAACTGTCGTTAGAAAATCAACTTTCAACTGAATGAACTCAACTGGAGCGAATGCTGATTTACAGTGTGTAAAGAAGTATGTGCTACGTTTTTTTTGTTTTTTTTTACATCAACGATGATCTTTTCAATGCATTCGAAAAAACAACTCTAAATGCCAACTCCCAAGAAAAATCAAAACAAACGTCAAATCAAAGATTTCTTTCCGAAGCAGTAATTACGTACACACTTGTACCTTACGTTTATTAAAATCAACAAGTATTTTTATGATTTTCCTTTTCGATAATTTTAGTTCGATCAATAGCGCACCCAGGATTTTTGACCGGGGGAGGCATAACAATGTAAAACATTTTTTAATGTAATAGTTGCTGCTTTTAATGTATTTTACATGTAAATTTTCACCCCCGAGGAAGGATCTGGGACCCACCACCCCCAATTGGTGGGTGGGGTGATTGATTCCGATACATCTGTTCCTCCGATTTAAAGATAATTTTCACTGGTCCCTTGAAGGTCGTTAAATTGAGGTTAGACTGTACATCGAATCAAAATTATTTAAGTCACGACGGCTTTCGTTAACGGAGTCAACAAGTCAAAAGTGTGGGTTCCCCTGCAACTAAATCCAACCTCACGTTGTCAACATAAATATGCCAAATGTACGAGTTTTACATCCGAAATAGCCGCATAATGAAATAACCCAAAGGTATGATATAGTACTTCTCAACCTTTTTGAGGCCAAGGCCTGGCAAATTTTTTTTTTTTATGAGCCGAGGGGCCCGGACACAACGAATGCACTCGTGAATACTTTTCCATTTTTTGAAGTCCATCAAACTATCATAAGTACGAATGATTAATTATAGCAGAATCGTAAAGTACATCAGAACACTCCTATTGATATATACACTTTGCTGATACACTTCTTTGACGATTAGTCACTGGCATTTGGTTGGTTGTACGTTTATGGCGCAAGGACAACAAGGATCATTCTGCGCCAGACAAGATGAGATTGTGCACACAATTCACAGGCACTTGCGATACAGATAATAATTCGTCCAATTTTAAGAATAGAGAATTTACGGCACATTAGTGTAATCGGTTTGCAACTTCCAAACTTTTAACTTAATTTCCTATTCACATTTTGGAGATACAGTGAAAAGGAACCCGTAAGGGACACCTCTACTTAAGGAACGATTTCTCTGGTCCCAATCCCTTTGAATAGGGACATTAATGTGTTCACCTCTGATCAACGGACACTAGAGAAAGTATCCAATACAGGAAAAAAGGCGAGATAAATTATTTTCTTAGTAACCGTTTGATAACTAAAGGGTAATTTTGCGGTCAGGAATAGAGACATGTTCAGTAGAGGAAGCGAGAACAGGTTTAGGGAGGAATGGTTGGTGCGGTCAAGACAAAGTGAAGACGACTAAGAGATGGCATGAAAGTCAGACAGCAAAAACTACAATCCCTTATAATACACCACACAATTTCAAAAGTTCATGTTAAATGTTGGTGATAATGAGGGGCTCGAGATGGGCAGTAAATTTAATATCCATGCGGAAACACATTCTTGTAAAGTAAGTGCTTCCAAACAAACCAATGTAACAGATTATTTCAAATAAATTTCTGTAAATACCAAACTTCATCACCCATTTTATACACTTTGACAATTTATTTCATTAATTAACAATTAAGGGTGTCCCTTTTTGAGAGGTATCACTGTAGAACGGGTCTCTCCCCTTTGGGGCTCCCCAAAATAGGCAAGGTTAGGTTATTCGGCTTGCTGGCACTTTTTATTACCGGTCACAATAAACAATACACCTTTTCTCTAACATTAAAAGATTTGGCTGTCTGAAAATTCTCGATTATTCACGAATACTCACCCACTTAAAAATACACGGTTTGCTTGGTCATTGGCATTTTCTACACAGATAACATCTTTAGGCATTCTGAGTGTTCAGACGAATTCGCGACTATATTTTTCCTCAGAATATTTCCACGATAAAACCTTTATTCAGGACAAATGCTCAGGAAATAAAAATAACAAATTCCAGGAGAATCTCTCGCAGCCCGGCATAATGAATGCCAGGGCCCGGCGGTGGAGAAACACTAATATGGAGAGTAGGATTGACCGACCTCTTGCCTCTACCGAAAACAACTTGAGGGAGAGAGAGAGAGGGGAACCCGCTTGACAGGCAATACTGTTTTAATTACCCATGACTATCATAACACTAGTTTCCGTGTTTCTTCCGCAAGATAGAGAGGGAATCTGAATAGTGACTTAATATCACCATGAATACGCACTGAGGAGAACGTGGAATATGAAGCTTTAAAATATTTAATTCGGATACTAAACACACAGCTACACGATCCATCGTATTGAATTCCCAAAACGTGTCTATTTCCATTCTTTACAATCAGATGGAGAGACTGTTCATTTTACAGTAACGCGCAACACCAGAGCAGTAGCTAGGAAATGGTGAAGGCCTACGACAGAGGCGTAAAAACGGCTGAAATAACTCACAAGGGGAAACACGAGTCCCCCTATCGTATGCCCGTGACTAGGAGGTGAAATCTGGATGGTTTTGCCAGGGGTGTAAGACAGCTACATACAGTAATCAATCACCGCTGACAAATTTCAAGGGTCGGAGTTAAAACGCCGCTATTCAGAAACAGGCGTTAATGAGAATGAGTGCAATTCTGTGAAGCATTTGCCGGGAACGCAAAAAGCCGTCGTTACACAGAAATAGGCGTTACGGAAAGAGTTGACGTATACATAACCACGCAACCAAGATCTTCAAAGCACCTTGACTTCGTATGTATATCGCATTGAATCGAAATTAATGAATTTTTTTTTTTCCTTCAAACACTCTCCTCTTGTGGACAACAGGGAACCTCAGCAAGTTATATCCCAAACAATAGAATCTTAACTCTCACTCACCTTCTTCCCGCCAATAACTTTCTCTGAAGAAAATCGATTGCATATCGAAATGAGAAGACTACACGGTGAAAATAAGGATTGGCTCTGATAAACGATGATGAATTGCGCCAGTCAGTGACGTGAACACAATCCAGATATGCAACTGGGGCAAGGCAAAGGGCATATGGGGGTACAGGACACACGGGATCTCACGAGTATATAATAATTTTACGGAACGGTACAGGATATAAATATTATGTCACTACAAACACAAATAAATTTGACGTTCCTATGATTTTTTTTTTATTTATTTATTTATTTATTTTTTTTTTTTACCGCAATTACAAGTACTGTAACAGCATATATCGAGGTTTATATTTTAAATTTTATGGTGGTGTAAGAAGAAGAATTTTGCCCACGGCGCCTTCATTCCTAGACTTAATAGCCTTATTGAAAAATTCGTAACTGGCCATAAGGAAAATATTACTGTTTACTCAAAATTGAACCATTACACCAAAAACAAAAATTTTAATACAGCTGCAGACGTCTTGACGTGCGAGTGAATCATCTTATAAATTCATCTATGTTTGAGCCTTTGCCAATTTCACGTTCACATGAAAGTAAAATAAGATTGGCTTTCCTCTGGTGAAGCATTGTACGTCTGTAGACTCTAAGTGGATGAGTGAGGGTCGAGAAAGTTTTCTTGCATGTAGCCGTCGATATTCCAAGAGCTAATGCGCCTGCGTATGGGGAATAAATATTGGGAAAGAATTCTTTGAAAGGGAACAATAGAAACATAATTTCCAATGCTACTGCTCTATCTCGTTTTTGAGGCGTATTCTGAATTTTCCATTTTGTTAATTCTTAGCAGTTCTCATTTCACCTTCACTGGTTGAAACACCTGTAAGTTCCGACAATGGAATCAACGAATTACGCTGCAGAAAAGCTCTGCCACTTGGATCCAACGGAGGTGGATCCAAAGAGGGATTTTTTTTTGGGGGGGGGAGGTAAAATACAATAGGACCCATTTATATAGAGCCCGCATTTAGGGAATTTCCAGATATAGCGAGGAAAATATGGATTTTGTTTGGTATAATTTGGTTAAGCTCAATATAATTTACCGCTTTTAACGAATAAGTCTTTTTTTGGACCCCGAAATTAACGAGCAATTTAAAAAATAAAATAGGAAATCAAACTTTTTGTAAAAATTCCTTCGTTATATGAAGGTGGTCGTTATAAAAGGCGCTCGTTATAACCGATTTTCACCGCATTTTTATAGATTTGGGAGTGGAAATTTCCCTACCCCGGATCCACTAACTTGCATGCAGAGACAAGAGAGAAATTTGTTCTTCTGAATCGTGCATTCATTTAAAAAAACAAAGCACTTAAAATAGAGAAGTGCAAAAGCTTCAGCTTGCATATGTCATTTTCATCGGACTTGTTGTTTCCGAATATTGACATGACTACAAAAATACTCAAGGTACTGCTTTCTCTTTTTTGGACGTTTTCTGTTAGTGTTTGGAAACTTGTTCCCAATTCCACATTCGGAAAAGAATTCATGGCTGTCCTTACAGATTAGTTTCAAATTGTAGTTTCTAACGCTCTGTCCCTGCCATTCCACGTAGAAGATCTGCAGGTTTTGCTTGTAGAATATCCTTTATTGATCAGATCATTTCGAGAATCTTCTGCATCATAAGCGCAATGAAAATGAAGCCGAATTCCTTCATTTTTAGAAAGATCTCTTCAGCCTGAATGTAAACCTCCACTGTAAACTTTGATCCTGCCGAAACCTTCTTCAATACCTTCACCATTTTTTCATATAAATCATCCTAAGCAAATGCAAATATCGCAGAGCAATAAGGGTTGTTCCTGCTCTTAACTTAATATTTGTTATATTTATATTTATTAGAGACCAGATTATATGCACTAAAAAATTAGCAAAATGTGCATGCAAACATGTATTAAAAACCCAAAATATGCATTTACATGCACTTAAAAAAGTAAAATATGCACTTAAATATTTTTTCACTTATTTAAAATGTAAATGTCCTGCGGTTTAAAAGAAAAGACTGATTTTTATTACAAAATTAGGCGAGTAGAAATATTTCATATATAACACACTTTTTATTATATCAAGTTTTTCTTCTATGTTAGGAACAATTAAGCTTTTGTCAATCAATTGCATTTTGTTTGTTTTGTGGTTTTACGGCTCAAAGACTACAATGGTCATGCTGCGCCGGGACCTACTGTTTTCCGAGGAATCCGAACCTCTTATGGCCTAGGGAACCAAACCCCGGACTACAGTGAGCAGTGCGATCTTTTTATGAGATCTCTGAGTAAGCGTTCTTTGTACACTGTTGGGAGTCGAACCCGGATTAACGGCGTACTAGGCGAACGCGTTACCACACTGCGCCACCGCAGGGCCAATTGCATTTTATGGCCAAACAGATACTTTCAAATCTACTGAAATTAATGGATTGCATTTACAAAATTTTGCGGATAGTAACGGATATTCTATCCGTGATAGATTATCAGCGACGTCTACTTATAGATTAATGGTGCAGAATTTTGCCCCATATAAGTATTTGTTATCTAATGTGACCTTAGATTAACTACCTATCTAGCACACTAGAACTAAACCCTTCCGTCTCCCTTCTACGGATGACGGCTAATTTAGCTATGAACGTAACTACAATTTTTGGCGTCTCGGGACATTATTAAATATGAACATTTGCAAGTCCATTTTTCTTTCTGTTAACATGAGGGTAAAAGGAAAGTTTAACTTTATAGTTGTGTAAAAAATGACTGATAAATGAATAATAAAATTACTAAAACTCTTGAAATATGCAGTTAAATGCAATTACGCTGAAAACAGCCAAAAGATGTAATTGATGTTCACATAATCCGAGCTATAGTCATTAATTTATTTGAAACAATGAAAACCCACGCCATGAGCAAATTAAAGAAGTGGACTCGTGAAGAATTATAAAAATACTGCGAACATGTACAAATAAAAATAAGCGACAAGCTTCATATTCCTCCAGGTGTAACAGCTTTCATCCGACCATTAGATGTTTATTTTTTTGTCAGTACAATTTAAAAAAAAAAAAAAAAATGCAAACTACGCTACTGTAAATGAAATTCTAATAAAATTAACTGATCGCAACGAAATAATAAAAATGCATTCATTAGTTTATAATCAAATTCAGTCCAAGGAAGGTAAGTCTATGTAAATGTACCCTTGGGCTGCTTGCAATTATACTGATGTCATTTGATAACATTTTATCTTTTCACGTCAATCATGAAGAATATAGTTTTAATAAATGCAGAGAATTTTTTTTAAAGTGTACAGATTGCAATACAAATTTATGTTTTATGCATTTTTAAGTAAGTTATCGTTTTCATGAGTAATCAGAAGATTTAGTACTTTAAATTTATGTTATAAATTTCTTTTACGCTAGAATTCACCTAGGGAGAATATAAGACATATGCAAATGTGGCACTGCACAGGGAGGAAAAAATTATAATTTTTTTTAACAGCGGAGAAGTGAAACAAAAAATATTCTTATTGATTATTGTCTCTGAGAAATAATAATTAATTAAGAGGAATATTACATAGCTGGGATGAAAGGGGTATTAAAATAAGCATAGGGAGGTACTTTAGTTAGAGTTTGCTCAGCAGATAACTTACTGTTATTTTTTATCAAGCACTCCAAATGAATGTAAAACTACCCCTAACTGAAGACTTCACTTTACGGCTGTGCAGTTAAGCGCTAAGCTGCGTTTTAGTGTAATTATGAAAATTTAAAAAATCATAAAAGATAAAATTGAGTTTTACAGAAAAGTTCTTTCGGTTTTGGTCTTTACTCATGTGTATCTGTCATACTGTCTCGATTTGAGGTACAATTGGCACTTTTGGGGCTTCCCTTGTGAGTGTAACAGTTTTTATATCTCAAGTAAATGGGTATACACAGTAAACCTCTCCGAAGGCCCACCTCCCTTAAGGAACATTTTTTCTTGAAGCGGATTTTTTCCTATATTGAACGTGTTTTACCTAATTTAAATGTATACTGTTTGCAAATATAATAAAATTACTAATATTTTTTAGTAAACATTTTGGTTGAAACCTTGTCACTTATAAATCTGTGCTACACATTTATAAAGATAAATACAAAAATTAAGGATAATATATAAATATACTACT
>QLNU02015003.1:66136103-66153690 GCA_006491805.2 Dysdera silvatica | reverse complement strand
ATCTTGGGTAAAAGGCTCTTGGTTGATTGGAGGCTCGATAAGTTTAGAGAATTTTTTCAGATGTGTTGATTGGCATTTCTCCATAATGCGTTGGCATCGTGAATAAATTCTAGTTTCCCAAACACTAAAATTTTGAACTTCTTTGGACAATTTAAGATGTAGAGGATAGAGTTCATTTTCGATATAAGCTAACTATCTAATAACAGATTGTTAATTTTCGTACAAAGCAGTGAAGGGAGGAAAGGAGGGAAAAGGTCCTAGTTGTACAATAGACCTTTATTTTGTAACCTGTTTCATTACCACCCACAATGAAGCCATCTGTATTACTAAACTGACCAATGACTTCGGAAAACCGTGGAGGGGGGGGGATTGCTGGGATATGGCTTATCCCAGGCCCGTTGTTTTGGGAGGTACATCTGCTGGAATATACCTTTTCCCACCTATAAGCTAAAGGTTAAAACAAGTTTAATTCCAATGATGCGGTAGAACGCAGTCTATTTTTCCACCTATCATAGTCTGAGGAAATAGAATAACTTGCCCCAAATTCTAGAAAGGGTTAAATGCTTTTTCATGGGTACAGGGCTATAGCCCTCAACCCAACGCCATAAAAAGCATTCAATTATAATTTTCAATTTTCTAGGAAGGGCTCAATTTTTCTAGTGAAGGGGATCTAAGCCATACCGCCTCCCTAGTTATGCCAAATGCTTTGCTGTTTTGTTACCTAGACAACAGTGGTTTAACTTGCTTGGGAAACCTAGTTGTTCCGCACAGCATGAACTTACAAGGGAACCCCTTTCGCTGTTCACTGCACTTTGAGATCAGACCTATGGGAGATGATAGTGCTTGACTTCCTGATCACAAATATGTAATCATTAATGATTACAGATTTGTCATCATATGTAATCAAAAATGATATGACAATTTTTTATGAATATTTGAAGTCCAAAAATGACACTTTTTTCGCCAGGTTTGATATTTTTTAATCGCACTGTATGTGAGCAAAAACAGGTTTGAAGTCGGTAAGATTATGAAGAATCATCGTATTTAACGGATAAAAATGAAAAATTATGTCTCAGCCACTTAAAGTATAAAAATTAACGTGATACCGCTTCGCTTAATGTTTTGCAGAAATTTACTATAAGACCGGTATAAGACTTTAGCAAAACGAACAGTCTCAACCTTTCAACACTCGGTACAACTTGAAAACAATCTTTAACTTGATAGCACACCCCACCAGAGACTGTAGAAATTAGACTACACCAAAAACTGGATTTTAACATGACTTCCAAATCATACGTTTACCTAACATGCTTCACACGGTTTGAAAACAAGACAAAGTAAAAGATTTAGAATTTGGTCACCAGTGCACAAATAGGACGATGTAACAGTGACAAAAAAGACTTTTACACATTAAAAAAATATTTAACTTTAACGCATAGTTTCAGCACATAAAAAATTGGAACTAGTCACATTAAAGGTTAGTTTTTAATACATCTTTTATAGAGAGATCCCACTCACATTGAAGCAAAAGCTATTCCCTGACAAACTACAAACAAAACTCTCAACTGACCTTTGGTTGCAGGGAAAATGGCTCCATGTTTGCGGAAGATTTAGCTATTTAAAACGAAAATTAGGAAAATTTTCCATCACAATTTAAGGACGATCACAAATTCTCTGACAATTTAAGGTCAATTACAAATTTTCTGACAATTTAAGGACGATTACAAATTCTCTGACAATTTAGGGACGATTACAGATTCTCTGACAATTTAAAAACAGCTACAAATTCTCCGACAATTTAAAGATGATTACAAATTCTCTAACAATTCCAGACTTCCAAGGTGCATATGGGATCACTGCATACAGGTATGTTTTAATAATACTCAAATTTTAATATACAGTAATGAACACTGCTCACTTTAGTTCCAGTAGATCTTCTATAAAAATCTAAAAAAAAAAAAAAAGTAATATTACATATCAGCATTTGCTGTTGATTATTAATATAAAAATGTGTATTATTATGAGATATAAAAGGAGATAATTACCTCCTTCTTTAATAGAACTTGAGGTGTTCTCAGTGCTGACCGCAGTATTATATACAAGCCACTATATATTAAATCAATGTTTGTGGTATCTGCACATGAGTCTTTTACTTCCATATACATTTCTGGTGTTATGACCTTGCCTTCTAAATCAGCTATACACACTAAAAAAATAATAATAATAAATAAATATATACAGCAGGACCCATATATAATGAAGAGTTTAGGACCAGCAAAAACACTCACTATATCCAGTTGCGGCTATACTGCACAACAACCCCCTAGCTCTCTTTCTCTCGAAATAAGTCTAGAATCGGGAATTTCAGTACATTGGCTTGTGACGTCATGTTTATACCATCCTTCTGTGACATATTTGTGGATATACAAGGTGAAGACAAGGAATGCCATAAAATACTATTTTCCCACCACAAACGTTGGACCAAGGAAATAAATGAATGTTAGTACCCCTTTTTTTTAAGTCTGCTGAATTGGGGAAGGGGAGGAAGAGAGGATAGAGAGAAGGTGGGGGGGAGATGAAGATAAAAAGGTGTGAAGGGGACGAGGAGGCAAAGCCTTGTAAAGTTATGTTAAACAACATGGCGGTAAGTCATGACACTATTGCCATACATATTGGAAACACTTTGCATTAAAAATCACTGAAGGACGAATTCTGTACTAGCACCGAAAGTTACAAACTTGAAAGCCAATAAAAATATATTCCTTGCAATTTATTGCTGGATTTGGGTAAATAATATGAACTATATATTTGGGTAAAATACAGTTATTTTCGGGAGGAGTGCGCGTCCCCTGTACCCTTCTCCTCTTCTTCTGCCACTGTATTGCAGGGCAAAATTTTGGCAGATGTTAATGTTTTTCTGCCTAGGTTTGATATGCTGAGGAACTATGTAGAGAAAACGTTATAGGTGTAATTTCACACAAAGTCAAGGAAGGAAGGAACACAACAGGGAAGGATGTCTTATCATAATCTGAAATATACTTCTGCGACAAGGAATAACTGATGTTGGCAAGTTCAAAATCTGAAGGAATTTTGTTCAGATGGCTAAATTTTTTGAGCGATGAAATAGTCTATGGTCATTTGAGTCTATTGCAGAGCAAGTTGGACACATAGGATTGTCACTGATTCTCCATCGATATAAGACCGAGTTAGTAGGAAGGCTATTAGTTATGAATCGGATAAAAAGTGTACTTTGTCTTCTAGAAAGAGGAAGATCAAAAAGTGAAAAATTGAAAGGTATAAAGCAATACTGAAAGTAATGATCACTATCTTTCCATCTATCAATAAGCGAGTGATGAAATGATTGTTTTAAAAGTCTTAATTCCTCATTAATTATAGTCTATTGTAAATGTACTGTAGGATGATATTTATTTCTAGCTAGAAGGTCTGCTTTGGAATTGATTGGAATCCCTGAGTGGCTTGGAACCTAAATTAGATAGAAGTCAATGTTTTTTCCAATTAAATTCGTCACAGCTTGAAGAAAATTGACAATTATGGAATTCTTTGATTTGAAATTTTTAATTGCTTGTAGAACTGATTTGTTATCACAGCAAATGATTATTGTTTTATGTTGGAAATTAATGGTGATGCAAAAAAAATATGGCAAAAGCTTCTGTTGTAAAAATTGAGTAATCATTTGTAATTATGTATCTTAATTTTTTTTTTATATTTGTTATTGTGAAAGCTGTGTGATTCTCTTCCTTTGAACGATCAGTACACCATTGTTCAAAAATTTTAAAGTTGTCTTTGATGCATGCATTAAATAGGGATACTATTTCATAATATTTTAAAGATTTGTTTTGAAATGGCCACTCATCAATCACGATTTGGTTAGAAATTATTGATATATTGAGAAGAATATTTAATGGTAAATTCCAAGAAGGATTTCCTTTGTAACATTCCTTCAATGGATTGTTGAAATTTATCATCCACTCTTTTGTAGTTGGAGAACATTTCTGAGATTTTATGAGCATTTCTTTTTTATTTCTTCCCGGTTAGGGCAATTTCTGTCAAACCATATATGGAAGAGAAATTTGTGAAAGCTATATTTGAAGGTCAGATCTAAATCTAGATTATTTGTAATGAAATTTGTCAGAGTATTTGATGATGATTTAGAAATTCCAAAAGCTCTCTTGAGGTTTCGATTTATAATACGGTTAGGAGTGTTAATTGTGGATAATGGAGAGTTGCCAAAAAAGTGAAGCGCCATACGTAATTTTGTTTTTAAAGATCGCACAGACCATATTAGCCAAGATCTTCGTTGGAGCAGTATTGCAATTAGAGGAAATAAATCTAAAAATATTAGTGAGGGCTTCTGTTTTATCTTTCAAGTTTTTGAAGTGAAAATTTCATTTTAAATTCTTTTGAAATGTGATGCCTAGTATTTTAAGATGATTTGAAATTGGTAAGGGTGAACCATAAATGTTTAGATTTGAAATAGGAAAGAATTTTCTGTTTGCTATAGAAATCCATTCACTTTTCTATTTTGCAAATTCAAGTTTTCAATTTTTTGCCCATGTTGTTATGGAATCTATAGCTTTTTGTAGATTACAGTCTTTATTGTGGTTTATAAGGAGAACATCATCAGTATAGACGAACATTTCACAGGAATAAGTTTCTGATTGAAAGGTGTCATGACAATATAATGAAAATAAAATAGCTGATAAAACCACTCCTTGAGGAACACCTTTGTTATAATTAAAATTATTTGAAAAGGTGTTTTTCCATTTAATTTTGAATGATCTGTTATCAAAGAAGTTTTTGATGAATAGCAAGAGGTTACCACCAAAACCTAATGATACAAGCTTATATATGAGTAATTCATGAGGAATTGAATCATAAGCTTGTTTTATGTTAGTTTTAAATATTAATACATGATTTCCTCTTTTAAAGTTCAATAAACAAATAGACTTTAACAGTACAAGTCTGTGAATAGCTCCCCTATTTTCAAGAAATCCATAATGATTTAATAGATTGCTTTAATCCATAATGATTTAATAGATTGCATTTAATAGATTGCTTTTGTGGGTTATGATTTTTATTCTTTCAAGTAATAGTTTTTCAAATAACTTGGTGATATTAGATGTAAGTGTAATTGGACGATAGTTTTTGATGTCGGTACTATATTTTTTTTGGTTTGAGTACTGGTATGATAAATGAAGATTTCCATTCATAAGGAATTACATTATTTAACCAATGTTATTAAATATCTTCAAAAGGTTCATTTGAGCATTTGTGTCAAGTTTTTTAATTAACCAGTGAGTGATTTGATCAGGAGAGGAGTGGGTTTTTAATTTATTTATTACAAAAAGTAATTTGCTAAGAGAAAATTTTTCATCACTCCAAGGAAATTTATTGTTTGATAAGTCCGTCGGAATTGGGAAAAGGGATTCACAATTGGAAAAAAAATCACTAAATTTATTAGCTTGATCAAAAATGTCAGTGATTTCAACATTATTTATTTTAATAGGCATGAAAGATACTGGGAGATTCCAACTGGTCTTTATGATTTTGAAAATCCTATTAACGATATTATTATTTTTTGGATCATGCAGCAATTTGCTCCAATATGATTGTTTGTCTTCCTTAATTGTTTTGGTTAACTTTGCTAACCAATATTTATAATTTTTCCAGTCTTCCTAATTCAAAGACTTTCTGGCTATTTTTAAAACTTCCCTTTTTTTTGCTAGCAAAAAGTTACATCTTATGAACCACTATGGAGAGTTTTTTCTAAATGTGATTTTAGAATGTTTAGCACAAGAGGATTGGAA
The DNA here is from genome assembly GCA_006491805.2 of Dysdera silvatica. Classification (NCBI taxonomy): domain Eukaryota; kingdom Metazoa; phylum Arthropoda; class Arachnida; order Araneae; family Dysderidae; genus Dysdera; species Dysdera silvatica. Next base: position 66,147,862 of record QLNU02015003.1, on the reverse strand, counting down.
TTCATAACTAAAAGATTCATAAGATGGGAAGTCAGTACTACGGAACCAGGAACTGATATCTTTGATTAATGAATTTTGGTTTGTTATTTTACTTTTTTTACATATAACTTATTAATGGCCATATTAGTGTCTTCTGACAGAAAAATCATGGTTTGTATAGAGAAGTGGTAACTGTTGAAAGTATAACTAAATACATCCCAGTTATACGAGTAATAGAAACTAGAGGTTAATGTGATATCTATGCTGGAAGTTTTATTAAGATTTATAAAAAGGGTTGGCTGTCCATCATTCAAAACATAAAGTTCGGATGAGTTGATCCAATTAACTAATTTTTTCCCGGAGGAACATGAGTTTTTACTTCCCCATAATGGATGAGCGACATTAGCATCACCTGCTATTATTAATCTATCATTTTTAAGTTTATCTATAGTGAAAAAAAAAATCGAGATTTTTTCCTTGTAAAATAAAAATTTATTATATGGTATGTTATTTCAAATAAGGAGATGTCAATGATTAGGACTTCACTTTTTTAATTAATGAAGGATAGAGGATTAAGTTTTGCATTTAAATGGTTTTTGCAGAGAGCAATTAAACCATCTCCGCTCTTATCCTTTCTCTCAAGTCTAAAGATTGAGTAGTGATCAAATCGAAAATAATCGTCTTTGGTAAGCCAAGATTCTTGAATAAGAATGATAGAAGAGCTGCTGAAAGGTCGAAGAAGAAAATTCTTTTTTTTTCCCCGATGCCTTTTGCATTCTATTGTGTAATGTCAATTATAGGTAAATTTAGAGGAAGAAAGAGAATAATGACAGAAATAAGAGTTCAAATTAAAAGAGGTATGAGAGAAAGGTGCACAAAATATCAAAATAGTAATGACAACATTCTTAAACCAAATGTTTTTCTGAATTGAAGAAATACAACCACTTTTCTTAAATAGTCTTTGATGAGAACTTATATCTTCAATGATGCAAGATGAAAAATGAGGATGATAAAATGTGAGTAGATGACACTTTTTTATAGAAGCTCTCCATGTATCGTAATTCCCTTCGTTTGAATCTAAATGAGAGATACTCAAATTGAATTACTGTTTTTACAGAATGCCACTTCCAAAAATCCCAAAAAGACTCTCTTAGGACAAAAATCCAATAAACATAAAAAAAACTAAAGTGGCAGAAAGAGCAACTTTCTGAAAAAAAAAACAAGACCACATAAGTGGCCAGGTTTTGAACAGTGTCACAGATGAACCAAGCACTTCTTGGGAATTAGTATTATCAAGACTAATATCAGAGAAACAACAGTCACTTTTCCCTGAGCTCTTGGTTGAGGGAATTTTAGAATTTTTTAGTTTCGTTGAAGTTTGTTTTTTGAACTTGTAATATTAATAATTTTAGAATCCATCCTGTTAATTTTCTCCATCATAATATTAAATGTAACTTTAATTTCATTCGTTATTGCTTCCTTGAATTCTTTTATCATTGTTGTGTAACAAACTGCTAAAATGTCTTTGATACCGTTCTCTTGAAAGTCCTTAAAGTTATTCTGCAAAGAAGATAGTCTTCTAACTTCTTTAATCTTTTTTGGTCTCATTTGATTCTGATAAAGAGGATTGATTACTGATAAGACGTTTCCCCCATTCTAACTAGGCATCATGATAAGTACCTCCTTCGTTAGCTTTGATGGACAAAATATTCTTTTGCCTTTCCCATGTTGGATATATCAAGTGAAAAGCAGCATGGGGTCCATCACAGTTTATGCAATAAGTTTTATTACAAGTATGATTTTCCGACAAGGGGATGGGGCACCATCCGCAAATTTTTGCTCCTTGACACGAGGTCACACTATGTCCAAATTTGTTCATGTTGGTCAACACATATTCTTTGCATAATGAATAAGGTAAAATGCTTGTAGAGACTGGTTTGTCAAGAAGAGAAGAAATTTTCATTAAGTTGTTCATAGTAGCTACATTGTAGGTTTCTATCAATAATGAACCATTCCGAAGGGGTTTGATTTGGTCAATTTTTGTATTAGTTGCTGCTTTAAGGATAATTTCCCTTTTTTTTTTCTTAATGAGGTTATGACCTGACAATTTATTCTCATTGTTTTCAATCATAATAACCATTTTTGAAGCACATGCCTCCTGAGCAAGTTCGAAGTCATGATGGCTAAATGGTTATTTGAAAGTTCCGGAACTTCTTTAGAATAATCGGTGACACTACAGATGAATCCCCTGTTTTGTCGCCAACTCGTCTGCAAAACTAATGCTATACTCTTAAAAGGGAGGGAAAGTTTTGTGAAGCGTTAAAAATGTACGCATGGTAGCTATAGTGTCGTATCGTCGGTTTGTGACGGTGGTGGTTTGTGAGTTGTAGGGATAGGATGAGCGACCATTTAAATGTTTTTATTTTTGTAACAGATTGGAACTAATAGCATGTTTGGGATAGGGGGAGATGAGTGGAATATGGAGTATCGCAATGTCGGCGATGAAAAACTGTTGGACTCAGACTTCGCAGAAGATATGAGGAGGGGAAGAAGGATGAGGAGGTATGGGGGGGAACATAGAGCATCGAAATGTTGGCGATGAAAAGCTGTTTGACTCATACTACGCAGAGTATATGTGGAGACGGTGTCACAAAGAGGAAGTGGAGGAAATGATTCTAAAAGCCATAAAAGCTCAGAAGCTTAAAGACAGAAGTTTTTTTTTTTTGTTAAAAAAATGTGAAAGGAGTGTAATAGGTAGTAAACTCAGTATAACAGGTAATTACTCAAAAAAAAACACGGCGGTCAGGAAGTGAGTGTGTGATGATGCAATCCAAAAAGGAGGCTGCCATGGCAGGGTTGCCACGCCTTGGCAACAAATCGCACAGGGGACACACATGTACTATAGCCGAATAGTCTATAGAGATAACAGAAAGACTCCTTGGTTTTCATTTTCTTTGCCAGAAATTCTTCATTTTCATTTCAGATATCAAAATTAGAAAACTTACCTGGCTTGTTGGTCATAGTAATGTCTTTAGTCGACTTGAATAAAGATAAGTCTTTAGCTGTTTAGCTAAGGGCTTGAGTTACTTTCCACTACAGATTTGATTTTATTGATTATTTGGGCTTTAGAGGGCAATAGGACATTAGTATTTTGAGATGCCATTCTGTTTGCTGGACGGCTTTTGTCCACGAAGACTCAGTGATAAAGAAAAAAACAAAAGGAACTAATACAGATACCGCCCCATTTCGTTTTTAGTGGGAAGTGTTTCCAGCCCAGATGGCAACTTTGTCCTGGCTTGCCACCATGTTGCTTACGTCACATTACAGACTCTGCCCCTTTCCCTCCTACTCCCAGCCTTCACCCCAATCCTCTCCCCTCCTAACCTCTCTTCTTCACTCCTACCCCTCTCTCTCCTTCACCCCTACCCCTCTCTCTTCTTCACCCCTACCCCTCCAACCTCTTCCTTGTGTTCTTTCTCCTCCCCCAACCTGTTTTCTTGACAGTCTCTTCCTACTTATGTTCTAACCCCTTTCTCCTGTTCCCTTTCCACTCCCAACCTCTACCCACCTTGCCTCTTAACCTTTCCCCCCCGTCGGCTTTCCCCTCAAATCCCTTTCCACTCCCAACCTCCACCCTTTTCGCCTCTTAGCCTTTCCTCTCTTTTCCTCCATCCATTCCCCTCCTCCTTTTTCTCGGTGCAGCGAACAAAATAAAAACGGCATACTAACTTATATTCCTTTTATCCGTCGGATAACTTCATCTCTTTACATACACCGTCATCCACGTTAGGCCTAGGGTACAAGCGCACCTTGCAAACCGGGACCTTCTACTCTGAACCAAACAAACCTTCTCCCACAAACCAATCCAACAACATTCCTCTTCCCTTTCAACCGCAATTGAACAAAAAAATCCACATTGACACGTTCCGGCATCTTTCCAATCGCTGCAACACTTCCATGACACTCAAAAGAATAACGAAGCAGCTTCAAAACGGCTTACCACCGCCACAGAGAAACACCGTAAAATGCCCCACCCTGTGTGACATCACGCATCACGTGTTAAAATCACTGATGTCAAAACCCCACCTACAGCGACTTTCCTTCTCATTTCTAGGGGAACGTTAAACTTGTAGGATGATATCTGTACTACCACCAAACAAAATAGCAACTAAGTTGAGAAGAAGGCCCGTAAAAATTTTTTGTGCAAATACTTGGTTCATTACCCCCCTAAAACTAGCGAAATTTTAGCAGAATCTAGCACAGTGTTTCCAAGAACTCAAAACCTGGCAATTGACGCGCAGTGACTAGCTGCCGTTGCTTTTTATAGTTTTTAAGGCCAGGAGAGGACTACTCCGTGCATTACTGATGGTTTTTAGGCGGTGGGGTCAATGGGGGCACCCACACTAGGCTTTCATTAATACAGGAAAATACTGATTGCAAAATCCCTTGCGTCCGAGGAAAACATGGCGAGCTCACAAGCTTGTTCGGGCTTCGTACACACCTACGTGACGTCACACTCTCACGTGATATGGCAATCTAGCGGAATGTTTTTAAGGGAATAGAGCGAGTTTTGGGTAACGAACTCAGTATTGTCACCAATTTTTCCAAGCTGAAGACAAGACTAATTTAAACGACTAATTAAATCTAACTCAAACTTTCACAACACTGTAACTCAAAAACATTTTGACAAAGAATAACATCAAATTCATAGCGGCTACAACACCGTCGAGCACCTTCACATCAAGGTACCCTCCTCATCCACCTTTGCCGTACGGCCTTTGAAAAACCATCAACAAATCTAGTACGCCCCATTTCGGACGCTGTCACAACTTACGTTTTATTAAAGACTGAAATGTAGTTTGATCTATGGACGGCAATAATGTCGACATTGTCTTTACATGATGAGGAACTCTTGCTCCTACAAACAACGAACGATCAGCAACACCTGTAACACTCCCAGACATAGACATTTTCCGAATTCAAAAGATAAACAAACAAAATTAAGAATTAAAGTTCAGATTCCTCTGCTTCTCGGAAAACTTGCGAACGGGAATAAGGAGAAATTAAAGAGTAAGACGAAGTGGACACGCATTGCATTAAACTGTCAACCCACAAATTGGGTGTGGAAGTACAGTGAAAATCGGTTATAACGACCTTCAAGAGACAGCGCAAATTCGGTCGTTTTAACCGATAGTCGTTATAAACGATATCTTTTTAAAATCATAGTAGCTTATAGTATAATTAACGTGACCGTTTATTTTTTTCCTCAAAACGGGACATACGGCGTATGTCCCGTTTTGAGGGAAAAAAATAAATGGGACATCTACTAATTTTTCGGTAATAGTATGTTATTCAAGAAAACGATTATTTTTTTTATAGTTTTTATTTGTTAATGGAAAGAACAGAAATGAACATGTGAAAATAAATAATTTATGTGGTCTTATATTTTTCTGTAGAATAAATTTGCTTAAGTATATTTGGTTTTGATTTCAAATAAGAATAAAATTCTAGATAAGATTTCTTAAAATCTACATTGGTAATTATCATTGCTTTGAAAACTGCTACTTGCAACTATGTTTTCCGGCGCTTACATAACTCATTCATGAGAGAAAAGGCCCTTTCTACCGGTGCATTAGTGCCTGACAGGCATAAAATATATTCAATAATCATACGAAAGTTCGTATGATTAAAATTATTGGGGGGGGGGATTGTGCAAGGGTTTCATTGGGAAGGGTGGCCGCCGGAGACGGCGCTGTAATCCCAGATCAAATTATTGGTGTGGAAGTGTTTGAACCATTCCACTCAATGACTTTCAATTGAAACATTCCCAGTGTTCCATTCTGTCAATTCCTGCGGTGTAATGTAGTTATAAGTGAATACTCAACTAATACTTCTGATAACTTGGTCACAATTAATAAATCCCTTTTCAATCAATACGCCCATTAAACTTTGAATTTCTTCCTACGTAAGTATTTTGGTTAAATTTGCCCATTCAAATATTTTTAATTCGTCAAAGAAAAAAGTTCACTGCTGCACATATTCTTTGCTTATTTTATAGAACTCAGCAGCTGTAGTTCCCATATGTTTTTTATTAATATCACTGCAGCTACTTTTTTTGCAATTTTGCCATTAAACTACGAACAGCGTGGAGAGGAAACAGAGTAATTTGTTTCAAGGCCAAGTTGCGCTTAAGATCAGAATTTTTATGTTTTTCTGATCTTAAATGTTAATATCGCTGGCACCTCTATGAACTATGCTATATTCTGTAAAACGCTTTTCACATCTGACGTCCAATGGAGTATTTCTTTGCTTCATAAGCTGGTACTTTGTAAGTTAACATTAAAAGTGTACTTGCGTTTAGGAATTCTTGAAATCAGGGCCGTGCTTAGAGGGTGCAAGCTGGGCGGCAACCCGAGGCCGGCAAAAAGTTATAGTGCAAATACAAGAAATCAGTTTTTAGCAACTCCATATACTTTCAACAAAGTATTTGGTTAATTCACCTTTTACGTGTTACGTCATACTTCCCATAATGCAACCTCTAAATGGTGGTCAGAATAAATACACGTGTTATTAGTCAAATGTGTTATCATCAGGAGCCTATGTACATTATCATGTTTATTGTGGTGGCCATACGGCCACGTCAGAGACTCGTGGCAGCATAAAAGACTAGAAAAATTACTTTGTAAGTTCTAATATTATAAAACAAGCAGCTTTGTTCGTTGAGAAACTTTTCATTAATTCGTTATAATTATAATAATTAGAGTAATAATAAATTACAATGATTCGTATTTTATTTAATTTTTATCCCCTATTTTCAATTTAACTTCATTATCTGCTCTTTATTTTTACCTACAGCGTTTAGACCAGTAAAGGACTTTATGCTTTATAAAGGACCCAATGCTAAACCCCGGTAAATCTTTTTATCGTTGTGTTATTTATATGTCAAAATATTTTTAAGGGCCGCTAAAATCTGCTTTTGCCCAGGGCCACTAACACGGTAATCACGCCCCTGCTTAAAATGGGGGTGTCACATAAAAAAATTTAAATTGACTACAATAACACACGTTGATAAAAAAAAAACAATGATCAGTCGTCAAGAAAAATGCGCCAGCTAGCAGGCTTCTGACCGACTTATAGTTCGTTCACGAAAAGTAGTCCGATGGTACCGTTAGAAATAACGGGAGTTGACGTCACAAACGGCCTAGCCGATTACAGCAGAGGGGAGGACGTCATTTCAGAACTGGTTTTTAGCGCAGACAAACGTTCGCTAAAAAACCAGTTCTGAAAAGACGTCCTCGCCTCTGCTGTAATCGGCTAGTCTGTCTGTGACGTCAGCTCCTGTAAATTCTAACGCTACCGTCGGACTACTTTTCGTGACAGAACTGGACATATATGTGGGACGTATTGCGCATGCCCCGTCGTCACTGCGCTACTAAGGTTTCTCTCTTTCCGAAAACGGGACATTTCGGCTCGCCGAAGCAGTGCTTGGGGACATCAGGACAGGCTACTTAAGAACGGGACGTATGGTCAGGTTAAGTATCTAGAGTTTTATAAATTATTTTGATAGTAAAAAGTATTAAACTGTTTAGTTTCAAAATTAAATAAAAATGTATTTAATTATAATGAATTTAATTTCCCTTAACGTTAAATTATATTTATAGCCACACTAAATAAGTAGTATTTTTTAGTTTTTTAAATTGAAAAAATTGTAGAAAATACTAAAGTATATAATGTAGAAAACAAATCTAATGAATAATATTTATTATATTATACTAATGACTTCCGAACAGTGCCGGTTTGAGAATTTTATGGGCCCTACGCTGAAAAAATAAAATAGGGCCCTAAAGAATATGACCCATGTCATGTTTAATTAATAAATCACGCAGGATATTTTTTTTTTTTGTTCATTATCTTCAATATTCAGGTTTAGCAGTAATAAAAATTTCTCGGACATTTGTAAATAAACAAGATTAGAATAACGCTTAAATTTTAATAACTAACCCACGTGGTTCTGCTTTATGACTGTCAAGTCGCGTCGTTATATCCGATACGAATTTCCCTACTTAGAATCTACGTAGACTACAAAATCGCCGTCGTTATAGCAGGTTTCGTTGTTATATACGATGTCGTTATAACCGATATATTTAGTATGGAGTAGAATAGCAAACCAAACTTCTTGTAAAAATTCCGTCGTTATATGCGGTTGGTCGTTATAAACGATTTTCACTGTAGTTAGAAATTTTTTAAATGATTTGCAACATTTTTGAATGTTCATAAATTACCAAAACAATCCATGGACAATAATCACTGCACCTTTTTAAAAATCGGAATTTTAAAAATTAAAAAATAAATAAACACACTTTTTCGTTATTTTTCACGCAGATTTCTTAGTTTTTGAGAGTCATGAACGTTTATTTTCCTCTTCGTATTTTATTTAGATTGTTCATATAATTTCAAAATAAGGTGAGCATTTTGGAAGGTCCTATTTTATTTCTTTTCAATATGTTTTGACAAATTTACACACAAAGCGATCTTCTCATGAAAATTAAGTGGTAGCTAACTCAATTTTATTATTTAACATAAAAATAATGACTAATCTATATCTTTTGTTGACTTATGGTATAGACCAGCTGTTCTTTAACTGTGGTCCGTGGACCCCTGGGAGTCCGCGAGATCCTTTCCGTGCTCCACAAAGGTTCGTCAAAATACTAAGGAAAGAGCATTTGCTCTTTAATGCTAAGAATAAATTATGAGGGGACGAAAAATTCTTTCCTTAAATAGTGAAAATTAGTGATGAAACACTAGAAATAAATATGTATGATGAAAATTCCGGGCTTTAAACTTTGAGTTAATTCTTGGGGGTCCGCAGTCTAAGAAAGTTAAATCGCTGGTTTAGGCGGAAGAACTGTCATTAACAGTTGTTCTTAAAGGAGAGTTTTACTAGTTGCTCATATAATATTTTGCGACGCGATTTCTGAACGCAATACGCTCCAGAGTCAAATAATAGAAAACCGATGGAAAGTATTTCTCGTGAAATTTTAATTCCGTGGTATGTATTTCTGAAGAACAAAGTACATTCTTCATCAATGCAATATGTTGTAAAGCAATCAGAATTAAGCAATAATGCTTCAACGATAATGTTATTTACTGTAAAGTCGTAATATTTTGAAATTTGTTTGATCCGATAGAGCATCAGTTAAATCTGTCAGAGAATTTCAGATGATCCTCAAAGATGAAAAATAATGAAGGAATACTGAAGCAAGATTTTCAGAGGTAATGATATTATTACTGATCATGTAAGGTCGCTTTAGAAAAGCCATCAGCGTCAAATACCGCAGAAAATATTATTTACGAACCTATTGTTTTAAATATTCCAGTAACTTCCAGGACTGTTTTCAGCGCCATCTAGCTTTGAGTTTGGCGTTGTAATTTAAATTGCGCCCTCGCCAGGGGGTTCAAGTTAAGTTGATGAACTCTTGCACTTCCTTGGCTATTTTGTGTTATCGTAATCGTTAATATTATACCTGTGTGAGTGCGTGTTCTAATTGTACTCAGAAAATTACCATTGAAACTCTGAGACATGAAATTCAAACCGCTGTCGATTATTGCACGTGTTTCTGGGGAAATCTACGAGAATGGCGGTCTATATAAGAGAGAACATTTGTTGAGGGCTGCGTTGTTTTGGGGACTATTACTTGTTTTTTCTGTTTGTAGAGTATTTAATGTCGGCACGGCACTTTTAGCATCCATGTTTGTTTATTTGTGTTTTGGAGGCTGGAAATTTGCTCGGCTCATCTTCCGAACCGCATTCAGGGATGTCAGGTAAGTGAGGAATTCTATTTTGTGAAATATGAATTTCGCCGAATTAATACTAAAATCAGGATTTTTGCTGAAGTTACGTGAAACTGGGTCCTTATAGACCTTCGCAAACTATTAAGTAATATTTATAATTTCAAAGCAGTTCATTTAGATTAGTTCAGAGTAGTAGCTTAGCAATTCGAAACCTATGGGGAGGGGCTCAAATGGCTTTTAAAAAAGATTGTGATGCGACCTTGGAGAAAATCATGTGCTTTGATATCCAATTGGGGGGGGGGGGCGGATCCCCCTGAGCCCATCCCTTTTTTACGCCACTGGTACTGTGTTCCCGGTATCGTGTCTGAGCATAGGTGTAAGCAGAAAATTCGTTAAAATGGGGTATAAAGCTACAACTCATTTATTTCTATGTTAAATAGCCTATACAAAATTTCATGTCAATGGGGGGTCACAACCCCCATCAACACACCCTTGCATATGCCAATGTGTCTTAGCCATTTAATGATATGGAAGCCTACTGTCGATCACATAAAATTTAGATGTTTTCTTTGTTTTAAACTCTTACATATTTTGATGTAAATTCAATATTGTATAATGAAGAAATTGTCAACGAGTTTAGTATTATGGATATTTTTAAGTTTTTGTATAGGAGGCGCCCAAAGGCAATTTAGAGGGCATTTTTTTTCCGCTGATGTTAACCCAAAGCAAATAATTACTTTAACCTTTTAATGTATTAAAAATATTGCATATATTTCAATTCGGTGGGAGGAGGGTCAATTGATCCCCTGCCCTCCCCAAACGAGGTCCATGGAGGTTCCCCTCCCTTCAAAAATGGATTCCAAAGTTCAAACCGGTTAATTGAAAATCTAATTTATGAACAAGTGACATGTATATAAGTACTTATTAATAAAATGGTTATTATTAAGCATAATTTAAATTTCCTTTTAAATGTCAAGGATCATGCTTCTGCAAGTAGCTGTGATAAAGAATTAAGCACAAGTTTGGGGGTGATGATCACATAGGAAGAATTACGTTCTAACCAAGAATACTAACCTAGAAAAGCACAAATTACGGACACACTGCACATTACGTCCTTGTTTTTTTGTCACCAATCGCACCAACCATGTCCTTCTGGGATTGCATCATGACTTGCCATTTTGCATGTATTTCTGGTCGCTATGTTGGAATACCGTTTGCAAACAGACATACTTTTATATCTTTGGATGTTTTTTTTTTATATTTCTTATATTCTATTCTTTCTTAAAAAAAAAAACCCCATGTACATAAACTCCGAGAAATACGGGTCAAAATGTTTGTCTCTGACATTATGTAACGTTTCTGCATTATGCATTTACATAACCATAAAAAAACAAACATTTTCTCAACCCCTTTTGCACTCCAAAATCCCATTCCCCCTATCTGCCTTTGTTGTACTTCTTTTTACCAAACATACTTTCGTCTCTATAAAACGTTTTCTCGGCCCCCTTTCCCACATTCCTCCAAAAACCCATTTCTTATTCCTCCGCCTACTTTTTTTTTTTTTACCAAACATACTTTCGTCTATATGAAGCATTTTCTCGATCCCCCTTCTCTTTTGCATTTCTCTAAAACCCATTCCCCAGTCTACTTTTGTTGTACTTCCTTTTACCACACGTACCTTCGTCTATTTCCATAATTTCATTCTCACCCCAAACATTTCTTTCTCCAATACACACATACCGCTCTACAAAACATTCTCCAAGCAATGAGTACTTGGTTACTTCTAATATCAATCGCCATTTCCAATTAGGTCCGATGACGTCTTGAACACATATAAAATTGTTTTCCCAGAAAAAAAAATAATTCCAGATTTAATCTGCTTTCACAGAACCAAGAGTCCTTTCGTATCTTTCGCTCATTTTCTTACACTACAGTTCATGAGTAAAGGAATCTACACCCTAAAAATATGCCACTGCGGATACAATACC
>QLNU02015003.1:66120548-66136003 GCA_006491805.2 Dysdera silvatica | reverse complement strand
ATCCACTGTTTCCCTCATACAGCTTTCTGTAGAATTCTTCAACTCTTCTAAGTATTTCTTCCCTATTTCTTGTTACAGTGCCATCCTCTCCTTTTAATGCAATGATGTGTTTCTTCCCAATAGACAAACTCCCTTTAACAACCCTAAGGCTCTTGTTGCTTTCAATGGCCTTCCTTACTAACTCACAATTGAATTTTCTTATATCTTCTTTCATGTTTTTGCGCAAAGTTTTGCAAAGTTCTACATACTCGATCTTGCGACTGGTATTTTGATTGTCCACCTTCATAAGTCTTCGCCTTTTCATGAGTTGTTTCGTCTTCTCAGATAATTTGCTATTCTGCTTTTTACATATTACACCACCAATTTCCCCAGCAGTTTCAATTATTGTCTTAACAATGTTTTCATTTGCTTCTGAGATGTCAACTTCTTCAATAAGTCCTTCCAGTGCAGAAAAGCGATTTTTTAATTCCAACTTGAATGCCTCGGTATTTTCTTTTAATTTCTTTAAATCCACCCTCTTACATACTTGTTTCCTAATGAGCTTCTGCCTTTCTAGTTTAGTATTTAAGTGCATTTTACATCTCACCATTCGATGATCACTTCCAGTATTAAATCTGTTCAGTACGCTGCAATCTTCAATAATTGATTTCTTGTTTGCCAGTATATAGTCAATTTCGCTGGTTCCTCCATTGGGGTGTTTCCATGTCCATTTTCTTTGTAGTTTCTTCTTAAAAAATGAATTCATGATGCTAAGATTTTCAGCTTCGGCAAATTCTATGAGTTGATCGCCACGTTCATTCCTTTCCCCGTATCCGTATTTACCAACCGATGTCTCTCCTTGTTCCTGTTGTCCAATTCTTGCATTAAAATCTCCCATGATGAGCTTGATGTGTTGTTTCCCCTTGGTATGTAGCTGTTTGATTTCTTCATAGAATTCCTCAACCTCTTCGTCGGTATGGCTTGATGTTGGTGCATATGCCTGTACTATCTGAAGTTGGTATCGCTGGGTTAGTTGAACAACGAGCCTCGCTGCTCGATCTGACGTGCTTTCGACTTCAAGAAGGTAGTCTTTAATTCTTTTGTTGATTAAGAAGCCAACACCACTTGTTCTTCCAGTTTCCGTTCCTCTATAATAAAACAAATGTCCACTTTTAAGTTCCACCAACTCTTCACCTTTTCTTCTAACTTCACTGAGTCCTACAATGTCCCATTTGATCTTGTCAAGTTCTTCTTCCAATTCCTGAAGTTTTGCTTCAGAAGCAAGGGATCGTCCATTATACGTTGCCAAGGTCAATAACAAACGGCAGCCTGGGCCATTCCAGTGATTCTTAGCACCCCCTGCTTTCATGCCACGCTGACCGCTGCCTTGATCAGGAGCACTCCAGCACCTGGAGACTAGGGGCCATGGTTTTTGGTGTATTAGCATATTGGAGGAATTAGCCATCATTTCACCACGCTGGCTAGACGGGTTGGTGAATTAGCCCTCCCCTTCCGCCTTTCCATCCGTGCAGCAAATATTAATTTGCCACATAAATAGAAAGCTCAGCCTGCACCACTTGAAGGCGGGGTAGGACACTAGGTTACTGGCCTGGCCGGTTCCACACATCGTCACATACGTTCAGCGTGTGGGTCTCCTTCCAGTTAGATACCAGCAACCCTTTTGCAGGCCACACACACACACACACACACATATATATATATATCATCATCATCATCATATTCAACCATTATCTATCCACTGCTGGATGAAGGTCTCTCCAAATGCTTTCCACACAAGTCTATCCTGGATGTTCCTCCGGGAAAAAATTAATTAATTGGATCAACTCATCCGAACTTTATGTTTTGAATGACGGACAGCCAACCCTTTTTATAAATCTTAATAAAACTTCCAGCATAGATACCACGTTAACCTCTAGTTTCTATTACTCGTATAACTGGGATGTATTTAGTTGTACTTTCAACGGTTACCACTTCTCTATACAAACCATGATTTTTCTGTCAGAAGACACTAATATGGCCATTAATAAGTTATATGTAAAAAAAGTAAAATAACAAACCAAAATTCATTAATCAAAGATATCAGTTCCTGGTTCCGTAGTACTGACTTCCCATCTTATGAATCTTTTAGTTATGAATTCCAATCCTCTTGTGCTAAACATTCTAAAATCACATTTAGAAAAAACTCTCCATAGTGGTTCATAAGATGTAACTTTTTGCTAGCAAAAAAAAGGGAAGTTTTAAAAATAGCCAGAAAGTCTTTGAATTAGGAAGACTGGAAAAATTATAAATATTGGTTAGCAAAGTTAACCAAAACAATTAAGGAAGACAAACAATCATATTGGAGCAAATTGCTGCATGATCCAAAAAATAATAATATCGTTAATAGGATTTTCAAAATCATAAAGACCAGTTGGAATCTCCCAGTATCTTTCATGCCTATTAAAATAAATAATGTTGAAATCACTGACATTTTTGATCAAGCTAATAAATTTAGTGATTTTTTTTCCAATTGTGAATCCCTTTTCCCAATTCCGACGGACTTATCAAACAATAAATTTCCTTGGAGTGATGAAAAATTTTCTCTTAGCAAATTACTTTTTGTAATAAATAAATTAAAAACCCACTCCTCTCCTGATCAAATCACTCACTGGTTAATTAAAAAACTTGACACAAATGCTCAAATGAACCTTTTGAAGATATTTAATAACATTGGTTAAATAATGTAATTCCTTATGAATGGAAATCTTCATTTATCATACCAGTACTCAAACCAAAAAAAATATAGTACCGACATCAAAAACTATCGTCCAATTACACTTACATCTAATATCACCAAGTTATTTGAAAAACTATTACTTGAAAGAATAAAAATCATAACCCACAAAAGCAATCTATTAAATGCAATCTATTAAATCATTATGGATTAAAGCAATCTATTAAATCATTATGGATTTCTTGAAAATAGGGGAGCTATTCACAGACTTGTACTGTTAAAGTCTATTTGTTTATTGAACTTTAAAAGAGGAAATCATGTATTAATATTTAAAACTAACATAAAACAAGCTTATGATTCAATTCCTCATGAATTACTCATATATAAGCTTGTATCATTAGGTTTTGGTGGTAACCTCTTGCTATTCATCAAAAACTTCTTTGATAACAGATCATTCAAAATTAAATGGAAAAACACCTTTTCAAATAATTTTAATTATAACAAAGGTGTTCCTCAAGGAGTGGTTTTATCAGCTATTTTATTTTCATTATATTGTCATGACACCTTTCAATCAGAAACTTATTCCTGTGAAATGTTCGTCTATACTGATGATGTTCTCCTTATAAACCACAATAAAGACTGTAATCTACAAAAAGCTATAGATTCCATAACAACATGGGCAAAAAATTGAAAACTTGAATTTGCAAAATAGAAAAGTGAATGGATTTCTATAGCAAACAGAAAATTCTTTCCTATTTCAAATCTAAACATTTATGGTTCACCCTTACCAATTTCAAATCATCTTAAAATACTAGGCATCACATTTCAAAAGAATTTAAAATGAAATTTTCACTTCAAAAACTTGAAAGATAAAACAGAAGCCCTCACTAATATTTTTAGATTTATTTCCTCTAATTGCAATACTGCTCCAACGAAGATCTTGGCTAATATGGTCTGTGCGATCTTTAAAAACAAAATTACGTATGGCGCTTCACTTTTTTGGCAACTCTCCATTATCCACAATTAACACTCCTAACCGTATTATAAATCGAAACCTCAAGAGAGCTTTTGGAATTTCTAAATCATCATCAAATACTCTGACAAATTTCATTACAAATAATCTAGATTTAGATCTGACCTTCAAATATAGCTTTCACAAATTTCTCTTCCATATATGGTTTGACAGAAATTGCCCTAACCGGGAAGAAATAAAAAAGAAATGCTCATAAAATCTCAGAAATGTTCTCCAACTACAAAAGAGTGGATGATAAATTTCAACAATCCATTGAAGGAATGTTACAAAGGAAATCCTTCTTGGAATTTACCATTAAATATTCTTCTCAATATATCAATAATTTCTAACCAAATCGTGATTGATGAGTGGCCATTTCAAAACAAATCTTTAAAATATTATGAAATAGTATCCCTATTTAATGCATGCATCAAAGACAACTTTAAAATTTTTGAACAATGGTGTACTGATCGTTCAAAGGAAGAGAATCACACAGCTTTCACAATAACAAATATAAAAAAAAAATTAAGATACATAATTACAAATGATTACTCAATTTTTACAACAGAAGCTTTTGCCATATTTTTTTTGCATCACCATTAATTTCCAACATAAAACAATAATCATTTGCTGTGATAACAAATCAGTTCTACAAGCAATTAAAAATTTCAAATCAAAGAATTCCATAATTGTCAATTTTCTTCAAGCTGTGACGAATTTAATTGGAAAAAACATTGACTTCTATCTAATTTAGGTTCCAAGCCACTCAGGGATTCCAATCAATTCCAAAGCAGACCTTCTAGCTAGAAATAAATATCATCCTACAGTACATTTACAATAGACTATAATTAATGAGGAATTAAGACTTTTAAAACAATCATTTCATCACTCGCTTATTGATAGATGGAAAGATAGTGATCATTACTTTCAGTATTGCTTTATACCTTTCAATTTTTCACTTTTTGATCTTCCTCTTTCTAGAAGACAAAGTACACTTTTTATCCGATTCATAACTAATAGCCTTCCTACTAACTCGGTCTTATATCGATGGAGAATCAGTGACAATCCTATGTGTCCAACTTGCTCTGCAATAGACTCAAATGACCATAGACTATTTCATCGCTCAAAAAATTTAGCCATCTGAACAAAATTCCTTCAGATTTTGAACTTGCCAACATCAGTTATTCCTTGTCGCAGAAGTATATTTCAGATTATGATAAGACATCCTTCCCTGTTGTGTTCCTTCCTTCCTTGACTTTGTGTGAAATTACACCTATAACGTTTTCTCTACATAGTTCCTCAGCATATCAAACCTAGGCAGAAAAACATTAACATCTGCCAAAATTTTGCCCTGCAATACAGTGGCAGAAGAAGAGGAGAAGGGTACAGGGGACGCGCACTCCTCCCGAAAATAACTGTATTTTACCCAAATATATAGTTCATATTATTTACCCAAATCCAGCAATAAATTGCAAGGAATATATTTTTATTGGCTTTCAAGTTTGTAACTTTCGGTGCTAGTACAGAATTCGTCCTTCAGTGATTTTTAATGCAAAGTGTTTCCAATATGTATGGCAATAGTGTCATGACTTACCGCCATGTTGTTTAACATAACTTTACAAGGCTTTGCCTCCTCGTCCCCTTCACACCTTTTTATCTTCATCTCCCCCCCACCTTCTCTCTATCCTCTCTTCCTCCCCTTCCCCAATTCAGCAGACTTAAAAAAAAGGGGTACTAACATTCATTTATTTCCTTGGTCCAACGTTTGTGGTGGGAAAATAGTATTTTATGGCATTCCTTGTCTTCACCTTGTATATCCACAAATATGTCACAGAAGGATGGTATAAACATGACGTCACAAGCCAATGTACTGAAATTCCCGATTCTAGACTTATTTCGAGAGAAAGAGAGCTAGGGGGTTGTTGTGCAGTATAGCCGCAACTGGATATAGTGAGTGTTTTTGCTGGTCCTAAACTCTTCATTATATATGGGTCCTGCTGTATATATTTATTTATTATTATTATTTTTTTAGTGTGTATAGCTGATTTAGAAGGCAAGGTCATAACACCAGAAATGTATATGGAAGTAAAAGACTCATGTGCAGATACCACAAACATTGATTTAATATATAGTGGCTTGTATATAATACTGCGGTCAGCACTGAGAACACCTCAAGTTCTATTAAAGAAGGAGGTAATTATCTCCTTTTATATCTCATAATAATACACATTTTTATATTAATAATCAACAGCAAATGCTGATATGTAATATTACTTTTTTTTTTTTTTTAGATTTTTATAGAAGATCTACTGGAACTAAAGTGAGCAGTGTTCATTACTGTATATTAAAATTTGAGTATTATTAAAACATACCTGTATGCAGTGATCCCATATGCACCTTGGAAGTCTGGAATTGTTAGAGAATTTGTAATCATCTTTAAATTGTCGGAGAATTTGTAGCTGTTTTTAAATTGTCAGAGAATCTGTAATCGTCCCTAAATTGTCAGAGAATTTGTAATCGTCCTTAAATTGTCAGAAAATTTGTAATTGACCTTAAATTGTCAGAGAATTTGTGATCGTCCTTAAATTGTGATGGAAAATTTTCCTAATTTTCGTTTTAAATAGCTAAATCTTCCGCAAACATGGAGCCATTTTCCCTGCAACCAAAGGTCAGTTGAGAGTTTTGTTTGTAGTTTGTCAGGGAATAGCTTTTGCTTCAATGTGAGTGGGATCTCTCTATAAAAGATGTATTAAAAACTAACCTTTAATGTGACTAGTTCCAATTTTTTATGTGCTGAAACTATGCGTTAAAGTTAAATATTTTTTTAATGTGTAAAAGTCTTTTTTGTCACTGTTACATCGTCCTATTTGTGCACTGGTGACCAAATTCTAAATCTTTTGCTGTCTTGTTTCAAACCGCGGTGAAACATGTTCTGTAAATCCATGATTTGGAAGTCATGTTAAAATCAGTTTTTGGTGTAGTCTAATTTCTACAGTTCTAGTAAGTTCTCCATCAAGTTAAAGATTGTTTCAAGTTGTTCGAAATATTTGAAAGTTGAGACTGCTCGTTTAAGGTCTTATACCGGTGTTATAGTAAATTTCTGCAAAACATTAGCGGTGGCAATTGCTAATTTTTTATATCGTTTAAATTAGCTGAGACATAATTTTTTATTTTTATCCGTTAAATACGATGATCCTTCATAATCTTACCGACTTCAAACCTGTTTTTGCTCACATACAGTGCGATTAAAAAATATCAAACCTGGCGTAAAAAAAATCTTTTTAAATTTCAAATATTCATAAAAAATTGTCATATCATTTTAGCAGACAAATGATTACATATTCGTGATCAGGAAGTCAAGCACTATCATCTCCCATAGGTCTGATCTCAAAGTGCAGTGAATAGCAAGGTTCCCGTGAGAAGCCCATGCTGTGCCGAACCTTTAGGTTTCCTACAAGTTAAACCACTGTTGTCTAGGGTAACAAACAGCAAACATTGAGATAACTAGGGGGAGGCCTGCATGGCTAGTCCCCCCCTTCACTAGAAAAATTGAGCCCTTCCTGGTGAAAATTGGTGGCACTGAATGTTTTATACTGCTGCTGGGTTGAGGGCTATAGCCCTGTACCCATGAAAAAGCATTTAACCCTTTCTAGAATTTGGGGCAAGTTATTCTATTTCCTCAGACTATGATAGGTGGAAAAATAGACTGCGTTCTACCGCATCATTGGAATTAAACTTGTTTTAACCTTTAGCTTATAGGTGGGAAAAGGTATATTCCAGCAGATGTACCTCCCAAAACAACGGGCCTGGGATAAGCCATATCCCAGCAATCCCCCTCCTCCACCTTCATGGTTTTCCCAAGTCATTGGTCAGTTTAGTAATACAGATGGCTTCATTGGGTGGTAATGAACAGGTTACAAAATAAAGGCCCATTGTACAACTAGACCTTTCCTCCTTTCCTTCCTTCACTGTTTTGTACCTAAAATTAACGATCTAAAGTTAGATAGTTAGCTTATATCGAAAACGAACTCTATCCTCTACATCTTAAATTGTCCAAAGAAGTTCAAAATTTTAGTGTTTGGGAAGCTAGAATTTATTCACGATGCCAACGCATTATGGAGAAATGCCAATCAACACATCTGAAAAAATTCTCTAAACTTATCGAGCCTCCAATCAACCAAGAGCCTTTTACCCAAGATGCGGTTCTGAACCTCTCCAGTACTTCACTTTCGGAGCATCAACTCAACTTACTTTCTTTAAACTCAAATTTTGCAATAGCCCGGCCAATACATCATACTAATTTCATAGCGCCTATCGAAAGAGCATTAAAATTTAGCAGATTGCATTTTGGTCAAAAAGAATTTCTTCGTTATTTCACTGCAGAAACATTATCCTCGAATGATAATCAGCTTTTGCCTAATATTTCTTCTGCTGATGCTTGGGAAGTGAAAAATCTACTCACGAACAAAGACCCCATTATAACTAGGGCTGATAAAGGTGGTCAAGTCGTCGTAATAGATAAGAAGCAATATTTGGATGGGGTGAACCAACTTATCCAGGATGGTCCATATGCAATGGTAAAGAAAAACCCTTCCACTGCTCACCTTTCCAATGTCAAGAAACGGTTCGGGACTGTTTCTTCATAGATGAGAAGATTAAAAAGTTAATTGTACCGTCAGTTGCTAATGTTGCCCGACTTTATGCCCTGCCAAAGGTCCATAAACCGGGAATGCCATTCCGACCAATTGTTTCAAATATTGGTACAGCCACCCATCCACTGTCCAAATATCTTGTCCGGAAATTTTCACCTCTACTAACAAATAATATTTTTACAGTTAAAAACTCTTCCAATTTCATTGAAAAATTAGAGCTACTCGATCCTAATTCCTTCAAAATGGTCTCATTTGATATGAAGAGTTTATTTACAAACGTACCCATCCAAAGCTCACTTGATTCACTTACTCGGAGATTGAAGGAGTTCCATTATACAGATCATGAAATTAACGAACTGATTCTCCTTACCAAACTATGTATCAACCAAACTTGTTTCTTGTTTGAAAATAACTTATACAAACAAACCAGTGGTCTTGCAATGGGAAATCCACTTTCCCCAATCCTGTGTGATATATTCATGCACTATATAGAAGATAAAATACTGTCGCTCATCCCATTCAAATTCTGGATAAGATATGTGGATGATACTTTCACTCTAATTTCTAGCAATATGAATCCTTCACAGATCATCAACCTCCTAAACACCATTGATCTTAACATCCAATTTACTTTCGAAGAAGAAAAGGACTGTACACTGCCTTTCCTCGACGTTTTAGTTCATAGAACACCTACTAGCGTCCAAATCAGTGTCTACCGAAAACTTAATTCCGTTAGCCTTCTTCCTCACGCTCTATCGGCTCATCCACAAAGCCAGAAAATGAGCTCGTTTTATTGGTTGGTGTTTCATGTCATCAAATTCTCTTCTACAAGTGACGCATTGACTAAGAAAATCAGCTACATTCGACAAATTGCCTCATACCGTGGCTACAATCCAACAATTATTGATCATATTTTTAAAGAACTCACTAAACCTAAACCGGCCTCTTCTCTCTCCAGTGATTCTTCAGCTCCTACGAACATTGTCTGCATTCCTTATGTTCCGAAAATTTCTACTAGGATCGCTGCTGTCCTGCACAAATTCAACTTTCGCGTTACCTTCACTCCGATCAACAAAATAGGCTTTTCTCATCTTAAGGATAACATCCCGGATTCTGACAGCTGCGGCATATATTCCATTCCGTGCCAGTGTGGCCAAATTTATATCGGTCAAACACGAATAGCACTGCGCCTCAGACTAAATGAACACGAAGCTTATGTCAGAAAGCAAGAATTTCATAAATCGGCTCTGGCAAAACATTCATGGGAATTCGGACATCAGTTTCTATTCTCCAATGCACGTATTAATAAAAAAGTCAACTCAACACTTGATCTCAGTTTCTTTGAGGCATTTCACATTCTAGCAAACATCAATATTGCAGTTAATGATCAACTCCTTAGTAACTCTATATCATCCACTTGGAAAAACCTTTTGGGTCTCACGGCTGAAGACGTCTCCACAAATACGCTTTACTCCTCCGCCCAATCAAGTTTCCAACCGACGTGATGGCAACACCGACCAACAGCACGGACATAAACAGAAGCCGCCATTCGCTCTGACGACGGTAGCTGGTTAACGCTATCGAAATAGCTATCAGCAGTGTTATCGTGTTAATGATTTTATCGAACTGCACCATAAAAATTGTTTTGCATTTATTTCTACTAATCTGTTATTAGATTATCAGCAGGTTTCTTATCTTTCACTAACGTACTATACATGCCCACTAAAGTTATTTGGCTTTGTTTATTTGTACTACTTAAGCACAGCTACACCCCCCTGTTGACTTTATGCAGCAATGTTTTCATGTGTCAGGTTGATTTGTATGTGAGGGAAAGGGAAGAGGCGATATTTCCCCATATGGTACAACAAATTTCTGTTTTCTAGCCCCATAAGCTAAAGGTTAATATCATGACAGGCAAATGTGTTACCACTGTAAGGCCATTGTTTGTTGAGTTTCCTAGGAAGGGAAGTTGATGTAAAACCATGACTTCTTGTGCTTTTTCTATACTAGGATTTTTTTTTTCATTTAAAATACCATGCCATTATACATTGATAGCATTGTTACAATTGTACCTAATTCAGAAGTTTAAAGTATTTATTATATTGCCATATTTTGTATAGGATACCTAAAGGATATATTACAGATTTATCTGACATTCTCTACGGACCAAGGTAAGGGTATATTAAAGAAAATGTTCTGATAAATTGGTCTTTTTATATATATATATATAGTGATTGTTATTAATAAGAAGATTTTAAAAATAATGTTTACATTTGTTTTATAATATTGACCACATATATAAATTTTTTTATAGATCAAACCTTTTTTCAGAAATTTCCCTGATTTAGGTTTGATAGAAATTAATATAGTGCTAGATAGAATACGAGTACATAAATTAGTTCAGGTTTTTGTATTAGTTGTCTTAATTTTTATCCTAGAATTTGTAATTGAAAAGGAAATTGTTTTATTTTGTCCCTTTTTAATAAAATTCATTTTTCAAAACTCAAAGATGATATTTCTTCAACACTGAAATGCATGCTAAATTTTATGTTAATGTAATCATTCTTACGTTGTCCAGTTTGAATGTTCCCTTAAATTGTGACTAAACGAATACCAAAAATATGTTGAAAAAGCAAAGTGTAAAGAATCTTCCATTGGAGTTTGTTGATAGAAAAATAACTCCACAATTTTAAGCATGGTAAAACCTCCTTGATAAGATAGTGCTACATTCTGTGATACCGTCATTACTCGGAGAGATGGTTTCTTAAAACTGGTGTAGGGTGAGATAGAGGTAACATGAAATTAAACAGAAAATGATTGAAATTACATATATAAATGACAAAATTCATGTCATGTTAGAAATCAAAATATAAAATTAAAAAATACAATTTGGTAGTTTGAAATTTTAGTTGCAAGCTGTGAAATGTATAAGTTTTTTTTAAAAAAAGGAAGGAATAATAGGCTGTTTAGATGTTAAAAAAAATGGTCACATTTTTTTTTCCTAAACAGTTTTGGAGTTTGGAAAGTAAATGAACCATTTTAAACCTTAAATTTTCAACAGATATTGAAGTTTTCAATTAATTTAGTCACTTTCTTGTGTGTTTCCTGGAACTAGAGGGCAGGAAGTCTTCTGTTATTGTTCTGGTGTTTATTCTTCAGAATCAGACTGAAAGTCTGAACTGACGAAAAAAAAGGAAGGATATTAAAACTTAAATTGGATTTTAAATTAAAAACTAGCTTTTTATAATGATAAAACCTTGAAGAGGAAGGTCACTGCTAAATTTAAATCATTTACTCCCTTTAATTGCAGTAGGTAAATGTGAAGTGAAATACTCCCCTTCTCAGTTTCTAAAATATGCTCCTTTCTAGACTGAAAGTGGTTTGTGGTGCTCTTTAAATGACAGTAAATTTAGCATTGAGTCGGGGTTATGGGGGGTAAAATCTGGGTAAACAAAGGTCATCCATTAAAGGAGGCGGCTATTCAAAGAGGTTTTGCATTATTTTTCAGCCTAGATCACTTTTGGAGTTAACTTTCTAGGAGCTTATTTATAAATTTTTAAACAACTTTGTCATAGCTTATGAATCTACTCTAAACTGTAGTAATTAATGTATGTGTGTGGAGGATGACTTATTAACCCCGCTCACTAGTAAGTTTTCCTTTTTTTTTACTTTGCCCGTAATTTCATATCTTTTAAAATAATATCTGTCAATATGCAGTGCTAGTGTCACCTACCAGACAATGAATAGTACGTTATAGCAATACTGTCTGTTCACAGAGTTCATTTCTGTTTATTTTTGATAAAAGACCATAATTTTTGTCTATATCAATATGCTTTTCTCAGCATGCAAAATATGCTCCACAATATTGTTGCTAATCTTTGACAGCTTAGGTATGTCAACGGCCTTTAAAACACACACCACTGTGAGCATATTTAATAATTGTTTACAAGCTTGTGTTTTTACAAACACCAGCTAATTTATGAAATAAAAGACTGTGTATCTTTCATATTTCTTTACACAATTGCATTCGATTTGAAAAAATGCTATCCATTTGGACGAGGTTTTAATAAAACTGAAAATTAATTACATCTTTTTATAATTATTTTAATAATAACTGAAAATAATTAGTGACATTTCTTTCAATACCAAAAACAGTTTGATACTTGTCCCTTTAAATATTTACATCGCCATTAAATTTCAATTCTGTAAAAAGGTATAAGATACCTTGTAACAGACTTATGGTGTTCAAATAATTATTTGCTATAGATGATAATCTTTGAATGACTTGCAGACGTTCAGAAATCAACGAAAATGCTTTGAAAAATGCTCCACATATGCCACAACTAGAAAAATTGAAATGGAGAGTTGATGTCACTATTTCCACCAGGTCAGTTTTTTTCTTCTAAAATTCACCTTTCTCTTTCCGACACAGTAATGTAAGAATGGTTCATGTGCTGGCGATTTATCTTTTAGAATAAGTTAGTATCTTAATTTTCTGATTAAAAAAAATTATAGTTATTAAAAATTACTAACTTTCCTTTTTATATATTTAAATAAAGTTTGTTTTCATGGTGTGAGGTTGTTTAGTGTAGAGTAACCCTTGTTATCCTTGCACCATAAAAATTCAACCAACCATATGGTGTGGGGATATCCAAGATCATATTTGTTTGAAACTAGTTTTCCAAACCTCTATCGCCTAGAGAATCAAACGTGGAGTATGAATTGGTACTTACAATGTCAAGAATTCGGTGTTGGTGTCATTTAAGGTGTACAGATAAATGCATTAACTCCATGTTACCATATGGCTAAATAAAGCTTCAATATAACATGTAACAAAACATGTTATTTTGTGATGTAGTTTTCTGACAATCCATATTTTATGCTCAAACTAGAGCTCAGAGAAACCACCATAAAATTTGCTGTATCATAAAGAAGAAAAAGACATCATTCTGGATTAAAACCGAAGCACTACGCTAACTATACCAGCGATACCACATAATCAAGAGGTACCTTCATCTTCATATTTATTTGATACAGCAAGACCTTTATTGTCCTTGAATAACAAAAACCAATCATCATTATATATATATGTTTGTAAAAATTGCAACACCAACTGCTGAAACTTTCAGGAAATGCAAATTAGGGTATGCTATTCAAATGATTAGAATTTCAGAGTCATCGCCTCTGCGTGGGCTGAGCAGCGCCCTCTGAACTGCTGATGGATCCGTATAAATAGAGGGCTGTAGCGGGGCGTGTATGGTTATCTGCTAGTGGTAAACGTTACATGAGACGTCACTATGCCTCTACGACGAAAGAGGGCGACATTTCAGCAAGTTACGGAGTGTGAACGGGGACGAATGATCGGCCTTCGTGAAGGAGGGTTTTCTTATCGTGCAATAGCAGCTCGTATGGGGCGTAACAGCAGCACAGTGATGCGAGTGTGGAAGCAGTGGGTTCAAGAGAACCAGACAACTCGGAAATCCGGGAGTGGACGCCGAAAGGTGACGTCAGCACGGGATGATAGACACCTGGTCCGCATGGCGGTGACGGACCGTTTTGCTTCATCTGGACAGTTGGCAGAACGTTGGTGCACTGCTACAGGTGTATCATTGTGTGCTTCATCAATTCGTCGGCGTCTACTGCACCGTGGACTGCGTGCAAGAGTTCCTTTATACAGGATCCTCCTGACGCAAAACCATCATCGCCTGTGGCTACAATGGGCTCATGGACATAGAGACTGGCGTGCTGATTGGCAACAAGTGGTGTTTTCTGATGAATCCCGCTTTAATTTGGGGTACAGTGATGGCCGCATCCGTGTTAGACGCTATACCGGTGAACGCCACCTTCCGGAGTGCGTTATCTAACGTCACAGTGGACGAACCCCCAGCGTTATGGTCTGGGGTGCGATTGCGTATCATGGACGATCTCAGCTGCTACGAATTGTGGGTAATCTTAACAGCAACCGGTACATCAATGAAGTTCTGGAGCCCGAAGTTGTTCCCTTCCTTCAAGGCATTACCGGCGCTAATACAGATACTGTCCCATTTTGTTTTTAGTGTCCTGGCTTGCCGCCATGTTGCTTACGTCTCAATACAGGCTCCGCCCCTTTCCTTCCTCCATCCTACACCCAGCCCTCACCCTTACCCTCTCTCTCTCTTCTTCACTCCGCTTTCTCTCTCTCTTTCACCCCTACCCCACATGTTCTTTATCCTCCCCCTCCCAACCTCCATCCCTTTCGCCTCAATCTTTCCCCCTGGTGGCTTTCCCCTTTTTTCCTCCATCTCTTCCCCTCCCCCTGCTCCTTTTTCTCAGTGCAGCGAACAAAATAAAAACGGCATACTAACTTTTATTCCTTTTATCTGTCAGATAACTTCACCTCTTTAACTACACAGTCATCCACGTTAGGCCTAGCGCACCTTGCAAACCGGGCCCTTCTACTCCAAACCAAATAAACCTTCTCCCACAAACCAATCCAACAACATTCCTCTTCCCTTTCAACCGCAATTGAACAAAAAAAACTTCACATTGAAATGTTCCGACGTCTTCCTAAGCACTGCAATACTTCCATAAACGTCTTACCACCGCCACAGAGAAACACTGTATGCTGCTCCACCCTGTGGGACATCACGTGTTAAAATTTCTGACGTCAAAACCCGGCCTACAGCGACTTTCCTTCATGTTTCTAGGGGAAAATTGATCTTGTGGGACAGTATCTGTACTACCACCGCATTAACGGAGCTGTATTTCGATAGGACAATGCCCGCCCACATATTGCCAGGAATGTTCAAGACTTCTTTTCATCACAACAGAGATAGCTTCTTCCTTGGCCTGCCTATTCGCCGATTGAACATGTGTGGGATTTCGTTGGTCGGCGTCTCGCTCGTGATATATATACAGGGTGTTTGGAAAATATCTGGCAAAACTTTAAGGGGTGATAGGGGACACCAAATAAGGCATGTTTGCCCATATCCCCGTGTCCGCAAGGGGGCCGGTTTGGCTGTAGAGAGTAACTACTGTTCACGATCATGTCGTTGCTACGTAGCCAATTACATGAATTAAATACAATTTTTGATACATA
>QLNU02015003.1:66104129-66119548 GCA_006491805.2 Dysdera silvatica | reverse complement strand
GGTTTATGCCAGAACCTAATTGTTTGGCTCATAACAGAGAAAAAAAATTGTCTCTTATTCTAGCTGGATTTGAACTAGCGACTTCATGGAATTACCCATCATGGTATGTTGGTCACTAGGTTTAGAGTGCACCTATGCAAAGTTCTTTTCCCATAGGTATATCAACCAAAGGGCTCTCTTAAGTAATGTTATGGATAGTGTTCTTTATCGGCTATCAGGAGTAAAATCCAGGTTTACTGCACTGTAGATAAGTGTGTTTGCTTTCATGGCACTGAAGTTAATAGCTTATTTTTTTTCAATAGCTGATATTTGTAAAATTTGTATTTTTCTTTTCTTTTTAGTTCATTAAGTCGAGTCCTTGAACCCACTTTATTAATGGAAGTAGGTACGAGTGATGGGAAGAAACAAACTTTTGAGGTATTTGTTTTTTTAGTCGTTTACGAATAAAATAAAGGATATTCATGCTGTTTGTTATCAATCCTATTCACAAAATTATCCCATGTTGTCTTTAAGGTTCAACAATCTCAGTTCCACCAACTTCGGTTTGCCGTTGCTAGTCTCCTGAAGGAAATCGAACAGCTTGAGAAGAAAAATGTTATAAAAATGCAACTATGAAAAATTAGATTTTGTATAAATTGTGCTGAAATGAACAATATTTTTACTGTTGTATGAACAACTATTTTTTTTGTTAAGATAATTTTACTAATTGTATATATTTTGTTACAAATTAAAAAAGTTAGTAAATGTGCTTGTACAAAAAATGTTCTTTGTAAATCTCCTTTCATAAATTTGTTAAACTTAAAAATTAGCTATTTCAGGGTCACATTTTAAGTGTTAGAGATTTTGTTGTTGTTGATAAGGCAATTATATGTATGCACAGTGGTGAGCTTGTCCATGTAAACTGGTTACCAAAATATTTTTTGAAATAAGAGCTGTTTATTAACATGTTTTGCTGCATGCTGAAAAAGCTAATCAGGTTCCAAGCCAAGTTCAAAATTAGCTGTCTTTAGTCATATTTTGCATGTGTAAATTTCGTTTTGAAGACCAAGATTTTAGACAGTTGTCAGTTTTGGCACCTTCATTTTTTATTGCCTCTATGGCAGTAATTCCGACCGCTCAATCCTCTATTCTTCCTTCGACCAGTCTTACTAATGCATGTTGCAAGATCACAATCCTTTGTTGCTCTTGTTAGGGGGAACCCATAATCTACATTCTCGTAGGTATCTATGGTACCTTTTATTCCCTCCAATAGCGTTTTACTTGTGTCTCGATATAAGTGTTTTCTGCCCATTTGTAAGGAATTTGTTTAGGGTTAGTTTAAGCTTAGCAATATTCTTTGCCTCCACATTCACTTCTGATTTTTAAGTTTGCTATAATTTTTTGATCATATTATGCAAAGCGAAATTGGTAGTATCAAAGTGTCTTTAGTTAAGTTTCCATATGTGCATATTTGAAATTATGTTCTTATGAAATCAATTCGGAAGTTACAAAATATAGGCATGTCGGGCAAATACCTAATGCACTAAATTTTTAGGAGGACAAAATTTCGAAAGGCAGCATTTTTTTTTATTGCAGTCTATCGTAGAATTTTGTTGATTCACGCTCACTTGAAAAGTGAACATCACCCTCCCTCCACACACAAAACAAAAAAAATTGGGGGAAAAAATTCGCCACATAACATGAATTTATGCATAAAATATCCTCATATTATAATACACATAAGGAAATCAGAACCACCGCCTCATACTTTGTGATTTTCTGTTGCATTTGAGAGGAGGGATCAAGGGAATATTTTTATTTTAGAGTATATTTCCTAATAAGGAAGCCCCCCCTTCATTTACATTTTTTTGTTGCATTTTGGTGGCGAGGGGAGAGTAGCCAGATCTATATAATATATAAATCTGGTCAATTGGGCAGTGCACAAAATTTTAACAAGTGGTGAATCTTTTCTTTTTTTAATTGCAATCTATCTTAATTCATAAAATTCTATTGATCCACATACTCCCCTTGAAAGTGGGTCTTCCATTTTTGTTTTAACTTGAAATTGTGAAACAGCCCCCCCAAATGTAGGAATAAAAATTTCCGCGTAAAATGAAACATTTATTCGTAAAAACATCGTCATTTTATCACGATAATGCACATAAGATAACCATCTCCCCCACCAAAAAAACAAACAAACCCCTCCGTGATTTTCGATGAAATTGTGCTTGTTTCCTTTAGCATAAAATTCCTCGTAAGTGCCTACCCTTCCATGTTTCTCATGAATTTTAATCGCATTTGAGGGTGTCAACGTTTTTGGCTACAGCTCTGCTGCTCAAGGGCAGAATATGAAATAACTTGTCTCATTAAAAGGCACTTTCATATTGATTTTTAAATTTGAGTTTTATCTTTGCAGGATGTCTTTTTTTGAAAACCCAAGTAAGAAATTTTGGTAACCAAAGAAGAATTGTTAGGCGCCATTGATGCCTAACTTTCTGTTCCTTATTTCTAACCATAATTCCAAGTGAATTGGTTGTAAAACTTTTTGAAATTGAGCAAACTGATTAAAAATTTTGCAATGTACTGTTACGTATGTGTATAAAGACAGTCTTTTACATACATATGTAAAAATTTAATAACACATATCAAATTTCAAATATAAAACAATTAAACAAATTTTAGCCAACATTACCTTACAACTATTAACAACAGTATATAGTAAAAATTGATATACAAATATTTCCAACCAATAAAATTTTTGGTTTGATCGTCATACGTGGCAACAATATAGTAAAAACGGTTTTGTAATATTTTTTTTTTAAATAGGATAAATGTTTAATCTGATAACATTTTAATTTTCTGGATAAACATTTCTTCGACAATATTGAAAAATTTCATTCACCCTTCGTTTTTTAAATCAGTACTGTACACATCTTTTCTCAACGAAAGATGCTTGTGAATTCAAAATTAAATAAAAATCAACGAAGCCATAAATAATACACAGAAGGAAATATATAACCAAATTTAGCTAATATGCAAATGTGTCAGCTCCCCGACAACGCTAATCAATGGTCTAATAAATCCACATGGGTATCGAGGAAGATCATGAACGTTTCATTAACTCCACATGAAAGGAATCCTTTGCTTTTATAGTAGGGTTCTCACGGTGCTCGAACAATTCCTTACTTTTGATTTCCAGCTTTAAAGGCCTTTAAAAGTACTTAAATTTCATCAGTGGCCTAAAAACTCCTTATTTCCAGCATATACTAATTATTTTTTGTGTACTTTTTGACTCAAAAATACGCTATCTGTGTGTTATCTAGGAACACTGACACCTTAGCCTGATCTCCGAACCATAATACATTTACGCATGATCAAGTTTAACCCTTAGAAGCCTTATTTTCAAAATTAAATTTAAAAATGTATTTATTGCAGTAGCCAGATAAATGGAAAAATAATAAAAAAATCACAATACATATTTTATATATTTATTTCGAAAAAAAAGCAGGTATAAATTTTGATACTTTAGACATTAAGTCCATAAATATGTCGCACTAACTGTTTAAAAGTCCGGTAACAAATTTAAAACTTAAGGCATTTAAGGGTTAATCAGAGTCAAACTCAGTCCAGCAGATCCACACACAATGGTCATAACTACTAGGGCACCTTTTAATTATAACTAAGGCAGTAATTTTATTGTGGGAAGGCAAAATTCATGGAGTGATTTCTGGATAAATCTTCTTTAAAAAGAGTTACGTTCTTCCACAATTCTTTTAAAAAAATTTTGAGGTTCATCCAGCGATTATCCTCTGAATTTTGCATTTCCACGATAAAATTACTGCCCTAATTATAACTAACGAATTCCTTGATACTGTGACTAGTTTATGGAAGACTGGGTATGTTATAATCACATTATGATCAAGTACAGTTAACTTTAATCTTACAATAAATCAACCAGGGCTGGAATAATTTGAAAAACCTCACATTCAATTATAATTAAACTGCTGGATGGTTTAACCCTCCGTCGGGCGCACTTCTGGGTCACCTGAGTTTGGGTGCAATGAGCCTGGCAAGCACATGTTCCAAAATGGCTGTTTTTAACAACCTATATGAATTCCAGCTATCCAAAAGAAATCACTGACATTTATAGGGATGTGTACTAAGAGAATCAGTGAATTTTGATGCAGAAATATACATTTAATGGTTGTAAAATTAATAAAACAAAAGGTACTCAAATTCCGAAACAGGCATTTTTTCCAACCTGTGCCTGTCAGATCAGGTGTGCCAGACTTAAAGCAGTGGTTTCCAACCTTTTTCAAGCTGTGACCACCTTTTATAGTAACCAAGAGATCTTTAATCGCCCCCTCCGTCTGCTGCCACAACATTTGCATAATAAAAGCATTTTTAACAGAGTAAAGAAAACACATTAAATATAAAATTATATTGTATTAATTATATAAATGTATATTATAGATATGAAGTTAACAACGATTAGGGAGTATTCAAGCATTACATAAGCAATATTTTGGCGATTCCAACCCCCCCCAACCCAATAAGCAAAAATTAACATTGGCTAACATAGGAAAATAAGCACAATGGCAACCCCCCCTCCCCAAATACTTACGTAATACTTGAAATCTCCCTTAGTAGAAATACTGCAATGTGTGTAGCTATAGGCGTAGAGTTATAGTAACAAAATCTAGAGCCTCAAATAATCTGAAATAAATTGCGATTTTACATATACTGTAATGTATAAACGTACATAAAATGCGCTTGCCCCCCCCCCCAATAATGTTGAGAATTCTACGTTGACGTGTGTAGCCATGTTGAAATATAAAAGCCTTGGAAACATTTGGTATGAAATTCCTTATAAAAATAATTGCAACTAAAAACAATTGCAGCAATCCCAAAGAAACCTGTTTGCGACCCCCCTTGCATTAATTGCTTGAATTTGTGATCCCCAGGTTGGGGACCATTGGTTTAAGAAAATGAAGTTCCAATGTTTACATTTTCGGCTCAAACTATAGCTCTTTGACCCCATATGAAGATATTACTGCAAAGTTACCACCATGCATATGGAGAAACTGGAATTGTCACAGAATTCGAAATCACTCGTAAAGGTTAGGGAAAAACAAGATTTTTTTATTAAACCTGGAAAAGCCAGGGAACCCCCCCATTAAATTCTGTTTTAAATAGCTAAGCCTCCCACGAACATGCAGCCATTTTCTTGGAACCAAAGTTCGGTTAAAAATGGCTTGTGAATGGTCAGAGAATTTGAAGAAAAAGTTGGGAAATTTTTTTCTCCAATGTAAGTGGCAACCCAATTACTGCGCATCACAGATTTATCCCAAGCATAACGTAAATGGTTGGACACAACACACAAATCCTCAAGTCAGTAGGTAGCAAAGGTTGGAAAGAAGAGAACTGAATGAATTAAGCTTCTACTGCATGTGTGTGTCTTATGCAATTCAATTTTATATTACTCCAATACTTTCATTTATCCAACTTGTCTAAGAGATTTTCTTCTTGAAAAAATACACACCCACCATGTAAGTTATTCAGTATTAATTAAAACATCCCTAAACAAAATTTTCCCTTGTACAAGCTTAATACATTTATTTATATATTCGAATAGGAAAAAAAAAAAAAATTCAAAAGATCAGTCTCTGCAAACATTACATATTAATTTCCATTGTCCCCCACCTCCATCCTAATCCAATATAAATAGAATTATTTCTTGCCATTCTCCCAAACACACTCTCCAGCAATATAAGTAGATAGGACGTGAAGGTTATTATTCAATAAAACAAAATCGGCATCACTGCTGAAGTCTAGAGTTCCTTTGGATTCCGTGATGTTTAAAGTTTGAGCAGGATGAAGTGTAGCACATTCCAAAGCTTCAACCAATGAGCATCCTAAAATAAAAATTTTATTACTCACTTATTCAATGATAGTTTCAAGTTTAAAGAGTACAAAGTATACAAAGGAAATAAATTATACATAAACGGCATTATGTTTGAACTTTTAAAAGTCCTAAGAGTGTAGGATAAAACCTCTGTTATGAGGATAGCCAGTTTACAATACCTTGGATCCAATATACATTTTCAAGTTATGCTGATGGGTAATTTAGCACAGCTCAGTGACTCACCAAGCAAATGTGACAAATATTTGTAAAATAGTTTGATAAAAGATTTTTTTATAATTTCTGATAAAGGATGGCAGTTGACGCATCTGAAAGTTCAGATCAGTGATTCCCAAACTTTATCGACCCACAGCCCTCTTGATGCCATAAATTTATTATGGCACCCTTCACCCAATAAGATTGTTACTCGAATTCAAAGTTTCTATAAAAGTTTTTATTTAATTAATAACCTAAGGCCATGTTTAATAACATTAACAATAGAACTTTAATTTGCAGCTCAAAAGAAATTGATGTTTTTCAAAAAGCAATTTTAATAAAATAATTTATTGAATATGTAGTGTAACCAGGTCCGTGCAAAGGATTTAAAAAAGAAAAGGATGTTTGATAAAAACAGGAACGTAGAATTTTCCACTTTATCATAATGAACTCATAATAACATTGATCAATGGAGGGATTTAACCCCAACCCCCTACTTGTGCATGGCCTTGAATGTGCTACATTCAGATGCACAAACGATGCCAGCTACCAGTGATGAATTCAGCCATCAAGAAGGAACTAAAATTTCTGGAAATTGGATTAATAACCCAATCTGAAATATCCACAGAAAAAATTTTTTCAAATGTTGCAGTTAAGTCTTCAAGTCAGTAGTGGCTCGTCGGGTGACACGAATGAAGCGGCACTTCACCTAAAGAAATTGGGCGGTTGAACAGTTTTTTTAATTTAAATTCCAAATTCTTTTTATTTTTTTGTCAAATTTAAAATTTGATTAGAAAAATAAAATTCAAAATTATTTTAAACTCCAATGGCTTTTTTAAATTTAATTCCTTTATTATACCAAGTGTGTATTACAGTGTGGTAACGCGTTCTCCTATTGCGCGGCTAATCCGGGTTCGACTCCCAGCAGTGCAAAAAGAACGCTTACTCAGAGATCTCATAAAGATCGCACTGCTCACTGTAGTCCGGGGTTTGGTTCCCTAGGCCTTAAGAGGTTCGGATTCCTCGGAAAACAGTAGGTCCCGGCGCAGCATGACCACTGTAGTCTTTGAGCCGTAAAACCAAAAAGGAAGCAAGCAAGTCCTTTAATATAATTGATTACATTCAGGAATAGATGATGGCTACGTTTTTAAGTCAGTGCTTCAAATGCACCAACGAAATATTGCTCGCCGAGAAAAAGGCCGAATGAAGCGACAATAGAAATTCAGAGCTTCGCTTCAAAACGGAAATGTTTTGCGAACATGGTTACCATGGCGATGGAATATTTACGGCGAAAGCAAGTACTGTCAGAGAAGAGAGATTTTCATCACATCACCATGACAGATTGTATTGCCAGATCAGAGGTTTTACCTCTGAATCTAGAGGTTTTGCATGGGAAAAAGGTAAAAAATTACCGAAACAGAGGTATGGCTTGATCAGAAATAAAAATTGAGATTTTTGATTACCACAGAGGTTTCTAAAGGTAAAAAATTTTCTATGGGCGGGGTGTTACTGGTCAAAGGAAAAAATTTCAAGAATTGATTCAAACTATAAACACTTTAGTGTTATATTTGTTAGCCTGAATTACCCTGAAGTATTTCGAGGCACGTTGAGTGGTAACAGTAGAAGAGTGTAATTTCGTTGTGTTTTTGTTTCTTAGGGGACACAGGACCTTTAAATCTTTAAAAAATCGATTTTTTATTTATTAGTTTAAAAAATAATATCGATTTTTGGCAGTGTTTTAAAACAAACCGCATCAAAATTCTTCAATTACTTCTTGCACTATTGTATAAAATAAAAATAACTATTACATGTTACCAAGTTCCAACTTGAACGCTCTTTTTCTCAAAATCACTATTTACTTTTTATAAGTTTTTATTATTTTTTTAGGATCAACTCTAAAATGTTGAGTGTTATAAATAAAGAATGGGATTCTTTAAAAGAAGTATTTACTGAGATTATGAACGATCCAACCTCCGACCAAACTTCGCTTAGGCAGAATGTCGGCTATTTAAATATATTTAACGACTTTGAATTTTAACTTTTGGTTGTTGTTGTTTTTAAGATATTTTAGGACTTAGGATGTTCTCTTCAATGTACTACAATGTAC
Organism: Dysdera silvatica; assembly: GCA_006491805.2. Taxonomy (NCBI): domain Eukaryota; kingdom Metazoa; phylum Arthropoda; class Arachnida; order Araneae; family Dysderidae; genus Dysdera; species Dysdera silvatica. Next base: position 66,111,344 of record QLNU02015003.1, on the reverse strand, counting down.
GTCATTTGACATTAATTTCTGCATCTCACAACTTAAAAATATACAGATGCTCTTAAACAGCAAACGAAATGAGGATACATTCATGGATATTTTTTGAATTAGTGACTTCGAAAACAACAGTTTCAACTGAACACCTTAAGGGACCAAAAAAAAAGGTGACACAATATAACATTGGGTTGACGGTATAATACTGCCTAATTTGGGAATCACTGGTTTAGATGTTTTCTCTCATTCATTACTTTACCAGTATTTGATGATTTTCATGTAATTTTCAAACCTTATAATTAATGTGAAATTTACAATATTAACAACACAATTACACCAGATTGCACATGCAGTCGCAATTTGGCATAAGAAATTTTGTAAGGAACCTTATACAAGATTAATTTTTAATATTGGCCTCAAATTCAACAAAATGATAAAAATACTTCTACATGTTGGTTTTAATTGCAGGGAGTGTAAGTAAAGTTAATGAACATTCACAGTGGTTGAAAGTAAGGATGGTTCGTTGGCTGTATTTTTGTGATGCGAAGACAACAAGGGTCATTCTGCACCAAAAATACAGCAGACATAACAGCTGTAATTAGTTAAAACCCAAAAGCACGCAAAAGCTAATGATACTTCTGTAGAAATTAATAAAATTAGGATTTTAGCAGAATTGGTAATAACAAAGGCCTCCTAGATGAATTCCAAAATCAAAAATATATTATAAAAATTCAATTTTTTTACCTGTTGCATCTCGTAGGTGTCTTATACAAGCATCCATTGTTGCAATGCTAATGGAATGAAAAAGAGGTCTTAATTTTTATTTCAAGTGTTCCCTTTCAATTCCAAATTTTTTATAAAATGAACTATCTTTCTTTACCTTCCACTCAGCGTATTTGTCCCTGCTATAACTGCTTTATCTTCTGTTACTTCTACTTGTTGCACTCCGATGCAATAGTTCCCGGGCTCCAATCCCATGGCTGACATTGCATCAGTAACTAGTACCAAACCTTGGAAAAAATCACAAATATTTAATCTATAACTGATGTACCAAAGAAAATTTTAAGTTACATTCTCGTTACATTAATTTCGTCCGCTAACTACTACATATTAGTAATGATCGGAGCTCAACAAATCCAGCCGACATTGATGATTAGATTTTTGCAACTGAGAAGGAAATCATCTTTTCTTCTAATGTTCCTACGTTTTATCATTGAGGCAAGTACCATACTTGTCTGGGGAGTATGGCTGGCCACAATCTCTAGAGCCCCGGTAAAGTTAATATTTGAATTGACCAGTAAAGTGCCAAATAGTATCTAGTAACAAAATTGAATAATGCAGAATTTTAAACATGCCGTAAAGAGTAACTATGGGGACTAAAATCAGCTCCGATAATTGAAAATTTATACGATGGAACACTCTAATAAAGATCAGGTGAATTAAGGAAAATTCTTACGCCTTGAAGTGATGTAGAATTAAGGCATATGGTTACTATGTGAATAATCTAGATTTGATTCCAATACTTACTCGGGGGTGATTGCAATTCCAAACCAGATTCTCTGAACATACAGAAAATTCCCGGAAAAGTTATGTAATATTTTGATAAAGATGCTGATTTCCAAAGGAATGTAAAAAATTAAACCAAACAAAATGAAATTTTTAAAAAGAAATCCTGGAAGAAGCAAGTTAAAATTCCTGGAATTTACAGAACAAAATCACCCCCTGCTTACTATTTTTTTCCCCAGATCCATAGTTTGGGGTTTGGTTCCCTTGACGAAAGATATTTGTGTTCTTTTAAAAACTGTATGTCCTTATACAATATGATTTTAAAATGTCCTTGTGGGAAAAAAAATAAAACCTTGGTTCTACCTCCTTGCATTTATTTCTTGTCAAAGTTATTCCTAATTTATCAAATCCCCTATAATACTTCCAAATGATACATTTGCCAATAATAATGATTGTTTTCCTGCTACCATATCCACTGGCGTACATAGTGGGTGTTGTAACTCCCTATTGCAACGAAATTTTGTATATTTAACATAGGAACATGTGAGTTGTAGCTCTGTAACCCCCCCACCCCCACTGAGCCTATAACCCCATCTCTTAAGAATTTTCTGCGTATGCCTACGATCGTATCCTAAAGAAGTTTTAAGCACTAAAAATTACATTAAAAGCACGTCCATAAGATCCAATGAAACACGCCAACATATATTGCATTTGGCAGGGAAAATTTTTCATAATGAATCATGAAAATAGATGAAGATATTACCTTCTGGGTTTGATCTGTAAGCTATTCTAATGGCAGCCGAGTGAGTATGGATTCCATCAGCTATTAAGCCATAATATATGCATTTACCTTCCGAAAGCTTTTGACTCGTCAAAAGTCCAACAAGCCCTGGGTCTCTGTGATGAAACTAAAAAAATATATATATATATTCAGTGTAATATGAGATGATATCAGACTGAGATGGGGAACCTGAGTGATTCAAAGGAGGATGCCAAAAATGACATATGGGCGTTCCACAACAAATCAAATGCCATTCGACGGGTCTCACTGAGTAGATAAAAATTGTCAATGGGCGCAAAGCTGTCAGATCATGCAGTCACGAGTTAGAGGTCATAGAAGGTTATCCTACAAGAAGGATCTCCAACGTTATTGGGATCTCGTCAATCGGCATTTCGTAACAAATCAGACGTCGTTTGACGTGTTTCACTGAGTAAAAAATACTATTGTAATAACGTTTTCACTATCATTAGCTTCATCGTTCTTTCCATCATTTAAAAGATCTCATGCTACAATATGCATGTTAATGCCGTTTTTAAGGACAATAGTCATCCCAATAACATTGGAGACCCTCCTCATAGGGTGACCTTCTATGACCTCTAACTCGTGACCGCATGATCTGACAGCTTTGTGTCTATTGACATTTTTTATCTACTCAGTGAAATGCGTTGAATGGCATCTGATTTGAAACTTCTCAGGGATTTAAGAAACAGAGCAAAGGCATGTAGGAATGAAATTCTATTTAATGAAAGTTATATTTTTATAGACTAAAAAAAAGATAGGAAACAACTTACAGGAAGCATGGCATTAAATAGATGAGTGATAAATGAGGCACCATGCTCTAAGGCACTTTCACCTTCACTAAGACTTGCTTTCGAATGCCCTGCAGTATCATAGGAAAAACAATTGTAGCAATACAGTATTCAGACTAACCCATGAATCTATTATGAAATGAATGATTTTAAACGCAATTACCCAAAGATACGGTTATTCCACGACTAACAAGCTCTTCTATGAGGCCTCCATTCGGATCTAATTCTGGAGCAATGGTAATTATAACTATATTTTCTAAATCTCCATAGGTTTCTATCAAGTCTTGAATGCCACTTTCAATTTTTCGGATATATTGAACAGGATGAGCACCCCTTTTCTCTTTATTTATGAAAGGACCTTCGACATGAATACCTGCATGACAGTCATACAAGTATTACTCTTGCAAGTCAAAACACTGATTACTGTAACTATATTTTTATGACATGTACTGTCATAAAAATATAGTCATATATGTCATAATATAATAAAAACACTTGGGTTGTATTGCAATGCCGACAATGAAGCTTTCTAAACTTAGATCTGTCAAAGGGAAATGACTGTTTATCCGATAATTAAACATACTCCTAAAAAAAAGAAAAGAGTGTTTACTAATTACTGCATCCAGTTTCAGTTTGTTAGTGTTTTATAGTGCAAAAATAGCTAGGATCATGCTGTGATGGGACCTACAATTTTTCGAAGAACCTGGACCTCTATCACTTAGGAAACAAAATTTCAGACAGCAGATCAGTAGAAAGGGGGAAAAAAAAAAGCTGGGTCCCATCAAGAGTCAGTGGAGTAGTAAAGGGGGATTATGGGCTCAATCCTCTGTCCCGTTGGCTATCGAAACACATTATTTTTTCCACGGGAGCATCACATGATCATCTTTAAAACTACTTAAGTCCCCCCCCCCATAATTTTTGAATTGCCACGCTACTGTCAAAAGTTGTCTAGATTTTTCACATGGTAGATAAATATGTTATTACTACATTACCGCAAAGCTAATTACTATTATCTCTTGATCCATGTTTGTGCTATGATAAGTATTATATTGATTTCAAGGATTGCATAACAGGAGTCGAAAGGCTGCTGTTTTGTTATTATCCTTATATACATGTTGTAAATTATTTTTTGGTTTTCAAGCATCAGAGGAGCTTTTTGGAACTTCGTTATCAAAGGAGAGCACTTGAAATAATTCCCATTCTCAGGGAATCTTTACACACATTTTTTATATATATATATTTTCAACTTACAGTATGCTAACATAATCACTAAGGCTTTTTTGTAATCATAATCTATCATGGAAACCCCCACTGAAAAACACTGTTCTGGAGTATAAAATTTATGGAACACGTAACGAAGTTTATCTAGCATTTGAAGAGGCCAAAGGGAATTTAAAAATGATAAAAAATTCCCTTATACCTGGAACAGAGATGGAATCTAACAGATGCTGTTAAAAGAATGTAATTACTGTAATAGTATTCAGTATTTACTACAACTTTCGAACGTTTCACCATCTAATCACGCCATACCATCGGCGTTGGTATCACTACGCCAATAAACGTTGATTGATTGACATTGTTGTTTGATTTAATCTGCGTAGTGTTCGATTTATATAAAATAAATACTAGAATATTATTGATAAAAGATTCACCTGTAATTAGCAGGTGTTAGTATGCTTCACTGTATAATACATGCATGAATTATATATGAACTGTACAATATATGACAGTACAATAGACTTGCTGCACTGAAGAAAAAGCTCAACAGGCTAACTATATCCCAAGGCCAGTTTTAAAACTAATTTATCAAATTAAATTATGAAAAAATGTACCTAGTATGCCAGCTCCGTGTTTGCCACCATTACATTTTCTTATCTTTGGTATAATCTGAGGAAAAAATGGAAGTTAGTATCTATACTATGAATGAAATTGCATATTATGGTTGAAATGTATCTTGTTATATTTCAATAAAATTGATACTCACTAATTTTATTAAAACAAAAATGAGCATAGATTTTATATACAATAAATTTTAAACTTTTGATAAGTAAAATATGAAAAAAATTCTATTGATATTAAGAATATGTGACAGAAATACGTTATCACACAACTCTAAAATTCAAATTCAGTAAAAGAAAAATAGATATAGTACGACCCACTTATAACAAGTTTCCAGATTTAACGAGGTAAATATGAATTTTGTTTGGTATAATGTTAAAGTGTGATATATATATATCACACTTTAACGTATATATATATACAAGCAGAAACATTCATTTGCTATGTTCCAAACAATTTATGAGAATTTCTTTTGTGCCATTAAGAAGAGATAGAAAGATGCCCCAGAGGAATAACATTATTCCCCCCCCCCCGTTATAGCATCATAAAATTTTTACAAATCTGGTTTCAATGTCAATATACATCATCATCATCATGTATCCTAATGAAGTTACTTTATACTTCTTGTACACACGTTGGATTTTTCTTTTTTATTTTATAGCTCTTCTTCCTTCTGAAAAAATTTTTAGTAAATTTGAAGCGATAGGTCATTATTTGAAAGTTTAAAATCGGGTTATGGCTAGTGCATAGGTGCCAACTTCTAGAAGTGAAAAATCTGTAGTCAATTGTGCATGCGTGGGCCGGCCACCATTTTTTAATTAAACAAAATCATACATAATTTATGAAAAACAGGCACAATGAGGAAATTAAGTATTTATTAAATTAATAATAATAGAGGATTAAACTGTATTAAACGCAATATTAATTCTTAGAATTTACAAATGCTGTAGTGCAAGATTTTGCATTTGAGAAATTTTTTGTCAAATACATTCTCGTAACATTTCACATGTTGTCTGCATTTAACTATTAGTAAATTTTCTAATGTGTCATCAGACATGGTTGACCTGAAGTCAGTTCTAATTTTCTTCACTTGACTGAAGACTCTCTCGCATGCTGCATTACTGTGAGGGATCGTAAGTATTGACAGCATAACCTGAGAAAGTCGTTTAAATTTTAATTCACAAGTATCATTTTTTATTTTACCTATGGCTGCCCATTGTGCATCAATGCTACCTTCATTACTCACAGTTTGTGGAACTTCGAAAGCCTGGAACTCACTGAATTCTGTTTGTAAAGCATCAACAGCTTCATCTTCTGTATTATTGAACAAAAGAACAGGAAATTTTTCTGTAAAATATTTTAAGCTGGAAAATGATGCATTTTCAAAATTCGATATTTGTGTAACCTCTGCATGATGTAACACTTCTAACTCAAAAGGAAATTTATTGTGCATGTAGTCACATGCTGCTATGAAATAGCTTCTGACGTTTTCATAAAATTCATTTTTATCATGGATGTTAAAATCTTGGATTACTTTCAGTGTTCCATTTCCAATTAAGATATCAACATCATCTTTTTGATTACTCCTCTCATGATAGTGGACTTTCAAAATATCACTACATAATTTTATGATGCTTGGTTTTACAAATTTCACTAGCATTTCTCCGTACAATTTTAAGAGAAGAGATTTTAGTATATGAATATGTGGTTCCAAAGACTGAAATTGAGCATTTGCTTTTTTAAATACAGGCACAGTATAAGATAAAAATAAACAGAAAGCCTTATTGATATCTTCCGACAGAAAATAAAACAACCTTTCTTCACGAGACATGGAGCTTTCAGTTTTTTGTTTCTTAGAAATATCCACATAATTTTGAGCTTTCCTTTTTAATTTCTGCGATGCTTTTTTGCTGTTACGTTCTTTCACTTTATCTGCATTTTCAACCGAAACTTTGATAGAGGGAATAGTAAAGAAAGAAAGTGGAGTGATTTGATTCCTTTTCATGGCCTCTTCCTTAAAAAAACTGATCAAAGGTTGCCACTGCTGGATTATACGCTCTAAGCACTTTCCAACAGACAACCAACGAGTGCTAACGTGTTTTAGTACCTTTTTTATATCAGTCTCATGAAATTCTTGAAGAATTTTCAACCTATCTTTTCTTTTCGAACTCTTTTGTAAGTAATAGTAAATGTCTACCAAAATTTCATCGATTTTAAATGGCAAACATGCAGCACTCTTTTCAGCTGCTAAGTTAATAAGGTGGCAGGAACAGCCCATAATTTCAATATTTTGGT
>QLNU02015003.1:66088602-66100758 GCA_006491805.2 Dysdera silvatica | reverse complement strand
AAAATAGGTGGTAAAATTGCTGAATATATCAGTTATTTTTCATTTTTGTTCATTTAGTAGTATTTTTTTTAATTGTATTGTAGCAATTTCTTTTTATTTAGTATTAATAATGATTGACATATTATTTAACGATTTATTAGTAATACAGAATATAAATGGGTTCTATTTTTTATGTTTATTGGGATAAATAATTTTATAGCTTTATAGTCTGGTTATTAAATGATAATGGTTTTGTATTTTTTTATTGAATATGGCATCTTAATTTTTTTAATTTAAATGAAATTGTTGTCATGAAACTTATTGGGTAAGTCTGTAGCAGGGGCTTGCTTATAATATTTAAACTAAAGCAGTCTTATCGTGTAAACATAGTAAAGTGCATTTTGTCCTGTAAAAAACAAAGCGTATTCCATCTTACAAAAATAGCAAAATGTACTTTATCGCATAAAAAACAAAGTGTCTTCTATCTTGTGAAAATGACAAAGTGTATATTATTGTGTAAAACCATAAAGTGTATTCTAATAAAAAAATTAAAGTGTATAGACGTAAAAATAGATGATGAAATAATAAACATATGACACATTCATCTCATACATTGTAAGTAATAAATAAATAAATTATGATAAAATATCTGACATTGATTCTAGTTTTATATTTAAATAGCTAACCTTATCCAAAGTTTGCAAAGTGTCAGTCCGTTATAATGAAATCGCCCTATTACTATTTTTACTGCAAAACTGGTAAACAAGCATATCTTCATAAATATATGAAATGATTTCAAATGCTTACTATTTTGAGCTTCGTGGAATCCATAATATGTCAGTTGTATATGTATATTAAATCTATTTATATTAATATTAACTTAGGAATAATTGTCCATGCCCTTGTGTGTGATATTTTCACCTTTTAAATTTCAAAATACTTTGATTAAACACAAATATAAAACCTTGATCAATTATTTAATTTTTAGTCATTCTTATTATCCTCATTTTTAATGCTTGTAAATGCATAAATTAATATTCAAATATGACAAACTATACTGAATGTTAATGTACTAATCATTTATTTTCTATATAATACAAGTTAATGATTTTAGTAATTTATATCATGTTGGTGTTTATTTTGGTTGGTATATTACAATGTATTAATTATTAGTCGATATTAGGTCGATATTTAAATTTAGCGGGTTTAAATTAGCAATGAACCTGTTATTGTTTTGCTTTTTCCAATACATTTTGTGGAGTTGAAAATCGAAAGTTGGCGAATTGGAATTTAACGAGTTGGAAATTGACGATTTGTAGTTTTCTTCTAACCTCTAAATAAAGTTGTAAAAAACCCGGGAATTTTGGACACAATGAAAACTTTGATGGGAGGAAACCAAGATAGCTAGAATAAAGGAGATAGTCCCGTCCTCATCTTTCTTCCGATTGGTCGATTGTGTCGAATCGACCAATAAAAAGAAAGGCGCGGACGGGACTACCTCCTTTATTCTAGCTATTTTCATTTCTATATTCAAAGTTTCCAATTTGCCCAAAGTTCTCGGGTTTTTTTACAACTCTGCCCCTAAATTGTCAATTTCTAATTCTCAAAACTTTCATATCCCAACTCCTTGTGTACACTAGTGCAATCAAATAACATGAAAATGATTAATTTGTATCCTATAATCCTTCTCAATAGTCAATCTCTTTATCTTTGTAACGTAAGCTATGTATTTATTTATATAAATCGAACACTACGCAGATTAAATTAAACAACAATATTAATCAACGTTTTTTGGCGTAGTGATACCAGCGCCGATGTTATGGCGAGGTAAGATGGTGCATCTGCCAAAAATTTGCCCTGCAGTGCAGTAGTTGAACATTGAAGATGGTGAAACATTCGAAAGAAAAGAAATATTCTTTGCGTTCGGTGGGGCCTGAACACACGACTTTTCACTCAGGCCCCACCGAACGGAGAAATATTTCTTTTCTTTCGAACGTTTCACCATCCAATCACGCCATAACATCGGCGCTGGTATCACTACGCCAATAAACGTTGATTTATATTATTGTTTAATTTAATGTAAGCTATGTATTTAACATAAATAGTTTCGATTCGTGAAACTGAAATTATCACGATACAGTCTAATGGAGTTTATATTGCCTCTATCTACAGACCTCCAAACGCAAAAAAAATTATGACTTTTTAAGTTTTATACAACGACTATTCCACTATATTAACTCAATTAAATCTAAACTCATAATAATGGGGGATCTCAATATTGACATTGATTTAAATCATAACAAACATAGAAAATTTTTTTAGACATGATCTACGCAAATGGGTTTGAAATCACGATTAAATCACCTACCAGAATAACTGTTGACTCTCAATCATTAATTGATCTCGGTATAACTATTATTCATTTTAAAATTCTGGAGTATTGATCTATCACACCAGTGACCACCTCCTATCTTTTTAACTTTTAATATTCCAGACCTTCATCTGAAAAAATGCAAGCGGAAATATCTCATTCGGGATTTTTCAGAGAACAACTTATTGCTTTTTAAATCTCATCTTTTTAACGTGGACTGGTCACCTGTCCTCGATCAGACTAATACCAACGAAGCCTATATCCAAATTTTTTCAGTTCTTCAATTTTCTTTATAACGACTGTTTTCATCCTAAAATGATCACTAAGAATAGGAAGATCAGAAAATCGTGGATGACAGATTCTCTTTTGCGTGAGATTAAGATGAAAAATAAATTATTTTTTATCTTTTTAAACAGTAGATCACAGAATGATCTTTCTAATCTTCCGTGTTTTTAGAAACAAACGAAAAACTAAAATTTGCCAAGCGATCCTATTTAAATAATTTTTTTACTAATTCCACTCCTAAAGAACTTGGAAAAAATTAAATGAATTTCTTGGGAGGGAAAAAATTCCAAATAACTCAATTGGAGATCTTTTGAGTGACCGTCAAATTCTCATAATAGATACATAAAAGCATATCTCATTTAACAATTAGTTCATTGATTTTCCCTATAGCCTAATCCATAATCAGTCAAATCCATTACATTTCAATACTGATTACCATAATTGCTCTATTAACAACTTTATTTTTTGTCGACCGTTACCGATTTTGAAACAATAGGATTCTGGGCGAAATTGATTCCTGTGGAGGCCCTGGATGTGATCAGATTCGACTGTCTGTGGTAAAATTCGTCGTTGAAGTTATTGATTTACCTCTTTCTCATATTTATAACTTAATCTTTATAAACGTAATCATTCCTCACTACTTTAAAATATCAACTATCACACCAGTATTTAAAAAAGGCTTAAGATGTAATATTTCGAACTACAGACCTATTTCAGTTTTAGCAGCTTTTGCTAAGATCTTTGAGAAACTTCTTAATTAAAGATTATATCACCTTTTTGAAAGCAACAGCATTAAACATAATAATAAATTTGGATTTGTCAAGGGTAAGTCTACTGAACATGCTTTGCTGGCCGCTACTGATTTTATTTATTCATCCTTAGATTTAAAAAAGTCAGCAATTGGTGTTTTCTTTGACTTATCTAGGGCCTTCGATGCGATAAATCATGAAAGGTTACTTTTCAAGCTGAAATTGGCCGTCGTTCGTAGTATTTGCAATACCTTATTCAGAAATTACGTAATCGACAGGCAACAATTTGTGCACATGAACGGGTCTCCACTCGTATTATACTCATGGTGTTCCACATGGGTCTATTCTTGGACCTTTGCTCTTTAATTTTTATATAAATGATATATTTTTCTTACCTGTACTTTTCAAACCCCTCTGCTTCGCAGATGACACTAGCATTTTTTAATGATATTGAAATTAATAACTTAATTCAACGTGTCGATAGTGATTTTAAATATTTTATCAACTTCTTCAAAATTAACTTCCGAACTTTAAACACTTTAAAGACAAAGTGTCTTCCATTTACTAACAAAACAAATATTAATTTGGATCAACTCAGCCTAGTCATAAACAATAATATTATCCCCTTTTCTTTAAAAACAAATTTTCTCGGAATAACCCTCCATGCAAATTTAAAATGGGACACACATATTCAGAGAATATGTACCAAATTAAACAGAAACATTCGTGTAATTAGAAACATTAGCTTTTATTTACCTATTTCAATCCTTTTCAGTCTTTATTATTCTCTGATTTTCTCTAACTTATATTACTGCCTACTAATTTGGGGTCACACGTCAAAATCAAACATACATCGTTTAGCCTCACTTCAAAAAAAAGTTACTCCTTCTTATCTCCAACCGTACTTCTACTTTCCATTACTTAAATGTTGCTAGACACTTCCACATTCTTCTGATCGATAAACTTCTCATTTTTAAAATCTCAACATTTATGTTCAATGTTATAAAATCTTCAGCATATCCATATGTTGGTTCTCTTCATCTGCCCAGTCATACATATCTAATGAGAAACTCTACTAACTTTGTCCCAGATTTTTCAATAACTAATCTCGGGCTGGCACGAACTGGCTGCTTTGGCCCTAGAGTATGGAACCCCCTTCCTTCAACCGTGCAATCATTGAACTTGCTCCTATTGTTTAAAGAGTGCCTTTCTCAATTCTTATTAAATTAAATTAAACTGACATCTGTTCATTTCAAAAATAATAAAATGTTCCAACTCGGGCAGCATGGGCTTTGTCAACCCTACAGTCTTTACTCATTGCTGCCCAGGCGATTCAATACTTCTCTAATATGTAATAATGTAATGTATCTGAAACTGTAATTGATTCTCCTAAATATAGTTTATATTGTATTTTAATACTTGCCTTTGTTTATATTGTAAGTTCAATGGCCAGCAGTGAATATGGACAGAGAAAAACACCAGTGCGTCGCGGTACACCATTTTTGTGAATCACTCTGATGTAACACTTTTCTCTTTCTCTTTCTGTGTATTCGAGTGTCACAACAGTAATGTATAAGTGGTGCACCGCGTTACAATGGTGCTCCACAGAAGGGGACTAGGTTTACTGGGAACATTAGGAAGATATATTTTGAAATGATAAGACATCCATTTGTACAAAACTTATTATATATACACGGTGTCTCAAAATTCCAAACATATTTCCAAACTTTGAGGGAAGGCAGAAAGCATTGATATGAGCAAGGGCGTCGTTAAGGCAAATTAGAAGGGGGCATTTTAATTTTGCCAATGTTAACCCGAAACAAATAATCACTTTAAATGTATTAAAAATATTGCATATATTTCAATTCTAGAGAGGGGGGGGAACTTCCCCTGCCCCAACCAAACGACGCCCATGGATATGAACCATATTCACGTGGAGAAGGATGACCGTGAATTAAAACCGTTTCTAGGTGTTTTGTCGCCGTTGGCGAGAATTGAGAAATGCCGCCCTAACCTTTTATCACCAACACTCTTTCTCTCGTATCTCTCTTTTTACCACCACTAACATCCAGCGGTTCAACAACGTAAATCTTCTATTATACTTTTAATCATTAAACCCGTTAATTATATTTATATTTTAAACTTATATTAGTTATTTTGTAATATTAGAATATTGTGAATAGTAAAACAATTGCTACATGTTATAATCGTTTAATTTCAACAATTTATATTTTTAAAAACTGAGATATTAAAGGAGTAATATTTCAAAACCCAACGTAGTATTATCAGAGCTAGAAGACTTAAATGTATTAGAGATAAAAGAAATTGTGTGCAAAATTAAACAATGAAACACAATGAAAACATTTTACCTTCGCCAAAGTGAAGCCTTCTTATGTAATTGTTTCGTATGCTTTTGAAAACAATTCGATGGTTTAATTTTTTTTGCATAACATTTGCTAAATTTTTCTTTGATTTAAAAATTTTTTAGACACCATTTTTCCTTCCTAGGTGGTCACCTACTCTGGCCTAATGGTAAAAACGGCCCTGTCGTGAGCACAACCCGGAAGAGATGGAAAAGACACAAAGATACAACATGAATACAATACAGGAAGCAGTGTAAAACGTCTTATTAGGCAAAACTTAACAGTTCAACAACTGAAAGACACAAAATACGGTATTCAAAGTTCGGACCATTCGCAGTGGTACGTGCACAACGCGCCATACATTAAATTTGGAATACGATTAAATTTAGCTGTATAGATTGAACACAGGTAGTAATTTTTTTGAAACCCAAGTTTGAGCTCAAACTAGAAAGAGGTAAACTGAAAAGAATGATATCTTACCAAACTTTATATACGGAGAAGGGGGAGCGTCGTTCTTATGCTTTGGTAGTCTAGAGGTTAAGGCACTTCAGATTTAACGGACAGACCCTAGTTCGATTCTAGGTCAGAGCGATGATTCTTTTTTCTCCGATACATTAATTATCTTCGATTAGTTTGTGTGCAAGATGAGTGTCGAGAAAATTAGTGTCAGTAAAAAATTTCCCACGAAAAAACTACATAAAAACCTACACTGGTGGCTTTGTGTGTTGACGATTTGGCAAGTCTATTATCCTTGAGAAGGATAATAATATCTTACATAAATTGTACATTTATTTAAAGTGTAATTTTCAGGATCGATTGGATTTCAAAGGGAATATTTTGCTAATAATATTCATGAATAATATAATATTCAAGAAAGTGAGAGAAAATCGCCTAAAATCTATATTTAAATTTAGCGGGTTTCAATTAATATTTATTCCTAATTCACGAATTCCCCAACTCTCCAATCTCCCAACTCTCGAATTTCCCACCTCTCGAATCCCTAACTTTCGAATCACTAACTCACGGATTCCCCCCCCCAACTCTCTAATTCTCAAGTAACTCGGTAGGTTTTCAACGTTAACAATAGCCATCATTATTGCATTTACGGAAGACATTACTTTAATTTTTTTTCCTTACCCTTTTTGTTGACTACAGACAGCCAGAAAAAGCAATAGCGGGTTCAATATCTATTGAAACCCGTTAATAATAATAGTAATATTAATGAATGCTAATAATATTTACGAATTTTCAAGCTCGAGTTCATTTTCCCTTAATTGATCATCAATGCATTATATTCTAATACATTAGCATTTTGAGAAGCAGCCATTAAAAGTACATAGAACAAGTTGAAGGCAAACGTTTCGAAGCTATCGCAGCTTCATCGTCGGTGCGAAAATTGTTAAAATGCTGGAATAATATTGAGCTCAAATAATATTCCAGCATTTCAAAAATTTTCGCACTGAAGATGAAGCTGTGATAGCTTCGAAACGTCTGCCTTCAACTTGTTCTATATACCTTTAATGGCTGCTTCCCAAAATGCTAATGTATTTGTTTCTAATACCAGTCGTAATTTATTTAATTTATTTCGCATTAAAGCTATACTCTCTTAATTGACAGCCGACGTTGTAATTATTTTTTAATAATGATGAGCATTTGGTGAAATGACACGCTTGTAAATGGACTTCTTGGTAGGAAATGACTAATCTATGCCAGAGAAGAGTAACATATTAAAAATTTATTTGTTACTCTAGATTTATTTTTTACGAAAAGGTAACAACCGTCGTCAAAAAAATGCTTCAATGTCGGAGGCAATTTCGATAGTTTCAATAGCAATTTGCTTTCATCGTTTTGTTTCGTAAGCAAATAAACAACTACCTTTACCATTGCTAATCCATTTATAACGAAAACTCAGTGAAGTGTGTATTATAAATTTAATACCAAAAGTGGGCGCCTTCAATTTGTAGAACGCAAAATACAGTGACGTCACATTCTTGCCTTCTGTGTTACTTAAAAAATAGCACTGTTCCATAAAAGCGTGAACGCCAGATGAAGTGATGTAACTGTAAACACGTTCTGGCGTAAAATATGATTGGTGGTATTTACGCCTGATATATTTTCAAATCAATTTTTCGCTCTCGAAGTTATTGTGCGTAGAAAAGAACGATTTAGCACCAGGATCAATTCCAAATATATCAATGTCACTTTCTAAAGCTTTATCTTGGACGGAGACATGCCATTAAATAGCACAATCAACCATTTCTCAAGCAGTTATTATCCCTTTTAGAGGAATAATGTAGTCAAGGATGAATTGTGAAAATAAGAGTAAAGTATGTTCAAAAATTTGTAGGTCAAGCGGACGAGAAGGACACAGTGTTTAAAATAACTGTATAAATAATGGACTTGCCGCATGAAAAGTTAGATATATTTCAGCCCATCAAACCTATTAATGATTACAATGGTAGTCCAAACCTTCTTGTCCGTTGCTTTTGTAGCATTGGTTTGTGCGAGCTACTCTCTTGGGAACGTTTTCATGAACGACATGGTGCATCCAAAAGATTCAAAACAGCTTTTGAGTTGTATGGCGAGCTGTGAGTACTTTCTTTGATTTTTAAATCTTGTGCGATTTAATACTTCCTTAATTAATCGATTCATTTTATTGTTTGATTGATGTTTAATCCGATTATTTGTTGTTTTGATTTTATAGGTGCGTAATTATACGATAGGTTTTAGTATTCCGAGGAAAATACTATTCTTTAAGTTTAGCAATGTAAAATTACTATATGTGACATAAAAAATTAGTCATAGCACATAGATGAAAGGATAAATGGCAAATGTTTTGATCTAAGTTAACTTTTATTACACAGTAAATTCTATTTTTTAAATTTTAATGTAAAATTTGGCGTGGTTATAGAAATGTGAGTTTAGAATTATTTTATGCTAAACATTTGGTTTTTCTTTGTACGTGTATATTAATATGGAATAAGAGTAGTGCACAATGTTATAACATTACGTTTTGAAAGCTAAAATTCTGTTTTAATTTTAACATTCAAAACTGCATCTTCCCATTTTGTATACTGACACATTACAAACTTACGTCTTATAATGTTGTGCATAACAGCAAAAGGAAGATTTTTGTTCAGCTTGTAAATACAAAGAACTGTTTTAATATTTTTAGCATGTTTCGCTGATATATAGCTCCACGTCGTCAAAATCAAAACAAAAATTAAATTGATTAGAAATTAATGTACGAGCTATGTCAGAATTTATAACCCTTCTTTAATTTATCAGCTGAAATATTTCGTTAAGTTCTCTTAAAAGTTTGCATGAAAAAACTGCAACAAAACTCAGGTAAAGCAATTTTTGATCCCCCGAGGATTAATATTTTTATCTACAAAACATAATAATTCCTGGATAAAATATTCATAACATGGAAAGATGTTTTGCTATATTGAATAACAACAAATCCTAAATTAATTCAAGATTAACCACTAATTTAAAATTGTGATAAATTTTAAAGTTTGTACCGTTTGAGATGAAAAAACTTCATTCAGAATTCAGGATATGTTTTAAAGTAAGAAGAATTAAACATATTTTATATGTAAGGAGCAATATTATTGCACTCGAAAAATTTGCTACAGCTACAAAATTTTTGAGCGATATACAAATAGAATTTCTCGATTTTACGAACTCATCGAGACTCCAAAAATTTTAACGTAAGAAGTTCGTAAATGGAAATTAACGTTAGTTTTATTGGGCACTTTCCAGCACCTGTGCAATAGTTTCATAGAAGCACTGGCGTATGCAGGGTGTGTGTGTTGTACCTCCTCACATTGTAATGAAATTGTATATATTTAACATAACGAAACACGAGAGTTATAGTTCTGTAACTCCCCATTGAGCCTATAACCCTCCTTATGAACTTTCTGCGTACACCTATGTATGGAAACCTGTAACTCGATAATTGGAGGTTAAAAAATAACGATAATCCACTGTATATGCACGCTTATTATTATTTTTTTCGTAAGATGTTATTACCTTTCTAAGGCTTCAGGGGGAGTTCAAGTATTACGTCAACACCTTGTCAGGGAGGAGGAGATTGCTGTTGGTCTTATTTTCCTATGTTAGCCAATGTTAATTTTTGCTTACTGGGAGGGGTGGGGGTTGAAATGGCCAAAATATTGCTTACGTAATACTTGAATTCTCCGTAACGTAATTTTCAAATGGTTAACATATAGTCACAGCGTTATGTTTTTTTTGTGATGTTCCGTGGGGAAATTTTATAGATAGTGATTTTCCAGCACCCACGTTTGAACCCAAACTAGAGCTTTCAATGTATAAGAGGAAAATAGACATCGTCTTGATCTAGAGGCGAATTAGGTTCTCTCCGTTTGATTCGGAGTGCCTTACCAGCTAGGCTACCAAGGCACGGGAATTTCGCTCCTTCCCATGTATACGAGTATATAATTTTCTTTGTAAGGTATTATTACCTTTCTCAGAGTTAACGTAGTTGCCTAAATATCAACACATAACGCCACCGGGGCGTGTATTCTTTTTGTAGTTTTTCGTTGAGTAATTTTATAGATAGTAATTTTCTCCTATATATTAAAAGCTCTAATATAAGCTCAAGCATGGAAGTCGGAAAATTACTATCTAAGTTACGTACATCCGCAAAATTTGAAAACTTATTTGTAGTTAGTTAATATGTGTTTATAGTTATGTATTTCATACTACAACAATCTTTGCACTTAATCGCTAATTCTAACGACCAGAAATCCATTATGAAAATAAAATTGAATATTAATAAATGTCTGAACTTAGGTGTGGACCACCGTGTGTCTCAGGAGCTTGAAAAATGCGGAATCAATCATCCAATTGGAGTAAGTGCACGCCACATTTTTTAATGTTGAATGCATAGTTTTCTGTTGTCGGGGAAATTGAATTATTTACGTCATACAAAACTATTTATGCATGATATATATATTATAGCTGCATTCTGGTATTTATGGGGATAGCCGAAGGAGAACTGGCAACCACCTTGTGTCCATGACTAAGGAAGAAATTATTTCTATTGCTGACTGTATTTCACAGCGTAAGTTTAAAAGATTTTTAAAAGTGTTTTAACTTCCATTTAATTTGCTAAATTAAATACTTCTCTTACCAGAAGTTATTTAAGACCTGTAATTTTTAGCCTTATATTAATATTTGTTTTGGAACAGTAATCGAAGGAAGTAAAATAAAGTATATCGAAACTTTATTAATTCTTCGACATTTAAATTACTTTTATTAATTCTTCGACTTTTAAATTACTTTTATTAATTCTTCGACTTTTAAATTACTTTTATTAATTCTTCAACTTTATTTTTTATTAGTTCTTTATTAATTCTTCAACTTTTAAGTTAAGGGACAACTGAATTTTTTATTTATTTATTTTTTTCATTTTTGCGATATATGAAACGCATGCTATTTGCACGATGTATTATTATAGTGTAATATTGAAACAAAAGTCAGATGTTTTCTGGAGTTTAATAAGCAAAATGCGTGTAAAGTAATAAAGTAATAGGCTTACACAAGTATATTTTACGCTATATACAGGGTGCGCCAAAATTTCGTAAAAATTTTAAAAAATCATAAAAAAAAAGGAAAAAACAATGATAAAGAAGTGCGGTTTGAACGGAATTTTTTTTTACGAAAATCGGATTTTTCTAGTAGCAAAAAATGTTTAGTTCAAAAAATCACCTACAAATGGTGCTGAAAACTCCAAAAGACAATGGACAGGACAACTGTGCATTCCATCGATTTATTATTGCAACAGTTGTTCAATATGACCTCCAAAACTTTGTATAACAGAACTAAGGCGAACAAGACATGTGGACATTTCTCGTCTTCAGTTGTTTCACTGTACGAAATTTTCGCAACGCAGTGGCTTCTAATTCAACATTCAGGTAGAAGAACTTCATAAGCAACGCTTGATCTGGCAACGATGACATTCGCAAATTATGCAGTACTGTTGGATTCTACGTTCATCCAGGTCTTTTAATTGCAAGCCTGCATTGCATGCTTCTGCTGAATACCTTGCGTATCAGCGCCGTCTGCAGATGAATTTTAAACTAAAAGTTTTTACGACTAAAAAAATTTGATTTTTCTAGAAATCCTCTCGTACAAACAGCACCTCTTTATCATTATTTGTTTATTTTTTATGATTTTTTAAAAATTTTACGAAATTTTGATGCACCCTGTATTATAAATTAATTCGATGTGCGAATACAACCCAAGTTTTCTGATGTTACAAAGAGCGTGTTTTATAACAAATTATTTTTTAGAATGAGTATGGACATAGTAACATCTGAATAATAATACGAGGAAAAATTAGAGTATAAAAATTCATTATAAATTGTCAGTTTTTTAAGAG
>QLNU02015003.1:66037707-66063503 GCA_006491805.2 Dysdera silvatica | reverse complement strand
TTTTTATAGTTTTTAATAATTTCTAATTTAATTATTTTTCTTTATATTTTTAGGAAAAAATTTAATTAGCAATGATGATAAAGATAAAATGCCAATCACAAAAGACCTTCAGTTTTCGAACAAAAAATACAATAAAAATTGTATTATGGAGGGGACTTTTGAAGGAAGACCCCCAGCATGGTGTGTTTCTGTTAGTACCCAAGTATTAACACAAAATAGGTACTAGTCTCCGGACACACCAGAAGAAAATTTAGAAAGAATAAATTTCAAACAAATATAAACAATTCTATACCAAAATAATATTAAACTAGAATGAAATAAAAGAAAAATATATTACCTTTTACATTATGCCGTATATTATTATTATTATTAAATTAGTATTATTATTAACTAGTATAATTAATTAAATAAATTAATTAGAGAGTTAGATTAGTAGTTATAAAATTCCTTTTATTTTAAATTAAATTATTTTGTAACTTATTAGAACAGTGATGCTTTGCACCTATTTTATATATTTATTGTTATTAAAACTTTAAAAACGGCCCTTCTTAGGGCCAAAAAAATTCACGTAGAAAGGTATTTGCCTGTCAGAGTTCTGTGAAGCGACGCCGATAATAGAAAAAGACGTGTAATGAAATAGCATCCAAATGATTCCCGTGGTATAATCTTTCAATTAATACCCGTGTTATAAATTTAGAAAATTAAAAAATTATATCTAATTTAATTTAACTAGTATTATTATTATTAAACTATTATTATTAAACTTTACCATTATTATTATTAAACTAGAATGAAATAAAAGAAAAATATATTACCTTACAAATTGCCTAATTATAATTTTTTAAAGAATGTGTCATTGAAATTACGTGAAATGATAAATAAATTAAAACAAGTGTCGCCGTTTCAAATATTTTTGTTTAAACTGCACTTTTAAAAGTTTATACCATTTTACCAAATTTTTAATCTTTTCAAATTTATTAAAAATATTATAAATGAATGTTTTTGGAAAAAAGGTATACCACGGGAACTCATTCGGATGCTATTTCATTACACGTCTTTTCTATTATCGGCGTGGCTTCACAGAACTCTGACGGGACAAATACCTTTCTACGTGAATTTTTTTGGCCCTGAGAAGGGCCGTTTTTAATAACAATAAAGTTTTTAATAACAATAACATATAAAATAGGTGCAAAGCATCACTATTCTAATAAGTTATAAAACAATTAAATTTAAATAAAATGAATTTTTACAATTTAAAGTACAAGGTAAGGGGGGGGGGGTCCATAAATACAACGATAATGAATCAACTTTACATTTGTTTCTCTAAAAATGTGATGTATTTGATGAACTTGAAATCTAATCTTTTCATATGTTCTTGGTCAGTGGTTCGCAAATTTCCGCATCCGCAAAAAATCTTACATTAGCCCAGGGGTTTATCTGGCATTCATGAACTGGAGGGTGTTCAAGATTTTCAAGGGGGTATGGATTAGATTTCATTAATTTATTTTCATTAAACACATTGTATGTTTAGATTTCATTAAGGCGGGTGCATAAAAGGTCTGGAGGGGTGTTGGGGGTGTATAAATCCCTGCATTAGCCTATATTATTTGTAATTTTCCACACACCCAAGCAGATACTTAGATATTTAAAAGTGTGGCACCCATATCATTCATTCTGTGACCTCCTGTGCCGCGATTTAGATGTGCGTGCCAACTGGCCATATATTGGGAATTATAGAACAGAAATACCGACTTCATCTCTCTTTCTTTCTTCTCTGCTTAAGTGAATTATAGCCCCCAAAAATAGTTTTCTTCAGTCTAGACGTAGCAGTGCAGTAGTTTAAAGAGTTGATGCAAGTTTAACGTTAGTTTGATGCGAGTTCAATATTAGTTTGGTGTGGGAAATGTAATAGTTTAATATAAATTCCAGTTCTTATAACTTTGTTATGTTTTTTATTGAACAAACATAACTTTGTTATGTTTCTTATTGAACAAACATAACAAAGTTATGTTTGTTCAATAAAAGTTAAATCTAATTATCTCAAGTCCTTGGCGTTCACCCACTTACCGCCACCTCAGTATGTTAAGCACACCCATGACCGCCATTTCTTCTTTATTTATACAGAGAGCACCATTTATTGTTTTACTGGATACTTGAACGTTATTGCTTTAAAAGAATTAAAACTTCTTAAAATTTTCTTTAAAAGTATTAAAATTTCTTAAAATTTAAAGTTTCGTACGCTCTAGGAAATTTTTAAGAACACGGATCTTAAAACATTTTTCGCATATAGTGCCTCATTGTAACATGTCCCTTTAGAATAATACTAGTTAAAGTTAGTTAAAATCTTAATGTCAAAATACGAGAGAAAAAGATAATGTAAAGATATGAAACAAAATGAAATGTAAAAGTATGAAAAGTAATGTGAAATATGAAAAAAAACTAACGCAAAAATATGTAAAAACGTGTTATGTAAAATGTGTAATGTAAAAATATGTAAAAATGTATAATCTCAAAACATGCTAAAAGGAGTAATGCCAAAATTATTTGAAAATTTGTCTTATATAAATGAGATAGGGCCAACAGGTTGCCTGTGCGGTCATTTCATGTGGCCCGCGTTAATAATATTAAAATTATTAACATTTATTGGTTTTACTAAATCGAAGTTTTAGTTTTTCATGCATATAATTTTGCATTTAATCTTATCATTCCATCTGTAAAACGGTTTATAAAGGTAACTTAATATACAAATATGATTAAATTCTCTTGAAATATAACATGTGTTTATTATTCCAGGGAATATTAGTAAATCTTAGATTTACAAGACATACAGCGCGGCACATGACATCAACATACATAGTAGATTAGTCGTCGTAAAGCTAGCTACTAGAAATGTGCAGTACCGTTCACTGACTGATTCAATGAATCGTTCTTTTCAGTTATAATAGGTGGGAAAAACCATCCTCTGATTCGTCAATGAACGATAGTGCACTTTCTTATCAAGTACGTCCTATTTAAACTATTCTTTTCAACTTGGTTAATTTTAGCCAAAACGTGCCACGAAAGGAAAGTTGAAAATGAAACACGAATGAATCATTACCGGCGATAAAAAGAAAAATCCGACCTGCAAATATTCAGTTGCATTCATGACATGTTTAACTGAGCATATTGACATATTCTTTCAGTTCAAAAGCCCTGAACGGTTTTCTATAAAGTTTGCGGTAAAAATGTTTTACAAAAGAGTTGAAAGCATTACTCATTCTGCCAGCGACTAGCTAGTCATTTTTATTGGTAGTCATAAAATGAGTTTCCCTTCGAAAGATCATAAAAATTTGTGAGTTGGGAGAAAGGTTATCACCCTACACAAAGCAGCCCCTTGTCCTTTACTTTGTCAAATAATAAGATCACTTTAAAAGAAAAAAGTTTGAAACCTAATTTTTAAGCTGATCACATTTTTCACTATTTTTACAAAAGCTATCAGCGATGTCATCCTTTGTTTTGGGAAGGCCATATTTCAAAAGCCTCATTTATCCGCGATTTTTCATGGTCCGTTAGTTATAATAATATTGACTGACCAGTGTTATTTTTTAAAAGAACTAGGAAACAGAGAATGTAGAAGATAAGTAATGATAATTAACTAAAATTATTAATTAATAATTATATATTCGGAATATTTTATAACATAATTTTTCACGTAATTTGAGGTTATTTGTTAGATGAACGAAATGAAGTTAGAAAGAAATATATATGTTCGTTAATGGGGCAGTTACAAACTAGTATTCACGAAACTTTCAAGGATGTTTTAAAAAGTTTATAGACATGTATAATTATAAGGTTACAGCTTTGTTTACGTTTGTTCGCACTGCTCACTGTAGTCCGGGGTTTGGTTCCCTAGGCCATAAGAGGTTCGGATTCCTCGGAAAACAGTAGGTCCCGGCGCAGCATGACCATTGTAGTCTTTGAGCCGTAAAACCACAAAACAAACGTTGTTTACGTTTGTATGGCCCAAGGACAGTAAATATTATGCTGCTCAGGGCTAAAGTTTTCAGCGGAACTCCTAGCGCATCTGCAGGCACAGGGCGCCGACCCCGGGGAGACAGTGAAAGCGGTTGGCGTTTTGGGAGGGGCACTATAGGGAGTCAAACCCGGGCTATTGGGTTGGTGTGTGAACGAGTTACAACTATAGGGCTCGTGATATTAAAGAAATATGTAATTACAAGTCTATAGCTGTGTGTAATTGCAACGTTATAGACTCATGTGTAATTGCAAAGTTACAGACTCGTGTGTAATTGCAAGGTTATAGACTCGTGTGTGATTGCGAGGTTATAGACTCGTGTGTAATGGCAAGGTTATAGACTCGTGTGTAACTGCAAGGTTATAGATGCATATAATCGTAAGACAGTGGCATTCGAACTAGGTTTCTCCAAGCCCTGGGCTCTGGTGAATAGAACGTTTTCGAGAATTCCCCAATCTGTTTTTTGTATATAAAAATTTAGACTTTTACTATATCATTTTATAAAACTTTCATTAAATCTTCTGTTATTAAAAACTCTTAAAATCGCATAAATATTTTAAAAATTTATACTGTGCTGTAAAGATGAACGATTCGATATTTTTTATGAATCAAATTGTTCAAGGTGAGTCATTAGAGTATTCATTTATAAAGATTCGTTCTTTCTGTCAAGTTTACGAAGCAATAACTCTGCATTCAGACTGACCTCGTGAAGGAAAGTTAGTTCCATTTCCGTCAACTAGGCAGCGCTTACATAAGGTCCGCGTTGTGAGTAATTAATACTGTCAAAACGCCTACTGAAAATTAATAAAAAAATCTGTATTTTTTATTTTCAAAACCCTTGGGCTTGCGAATACGCATTGATATAGTAAAAACACAGTGGTGTTTGAGTTACATATTGTCAAATTGTTGTAAATCGTACACCAAGCGTACAAAGATGTTTTCAAGAAAAAGAATCAGTTTAATATATCAGAAACATAATAAATGTCTACTAAATTTCAATACAAGTTAGATAGTGACAAAACATTTATAATTGTGTAGATGTCGGCTGCCATTTTGGGTATAAGTGCAGCATTATTTGGACATAGTATCTTAAAGCTTCATTTTTGCATTCAGCCCACTTCCGTGGCAGTGAGCAGGGAAGTGAGCATGAAAGTGGGCAGCTCGAGTATATAAACATGTCACTTGCGCTGACTATACTCTATACTATACCTACTATAACTGCTGCCGGTGGAGAGATTAAAGGATCCTGCGTCGCCATTGCCCGAGTCCGATGCTTTCTAACGCGCGAAGCGGAAGTTATGAAGGACGTTATATCACCTCTACTGGCCAGGCTGGCCTGTGACATCAGCTCCTTCTATTAATTCATGGGAGAGCCACAGCCTTTTTAATTTCCGCGAATGGACTGCCGAAGTGACAAACCGGCCGCTTTCGCACGGTCCGCACAAAGTCTTCCCGGGGCAAAAACACGGCATGTTGCTGTGAAATGTAAGCCACAACTTTAGGGATTTCATCGCCGTTATGCATTAGATTCAGTATCCATAATAACGCGTGCCGCTTTCTGCTCACCGCAGTTCCTTGAGCAGAAGAGATTCCAATTCCCCCCCAAAAATTGAATGTCCCGGCCCAGCATTGTTGTAGCCATCCCTGCGCCGTTAAATGCAAACGAATTCTGAAAGTCCGTCGACCCCCCGCACTAATTCTAAGAGATAAAGGAAAGTCTATAATACCATACATAATAACAGTATATAAAAAGGAGTGCCATTGAATTTAGTTAATAAGCCAATGTGTCAACATTACGAGAACTAATTCAATGGCTGAGCAGTGGTGCAGTGCTAACGTCTTCATTTAGCATACTGTGAATCTGGGTTTGACCTCCAACGGTACCAGCCTCTCCCTAAACAAAACCGAAAACACAGTTTAGCTGTTTACCGCACTCCTGGGGTTGGTTCCCTAGCCCTTAAAGAATTCGAATTCCTCCGGAAGATGCCGGCATACTTCCTTGCCGTGGTGTATAGCGGAACTACATTCGTTTCTCGTGTCATTAACCTAGATGTGCCTCCCTGTGGTGTCGTAGAAGGAGTGCGGTTTTGCTGCAGACCGTAGTCGGAGGTTTGGATTTCTTTGAAAATTGCAAGAATCTCGCCTCAGTATGACCTTTGCTGTTATTGTGTCGTAAAAAAATAGTCACAAATTCATTAAATTCAGTAAACCTTACGAGGAATCACTGTTGTCCCATAGATACCAAGGGTGTTTATACGTCGTATATTTACACTATTCAGGAAAATTCTACATGGGAGCACTTCATTTTCTACTCCGGCTGTTCCCATTTGCATAATTAGCGTAATTTAAATTTTTTATAAATTTAATAAAATTAATAAAATATTAATAAAATATAATTTAATAAAAAAAATTTTAAAATTAAAAATTTGCATAATTATTTTTTTACATATAATATAATGGCTACATACTTAGAACTAAAATCACGTCATAACACATTGCTTTTTTAACACGTTGTGTTTTCTTAGTAGCTCTGTCTATATATTGCTCATAAGTCCCTTTAAATTCTCACTGCAGAAAATTACAATAATATATAAATATGCATGTACACTATCCTCATTAAGGGTTATTATCAAACCACTGCAGGATGGAAGTCTCTGCCATCACACGTACACATAGTATGGTGAAGCAAATGCAAAGGATTTGATCCCAAGTTCCCCACGCTGGCCAGACGTGTTGACAAGCTGGACGCACAGTTTAACGAGGAATCCGAACCTCGGCCACATAGCCAACACGATCATATGTTAAGGCAGGACTCGTTGCGTCACTCTCCCATAGGCTGACCCTTCTTCTGGCTGCTGCAAATTTAATCATCGAATTGGAAACGTTATCATTTCTAGCGAAGACAGCTGCAAGCCATAGATAATATGCACGTGTTTAAAAAATCGTAGCACTGTATATTCCACAGGCGAAAGCGATTCGAATTCCTCAAAAAATGGTAGGTCCTAAAGCAATATGACCTTAGATATCTTTGCGTCATAAAACACAAAGAAACAAACAAGCACCATTGAAATTGATGCCCCATTAATAATCAATAGCACTAATGACAATGTACTTTAACGTATAGTTCGTTCACGAAAAGTTGTCCGATGGTGCCGTTAGAAAATAACGGGAGCTGACGTCACAAACGGCCTAGCCGATTACAGCAGAGGGAAGGGTGTCATTTCAGAACTGTTTTTTAGCGAACGTTTGTCTGCGCCAACAACCAGTTCTGAAATGACGTCCTCCCCTCTGCTGTAATCGGCTAGGCCGTTTGTGACGTCAGTTCCCGTTATTTCTAACGGTACCATCGGACCACTTTTCGTGAACGAACTATAGGTTAACGTTCTCACCTAAAGCCAGACTTAAAATAAATAAATAAATAAATATAACAAAATATCCTTGGCACAAAATAACGTGTTCTTACGCCATAAATACAAAAAAGCAATAAATCAATTATTAATTTCCTTAACATATTTCATACATGCAATTTAGAAAAGCCCAATTTCATTATGGACTGTGCTTTTCAAAGAGAGGAAATTCACACCTCGTTCTCCGCCGTTTTTTTTCCTTTTCTAGAAACATTATTTTATCCCTCCTTTGTATAATCAAAACCAAAGATACTTCTTCTCGTTTCGCCATCGCGCAAGGTCTCTTTCAATGAAAGCCCGTTTTTCGAACAGGACGGAGATTTCACCACCACCACGCAAAGTAGCCGAGGGAACGAAATGCACAATTCTTCCCCTGAACTAAATAAAGTAAGTTCTTAATGTTGGGCATGTGGTGGGCCAATAGTAGAGCAAAAGACTATCACGCAATTATTCCGGGTAAATTTCAAGCGATACCTACCTAGCCTTTACTAGGTTTTCTGCAGATCCGCACTCCGGGATTTGACTCCAAAGGCAAAAGGGGTTCGGTGTTCTCGGTAAATTGTAGCTCCTGACATAGAATTATCTCCGTAGCCCTTGCGCCATAAAATACAAACAAGCCATACGGTGTCGTAGCGGTAACGAAATCAGTATTCTCGGCAAACTGTAAGTCCTGGTATAGAATGATCTCCGTAGTCCTTGCGCCATAAAATATAAACAAGCCATAAGGTGTAGTAGCGGTAACGAAATCAGTATTCTCAGCAAACTGCAAGTCCTGGCATAGAATGATCTCCGTAGTCCTTGCGCCATAAAACACAAACAAGCCATATGGTGTCGTAGCGGTAATGCATTAGGTATTCCCTTCAAACTGTACGTCCCCACATAGAATGATCTTCGCAGTCCTTGCGCTACAAAACACAAACAAGCCATATGGTGTCGTAGCAGTAATGCATTCGGCATTCTCGGCGAACTGTAGGTCCTGGCATAGAATGATCTCCGTAGTCCTTGCGCCATAAAACACAAACAGGCCGTATGGTGTCGTAGCGGTAACGCATTCCTCTATCGTGCAGTTAACTCGGGTTCAATTCTAATTTTGCCCTAGACCGCGTGCCATTTTCCTGCCTACCGTAACTCGGGATTTTGCTCCCTAGGCAGCAGAGGTTCGGATTCCTAAGAAAACTGTAGGTTCCAGTATGGTATGATCATAGCTTCCCTTGCGCCTTGAAACATAATCGAATAAATGCAATTAAATTTTTATGGTAATCTACACATGTTGTCTTGAAAGACGTCATTGGAGATGAGAAACGCTAAATCAGGCTACTGTGGTAATCATCCGAGCATTGTTATTTTTATAAGCCGTACGATGGCTTACAGATAACGTGTTCGTCCATTAGGTTAGATTCCAATAGCATGCTATAGGACGCATTTTTACTGGTCACCGTATTCCGGGGGTTTATTTCTTAGGCAACAGAAATACAGATTCTTCGGAAAACTGCAGGTTCCACAACAGCATGACCATGAACGTTCTTGAGCCGAAAAATGCAAACAAATGATTTTTTTTAAAATTAAATTACTGATATAAAAAGTATCAACTTTTTGAAATCTGGTGGCTGTAAGTGTAATTACATTTTCACCCGATAGTGTTAAAAATTTCATTTCTTTTCGTTTTAAAATTTACGTCCTCGATTGCTCAGGGCATTGAAGACGGGAATGTGTGTTTACCGGCGTGTTCGAATCAACTCCAAAATTATGAAGCGAAAAAATATCTCTATAAACTTTTGGACTATACTTTGAGTAAACGAAGTGTTACTTCGATTACACCGATATCACGGGTACAGTACCAACAGGTGCAATCGCCATCATAAAATTGCGAGAAACCTTCAGAAGTAAACGTTTAATCTTCTGAACGACTATGTGATTTCTTCTTCACAATAATGCTCGATAACACACGGCACAGATCATATATCAAGTCACGACATCACATACAAAGAAGACATTCATTGTGGCAATTTTTACAATGAAATGATTGCAAGCAGTACATTGCCTTCTGAACAATTGAGTTGAAAATACTAATTTACATTGTGGCAAATGTCCCAATCGTTAGTGTAACCATCATGACTTACCAATCGTAATAAAGAATATAAATACCATCAAACTACTTAAAAATGATTAAGCTCAAAATTACTAGACGATGATGTAAATACTGGGTAACATTATTAAATAAAAGCCATCTAAGCAGACAAAATCTTCAAAAGATGAGCTTGTCATACATTCTCAGTATTTACTTGTGACCCACTTCAGACAGTAATCAATGGCGAATTGATTACATATATATGAGAATAATTGCATAAAAGTAAAAAAAATTGTTTGAAAATATGTATGCTGATGTGTAAAATGTAATCTTTAGCCATCAGAAATAAATAAAACATTATTATTATTATACTTCAAGGGTACAATGACATTTTTCCTTCAGTAAGACTTTGTTTTCCGTATATGAGTATCGCAAACTCTTTTTTCTGATCGACCTACGGATTCAATATTCACCCATCCTTATGAAATATCTATTATATATTATAACCCATTGTATGAAACATTAATACAATTACGTGACGATAAAACAGTACTCCTACATATTTCTCATAGCATGTCGGACATTCCTTCTTAGTTCTTATAACATGTTGAAGGTATGGTGTGCTGAACATACTTATTACATCTTTTTTTCTATCGGATTTATACAAACTCCGCGATAATATACCGTTCCCCCTTTTGCGTGACTTGTTAAAACAAAAAATAGCATGTAGTACCACATACAACTGTATTTAATAGGTGAAAACTTGTTTACGCGCGGGTTAAGCATGTATAAAAAGGTTAATAAAATATTACCTTTTTTTTTTACGAAAGAGTATGGAATTCTTAATTAAAGTAGTGATAAATAGTTATCGAGTATTTATCCATTAATTGTTCTAAAAGTATTCACATGTTTTTTTGAAATTATAAAAGTAGAGAAACGATTCTAATTTTTAAAATAGCATTAGCTCATTTATTGAAAATATTAATGGATTATTTTAAACAAAGCGCAGTTAGCAATTTATTTTGGAGGGAAGGGAACACATAAACACTTGAAAAATGCCAATTCAAATATGCACAGTCGGATCTACTTACAATGAGCCCGCACATAACGAGTGTCCGGACTTAGCGAGGAAAATATGGTTTTTGTTTACTATAATATTAAATGGCGCAATAGAATTTAACCACATCGAGCGAACAAGGCTTTTATTCCCCTGGACTGAATGAGAAAAAAAAATACCCAATCAATTTGATGTCCAAAAGAAAAGGCATTGGTCTGCTTATCGCACAAACGTTTGATGAAAGTTTCTTTTGCATCATTGAAAATAGACAGGAAATACCAATATACATAAAATAACTTTTATGGTGTATAAACAATTGATCTTGCCTAAACACGAAATGTCATTAACCAGTTTCACCGTGTTTGGCGCAGTATAGCCCAGATGCTCTTGCGCCATAAAACACCCAAACAAACAAACAAACATATATATAATATAATAATTTGTCTGATTGCTTTTATTATATTTATGTCAAGCGGTGTTACCTACTCAACATCAACAACAAACAAACAAACATTAACCAGTTTCTGCTGGAGAACTTTAAGTATGGATATGAATACTTATAACCCGTTAATAATAATAATAATAATAATATGCTGTTTATTAAATTTTAGGTGAATTCAAAACCGAATATTATTATTTATGTTGATATGTCACAATTGTGTCATGCATCAGATCAGAGTGTTTCCCACCAATTTATTAATATCAGAATTTTTTGTTTTGCCAAATAGTTATCATAATTTAGTTACTGCTTATTATGATTTATTAATTATTTAGTATAATTCATTAGAAAATTAATATTTATTTGTATATTAATTTGTAGACTCACGTGATCATCGCCCATTGTCCTTTCATATTAAAGTTTCTCTCATCTGATACTGGCTCTTGACCTATATCTAATATTTTAAATCTTATTATTAAACATAAACAAGATTATAAAGTTTTACTGCATTTAGATAAAAAGTTGAATAAAGGTTTTCTTTTTAAATCCCATCCTTCCGTTAAACTCCATCTGTTATATTAAGAAACAATTTTTATCAACGTTTTTTAGGCTCAATAATAGTAACGCCGATGTCATGGCGTGGTTAGATGGTGAAACGTTCGTAAGGAAAAGAAATGTGTTTTGCGTCTGGTGGGGTCCCACGACCTTCTACAATCCGGGAAGGTGCTATCACTAACTGAGCTACAGACGACCAAACAATCAATTCCCTACGAACGTATTTAAAGCTCATTTTCCGAAACTTTTCATTTCGTGGAATGGGGCAGTACATGGATTGCTCAATTCCGAGATCCTTCTGTCGAATGTTTGATCGAATCTATCTGTTATAATTTTAAAGTTTGAATGTTTTCATGTAAACGTGTCTGATATATATATATGGCCTGCAAAAGGGTTGCTGGTATCTAACTGGAAGGAGACCCACACGCTGAACGTATGTGACGATGTGTGGAACCGGCCAGGCCAGTAACCTAGTGTCCTACCCCGCCTTCAAGTGGTGCAGGCTGAGCTTTCTATTTATGTGGCAAATTAATATTTGCTACACGGATAGAAAGGCGGAAGGGGAGGGCTAATTCACCAACCCGTTTAGCCAGCGTGGTGAAATTATGGCTAATTCCTCCATTATGTTGACACACCAGAAACCATGGCCCCTAGTCTCCAGGTGCTGGAGTGCTCCTGATCAAGGCAGCGGTCAGTGTGGCATGAAAGCAGGGGGTGCTAAGAATCACTGGAATGGCCCAGGCTGCCGTTTGTTATTGACCTTGGCTACGTTTAATGGACGATCCCTTGCTTCTGAAGCAAAACTTCAGGAATTGGAAGAGGAACTAGACAAGATCAAATGGGACATTGTAGGACTCAGTGAAATTAGAAGAAAAGGTGAAGAGTTGGTGGAACTGAAAAGCGGACATTTGTTTTACTATAGAGGAACGGAAACTGGAAGAACAAGTGGTGTTGGCTTCTTAATCAACAAAAGAATTAAAGACTGTCTTCTGGAAGTTGAAAGTACATCAGATCGAGCAGCGAGGCTTGTTGTTCAACTAACCCAGCGATACCAACTTCAAATAGTACAGGTATATGCACCAACATCAAGCCATACCGACGAAGAGGTTGAAGAATTTTATGAAGAAATCAAAGAGTTACACACCAAAGGGAAACAACATATCAAGCTCATCATGGGGGATTTCAATGCAAGAATTGGACAACAGGAACAAGGAGAGACATCGGTTGGTAAATACGGATATGGGGAAAGGAATGAACGTGGCGATCAACTCATCGAATTTGCAGAAGCTGAAAACCTTAGCATCATGAATTCATTTTTTAAGAAGAAACCGCAAAGAAAATGGACATGGAAACACCCAAATGGGGGAACTAGTGAAATTGACTATATCCTGGCAAACAAGAAATCAATTATTGAAGATTGCAGTGTACTGAACAGATTTAATACTGGAAGTGATCATCGAATGGTGAGATGTAAAGTGCACTTAAATACTAAATTAGAACGACAGAAGCTCATTAGGAAACAAGTAAGTAAGAGGGTGGATCTAATGAAACTGAAAGTAAATACCGAGGCATTCAAGTTGGAATTAAAAAATCGCTTTTCTGCACTGGAAGGACTTATTGATGAAAGTGATATCTCAGAAGCAAATGAAAACATTGTTAAGACAATAGTTGAAACTGCTGGGGAAATTGGTGGTGTAACCTGTAAAAAGCACAATAGCAAATTATCTGAGAAGACGAAACAGCTCATGAAAAGGCGAAGAGATATGAAGGTGGACAATCGAAATACCAGTTCCAGGATTGAGTACATAGAACTTTGTAAAACTCTGCGCAAAAGCATGAAAGAAGACATAAGAAAATTCAACTGTGAGTTAGTAAGGAAGGCCATTGAAAATAACAAGAGCCTTAGGGTTGTTAAAGGAAGTTTATCTGTTGGGAAGAAACACATCATTGCATTAAAAGGAGAGGATGGCACCGTAACAAGAAATAGGGAAGAAATACTTAGAAGAGTTGAAGAATTCTACAAAAAACTATATGAAAGTAACAGTGGATTAAACGAAGACACTGAAATAGTCGAAGGAACAGCTCCTAAAATCTTAAAAGAAGAAGTTTCATTTGCAATAAAAAGTATGAAGAAAGGAAGAGCCCCTGGCGATGATGGTATTACATTAGATATCCTAAAAGAAGCTGGAGAATATGTAGAAGACATACTTGCAAAATTCTTTACCAAATGTCTTAACAGCGGTAACATACCAAACCAATGGGATTCTGCAACAGTAATTCTTTTGCATAAAAAAGGTGATAAAGAGGATTTGAAAAATTACCGACCAATTAGCTTGTTACCTGCTATTTATAAAATCTTCACAAAAGTGCTAACACATCGCCTGCAGAAAAAATTAGATGCAGCTCAACCAAGAGAACAAGCTGGATTTCGAAGTGGATTCAGTACAGTGGACCATATTCAAGTATTAAGAGAATTAATTGAAAGAACACATGAATATGAACTTCCATTGTGTGTTGCATTTATTGACTATGAGAAGGCCTTTGACTCTATTAAAACATCAGCAGTCATCAACTCTTTAAGATCAACAGACATTGAGGATGTGTACATTGACATGGTGAAACGTGTGTATAAAAATGCAAGTGCAAAATTTCGGTTACATAAAGATACCAAAACTATCAAAATTGGTAAAGGTGTGAGGCAGGGAGATACCATTTCTCCAAAACTTTTTACTTCAGCTTTACAGATGATTTTTCAGCTGATAAATTGGAATAACAAGGGAATAAAAATAAATGGTGAATATTTAAATCATTTGCGGTTTGCTGATGACATTGTTATTTTTTCAACGAACCCATCAGAACTCCAAGACATGGTACAGGAGCTCTCAACTAGAAGTAAAGAAGTTGGACTCAAGATGAACCTACAAAAAACTAAGATCATGTTCAATAATTTTGTAGAGGAAACAAAAATACAAGTTGACAACATTGAGCTAGAAATTGCTGATTCATATATTTACCTTGGCCAGCTGATTTCAATGGATGGCAACATTATGAAAGAACTCAACAGACGTATTAAACTTGGCTGGAGTGCATTTGGAAGAAACAGTTTTATCCTGAAGGGGAAATTGCCTTTGTGTCTAAAAAGAAAGGTCTTCAACCAGTGTGTATTGCCAGTCCTCTCTTATGGATCAGAGACATGGAGTCTAACAGTTGGAGCAATACGAAAGTTACAGACAACGCAAAGGAGCATGGAGAGGTGCATGCTTGGAATAACTAGGAGAGATCGAAAAAGAAACACTTGGGTGAGAGAGCAAACTAGAGTAGAGGACATCATTGTTAAAGTAAAAGGGCTGAAATGGCGATGGGCTGGGCATATTGCAAGAAGAACTGATCAACGATGGACAACAGAAATTCTGAACTGGATTCCAAGAGACCACCGAAGACCTAGAAAACGTCCTCAAACTAGATGGGTGGATGAAATAAGAAAACAGGTTGGGGTGACGTGGAAACGAATGGCCCAGGATAGACTTGTGTGGAAAGCATTTGGAGAGACCTTCATCCAGCAGTGGATAGATAATGGTTGAATATGATGATGATGATGATATATATATATATAGCAGGGCATATTTAGACTATTTGTTAACATATGCCACTGCATTCCATAGTATTTTTCAGAACTTAACCTGAAAAACGCGATTATTTTATGAAAAGAAATGTGGAGGAACGGGAGATATATAACCATACAAGCGTCAGAAATTTGCGTTAAACATATTTTAAAAGTTAGTTCACCACGTGTTTGAATGTTAGTAATTAGGAATACGTGATTTGGCAACATGGTAATGTTCGTTTTTTCCTACGTGTTAGGTACAGTGCATTTGGAGAGAGGAATGTTCCATGCTCTGATTGGTTGCTTTTAACCTGAGGGTGTTGCCTATATATAAAACATTTTTTTTTACAAGGTTAGTATTTACTTTTTACAAAATACACACCTGAAAACAAATTACTCTTACCTGAATCAGAGAACGGTTAGTGAGGGAGACCCCTCCACACTCCCCGCTTCGGAGTGAACCCCTCGCTGTCCGTTTGGATAGACTTCGAGTTATGCCTGAATAGTTGAAATGTAATGACGTCATCATTCTAGGACACACCCTCATAGATCAGGCTGAAAATAACCAATCAGAGCATGGAATATTCCTTTCCCGAAACACTTCTGTTGGGTATAATAGAATCTGTAGCTTGTTTCTTTTCACGCACGGTCGCTAGTACGCCTCTGCTGGCAGTTGTATAGTTATTTTTATAATTTCAATACTTTTCTCAACCAACTATAGGTTATTTCTTTTCCTTTAGCGTTACTGTACATGAATAACCATTTTTGACGCTCACGTTATTGGACGAAACTCGAGCTTTATATATATAATAAAAAGATCCATCGCCCAAACCCAAAGTTGAACTGAGAGTCCTCCGTTAAATCCGGAGTGCCTTAACTGCTTGGTTAACTGCGCATTTTTTCAATTATCCTTTTATGTTTAATATTGAGAGAATGAGCTCAAGTATCTTGATGCGCAATGTATTTTATTTTTTTAATAGTGGTAATATCTTATTGTGCGCAGTTTAACAATTAAATTTTAACACATGCGGCAAAGAAGCGGAACACAACCGATGTATATGGTTAGGTACTATCCGTGGTTTCAGTTATCCTCTGTTGGTCTTGGAATGCATTACCTACGGATACGAGTTTTCCAAACTCTTTTGCAGTCGTAACTCCCTTGGGCAGAGTGAGGAATCTTTTCGATAGTCCGCAGGAGGTATTTGAACACGCGCATTGGAAAGTAGGCTCTTTAGGGTAATTTGGATAGTTTGGGAAAATGGATCGCTGATAAGGGCAGGAAATAGGCTGCTGTAAATTTAAGCAGTACTGATCTTTATGGCTTCATTTTTTATGCATCACTGCACACTTCCACAAAGAAGTATGCAAAGCAAGTAATTGTGACTAATGAGTCTATACTGTATATGATTATAGAAAAAGTGAAAGGCAGAAAACACTGTGTAAGCAAGTAATATATTTTCCCAAAGTTTCACTTTTTTTTTATCTATCTTTTGTATCTTAGGCGTGTAGCCGTTCCCTTCAGTCCTGTTCCTTACGTAGTTTGCTTATCATTGTACGGTGCGTCCCAACCTTTGACAGCTGTCCGTATATATGAGACGTCTATGTCGCGAAACACGCCCTTTTCCTATAAATAATATTTTACAATGATAAGACAGAATGATTTAATTAATTTATTAAGGATGCCATCGAACATCCCACATTAGTTCAGAACACCTTTTGTCAAATCGAAATCATAACCAATCCATCAGCCCTGTCGACCTGATCATCCGTTATCGGATTATCAAAAGATCGTCAAAGTTTTAGCCATGACCTGAGGGAGTGCGATGGAAGAACTTTGCTGATGTCATGGACAAGCAAAAGATATAAGAGTTCTACCACGCCAGCATTTATGTCGAGATGGCCGATACGGATCCCTATCGATCTCGTCACGTGATCAATGGTGCAGGTGGTCCCAAAATCTTCGCGCGATAGGTTACTTCTTTTCCCCTCCACTTTTCTGTGCACTTTGTCGATGATGTTTTTTTAGATTTCACATCGACCGGCAAAAGGAAGATTTGGAAAGGGCCGATTTGATCCGCTGTTCATTTGAAATGATTGCTTTTCTAAGTCCCATGATGCAATGGGATGTTTTTCGAACGAAATCTTTTAGTTTACCTCTTGCAAAGTAAATAAATATCGCCATTTGTTCTGTTGTTCTTTAGAAAATGGTTGAGGTTGATGGTAGTGCCAGGATGACAATATTATATTACCATTAGTGGTAGTGCCATTATGAACGTCCACCATTGTTGCTATTGCTTCGTGAGCCAATCTTTTTAATCTTGAGGAGAAATACGTTAGCGGTGAAAGGAGGCAGTGATGTAGCAATCTAAAAATCCTGGCGGGAGAGGGGCGCAAATAGCTTTAACGAAAATCGTGAGATGTGGCGTTAGAGAAAACTTGTTTTGATATCCAGTGGGGGGGGCTTGGGGACTCTAAACCCCTCTCTATTCTACGCCATTGAAAGGAGCGTGTAAGTGGGGGAGGGAACTGGTTAAAATACTTCGAACTTTTTTGCAATTAAAAATAGTCAGAATGGCTAAAACTAAGCCAAAAGTAATGAAAATAAATTTTAGATAATTAGAGTTTCATGTGAATTCATAGGAGTAATACAACTCATTATAATTTTACAGAATTTTGATTTAAAAAAAATCAGATTTAATTTTATTAGAAGTTGAAAATGAAGGCTCGAAAAAAATTGCCTGTTTAATAGATAATGACGGAATCTTTCCTTTTTCAAATTAGGTTAAACGAGTTGAATGGTTAATGAGCAAATTAGATTAAACAAATTTAAAGGTTAATAGGCATATTATATTGAACGAGTTTCTTAATTTAATCACCGCATGCGTGCGTAATGTGCAAAAGGAATTAGATTTTGAATAACGTAAGGTAAATCGTTTTGAAAGAGCTTCATTCTTCAGAAGCATGTTATGAAATTTGTCATGACTTCTATCAGAATTATATTCAGTGCATTTCAGCGAAATTATATCTGTTAAACGACATCCTATAACTTAACTCATGACCAGTTTTTTAAAAATGAAAATTAATTTAAATAAAAAGTAATTAAAATGCGATAAACACTTCTCATTCCAATCACTCCTCAGGAAAGGGCACTTTCTGACACAGCCGCAGTAGAGATGAGTTCGAGCTCATTTTTCGAGACCCGAGCTTGAAACTTCAAATATACCTTTAATCCCTTAATGTACCTTAATATATACTATTTAAATTTTAAACAATTTGATAAACTATACCATTTAATATTCTTTGAATTTTTATATGCTCGTATTTCTACAATTCTCGAAAACAAATAATATAATTAAATTCCTTTGAGAACTTCGATTTTAAAAGTCAGTTTTCGGCTTCAATTGCATTCGTCTGATGAGACCGAGCCCCAGGAACGTGCTTACGATGTTAGCGGCCCTCAAGAAAGTTTT
This sequence comes from Dysdera silvatica, assembly GCA_006491805.2. Lineage (NCBI taxonomy): Eukaryota > Metazoa > Arthropoda > Arachnida > Araneae > Dysderidae > Dysdera > Dysdera silvatica. The sequence continues at coordinate 66,044,891 of QLNU02015003.1, read as the reverse complement.
AATGTAACACAATGGTAAAAAAAACAACTGACCGGAGTTTAGCATTACAAAATGAAGTTCTTCATTGGTCCAAATGCCAGAGGTCAAGGAAAGATAATGAAGTTAAAAATGGACATTTCCAGCTAGGGATATATCAATCGCTTGGCATTTCTTACTTAACTTCGATGTCGTGGATAAATGAAAGGGTTTTATTTATGTCTACTTCCGCATTATAATAAATAGAAAGAAAATCCAGTACAATGTAATTATAAATTTCTGCTTTTCAGAACTTTGCGATAAGTGCTTTTTTGTCGGAAACCGGCGGTCACTGCGGTGGCTGTAAGGACACCATATTAAATATGATAAGGTGCATAATCTATTGACGCTAACGCATTTGGCTAGTAACGTGTATATTTATTTCGACCATCATTTAGAAACTTCATGAACTTTATGGGAAATATATATAAAACGTCACACACGATAGGTCAATTGACCAAATACTCTGGAAAGTTATATAAGGGCTGCTATAAACTTATTTCTTGGTGATTGTACTGAATTTTTTTTAGCGGTCTTAAATTTTAGCGACCCTGGACGGCTGCCCTGCTCGTCACCTCCTGAGCACGGCCCTGCCGAACCCGAAAATAATATGAAATATTGAGCCCACCTCATCTCTAAGCCGCAGGTTCTTATCTTACGAAATTTTCTTGACATGTTATACTGTATTTTTTTTAAAGAAGATAGTTATATGTAAATCATTCATTCATGTGAATGTAAGCGCTTTTTGCTGAACTTTGTTAAAATTGGCTTGCATATTGAGGAGAAGAGATTCCCGAGGGAAGATGATTCCAAAAATAATGCATAAAATTAAATATTTTAGAGTAATAAAAATTTTTATTTAAGTTAATCAGTGAACAGAAAACGTTGAAATTTCTGCGAAGGTACCTAGGCTTAATATGAACGTATTAAATCAAATTTAAAAGGTGTTTTGAAATGAAATTGAAAAATAAGTAATAATAAAAGTCAATAAAATTATACATTTTAAGTAAATGCATGGCATTTGATTTAGAAATTATTATTAGTTTAAAACGAACTATTATGAGGAGCCTGCTACAATAACATTAAATGTACTATTTCTATTACTGTATCATTTTTTTGATGGATAACTTTCCTTTTGAACTGATTCAAGTTTCGAAAACGAAAATAGAACAACAGATTCATAAATATTTCAACAGAGAATAACAAGCCATACATACAGGGCTACTGTATGTATGTATGTACAATAAAGAGACGTCTATAGGGCCGTAGCCAGCTTGGGGCTACGCGGGGTTGCCCTACCCCTGAAAACGTGATTAGGCCCCATGGAAAATATATATTTTTTTTAAATAAAGTACCTTAGAAATTTATTTTAAATTTTTTGTTTTGCATAAAATTGTACATGAAAGTGGAAATTGTTCTTTGACGTTAAAAATGTATTCAAAATATATTTTTGAGGTAGATCTTGTATACATCACGTATTTTGCAGAGGTTTGAATCTTCATGTGCTCTATACTAAATATAAGGTGAATTATAAATTTTAGTTTACCTCTGTAAGTTTTTAATGCAAAATTTAAGTTAAGAAATTTATTCATTGATGTTAAATATATTAGCCTACTTAGATATTTATGTTATTAAATATATTAATAAAATACATTAAAATATTAAAGAATTTTAAGCCCCTGTAGCTTTCAGAGACCCCCTTGTAACTTCCAGAGCCCCCTATAACAAGCGTCTAGCTACGGGCCTGGACGTCTATAAATTTATTCCATGGAAGCTATAGCCAAAAGAAAGGCCAAATTCACCACAGATTTCAATAATCACCATGTATGGTATTATTACCCTTCTCAGGTATGGCATAAGTGACAACAGGTCCACACATGAAGTTACCGAGATACGTTTTTGCAATTTTTTCAAGGGAATTAAGATAAACAACACTTTTAACACCCACGGTTTATTTTAAACTATAGTTGTTGTTTTTTTCAAAGGAGAAAAAGAGACGTCATCCCGATTGGTGTCGAAACCGTTATGCACCTTAATCCTCATGAAGAAATTACAAAAACATGCTAAGGTGGCTTCATGAGTTGATCTATTGGCAATCGTGCTCCACCTGACAAAGGTAATAATATATTACAAATATTATATAAGACGGCAAAGAGAATTGTTCGCATGTCCCGGTTGTCGAGCTGGTTTAAGCACTGAGGGTCATATGAGGACCTTCGGTTCGTCTTCGGATAGGAACGATGTCTCCTTTTCTCCATTACAAAAAAAAATGTTCTAGCTTGAGCTAAAACTTGGATATCAGAATTGTTAATAATCACCTAGGCATTCCTCTAGGTATTTATTGTCTCTAATTGCGAATTGAATTTATTTATTTTAAAATGACGATGTTTTCAGCATGCTAATGATTTATCCTTTTCAGTGTGCAAATGATTTATTCCTTCTAGTATGTTGATGCATTTATTCTTTTCAGTATGCCAGTGATTTATTCCTTTCAGTATGCCAGTGATTTATCCTTTTCAGTATGTCAATGGTTTATTCCTTTCAGTATGTTGATGCATTTATTCTTTTCAGTATGTCAGTGATTTATCCTTTCCAGTATGTCAAGGATTCATTCCTTTCAGTATGTCGATGCATTTATTTACTTCCGTATATTTATGCATTTATTTATTTCAGTATGTCTATGCATTTATTTATTTCAATAAATTGATCATTTGTTCTCTGTATGTCGGCTTGTTTTTTCAGCGACAACTATGAGCATTTTTCAGGTTCACAAATGTCTATTATTTTTCTTTGTCATTTTGTAATATATTACAGGTGTAACGCGCGATATTTTTTCATCTTTATTTCAGATTTTTTATTTCTTTAGCATTTGGAAAATGTTTCCTTATTTTATATCCGGCTTCATTTCTTAAATTGAGTAATAGACGGGTCGCGAGACTTCTTTGACCTTTAATTCCTTTAATAGTTTCTTGACCTTTTATCGCCACCTCGATTTTAGTATTACGTAATTACAATAGGACAAGCAAAAAAGGCGCTTACGTAAGTTTTTATAATTTTTTATAATAGGAATACTTTTTTTATTTTTGAGGTCCTTCTTAACAGTGCATATTTAATAAGAGGGACAAATAATATGTAAAATTTAATTTACATAGCAATAATACAATCTTTTTTTATATATATATGGAAATAAGACTTTTATCAACTTAATAAACAAGGAAACTCTGGTGTTAGGGGGGCAACCAGGTTAATAGAATTAAATAAATATTATATCTGTATAATGATAAAATCTCATATTTTTCTATCGATCTCCCAGTAGACTTGAGTCCGAATTGATCTCTAACAATGTTATATTGACTCCTTTGGCGACTCTTCTGGCGTAATATAAGGCAGTAGTGTGAGTATAGCAATTGATGGTGCCCTGACCAAACCCGGATAAATTATAGAAACGAATACTATAATATTGTGTGTATAATATATACATAATGAGGCATAAGGTAAAAAAATAGTATCCATATAACCGCCCTATAAAGGTTTTTCTTTTACGCTGTTGATACAAGGTTTAAAAGTTATTAAATTCGACGTTTTTGGATGTACTTAAATAATATAATATATAGCATTATATTATTTAATATATATGCTATTTATTATATATAATAAATAGCATTCCATAATTTCAACCATTTCGCACTGAAGATGAGGCTACGATAGCTTGGAAACGTTTTCTTTCAACTTGTTTAATTATATACTTCTTAATGACTATTTCTCTGAATTCTAATGCACTTATACAACTAATAAAAGTTATTTATTATAAGCATATATCAACAATATAAAGTAAATTGTTATGGAAGCCGAGTTACCTACAATTAATTAGAAAAATTAGCAATTTTCAGATCACACGGCAGTTTAAAATTTGAAAACTTTCGTAAGTTTAAAATAGAATTATTGTTGTCTCAAATTTCAAAATTTGGGCTTCATTTCGAAAACAATTATATTTTAACTTCAGAAAAATTCTCATTTCAACAATTTGAAATGACTGTATTTCACGAACACTGCTGTCAAAAAGGGTCAATGACTTTGAACCTCAACGAAAACAAGTGCCGAAAACGAAATGAATTTTTAAACGAACGTCCTTTATACCAGTTGTTAGGCATTCGGCCAATTTCTGTGTCTGTGTCTAGGAAAGATGTTCTTGCTCGATACGATGTGTCGAAGATACTCAAATGAGAAAGTTTGATTTCGTAAGAAAGTAATTACATTGCGGAAACACGCAATATGAAGAGAAAATAGTTCAACAGGAGTTTACCTTCCGTCGAATTGGCTATCGATCGACTCCAAAGCTGTTTTTAACACATGGAGCACGCTCGTCCTAGGAATAAACTACTTACAAAAGCAAAGTGGAAAAGAGTTTAATTTAGCTCTTGGCTATAAATACTCTCGATTGATCTGTTGGGATGGTTATATTCCTTGTTGGCGAATTCTCCCTGGACACTTTCTTCTACCTCAGAAGGAACATGGATATAGCTCAAGTGTTGTTTACTCTTCACGAATTGCAAATGATTTCGAAATTTGTGAATTAAATTCCTATGAAAGAAGGCCATAAGAATAGTGTCATCTATTCCAATACTTTTTTCTTATCATGTTACTAATGGTGTTTGTGTTATAATATATTATTGATATTCCATATTAAAACATGTTACTTACATTTTATAATATAGTACTAATATTAAATGATAAATTGTTTTTTTTTTAATATATGAGATACTATTAATCTTCACAGAGTAAGCACAATTACGAAATAATTATAAGTATATATTAAGTAATAATATCTCATATATAAAAAGCAATTTATCATCTAATATTACCACATCATCGGCTATGATAAGAATTGCTGACTTTAATAATATTAATATTTTGTGTTATAATAATTATGTATATAGAAAGAGTGGACTTTATTTGTGGTTTCCTTTCTATCTGACGCAGATAGTTTTGGCTGAGCGTTTATAAAATATTTTGTGCCTTTATTGGTAATAGTTATATTTTATAATTGAATATTAGTACATGATTAGTAATTTATACAGGCCGCAGAATGTACATAGAAACCAGCATTAAATTTACTAAAATATCTTCACGGTAAAGGTTCCCTCCGAAAATTTGGGAATACTTGTGTACACCAATTGCGACAAATAAAATTTATTTATTATTATTAAAATATTAAAAAATGCCAGTTCGGGAGTATTTTATTCTCTCGCGGGAAAAAAGTTACGTTGAATCCAAAGAAAGATACGTTGAATCTAAAGAAAAATATGTTGAAGCCGAACAAAATGATTTTGGATTTACTGAATCACATTTTCCGCAGGCTATATACATTGGACTCGGGTTTTCACGAACTTCCAATTTGCGAATTACACGTTAACATGAGCCCTTGCGCTGGTTTAAAAAATCATCTCATGGAACTATTGCTATTTTCTATTTAAGAACATCGATTTTACGCACTTTTTATGGGTCCCTGTGAGTTCGTAAAATCGGGAGTCCACTGAGTATAGTCCGTGAAAAATAATACGCTATGCTAAGTTTTCGCGGCTAAAGAACTAGTATGATGTGCTAACAGGGGCGGACTGGGAAGTCGGCCAACCTGCCTCTGGGCCGGTGCGCCCTCATGGGCTATAGGACTTGCGCCTTCATGGGTTACAGGACTTGCGCCCTCATGGGCTATAGGACTTGCGCCCTCATGGGCTACAGGACTTGCGCCCTCATGGGCTATAGGACGCGCCCTCATGGGCTATAGGACTCGCGTCCTCAGATAATCCAAGGTATTCGCCCTTTGAGAGGACCCAATCCGCTCCTGGGCGCTAATAAGGATTGAATTTCAAAACTGCACTAAATCTGTAAAATTCATTGTGCTAATTTCACCCTAAACTTGTCTGGTGATGTACCAAAAATGTGTTAGCGATCACTGATATCCTTGGCTCGGTACATTGGCGGTAAATTTTCCAGAATGAAAAATTACGCTTCAGATTTTTTTCTATTAAAAATTATTTTTGGTTACGAAACTCCGATTTTACCCTAAGTTACAGAATAAAAAAAAATATAAATTCTGTTTACAAAATTTAAATATCAATTTTCAAATGTTACTGGAAATGTGGTTGTCATATTTCGCTAAAGCGCAAAATTTGACGATGCAATAAAGCTTATATTTATTGAATTATGAATTTCTAATATGAAATATTTTAGTGGAAATAAAAGCATAAATTATGTGCGTTTAAGAAATTGCACACATGAATTTTAAAATTATTAATTTGGAAAGAACATAAATTAGTCTATTACTTTATAATATTTTAAGGATTAAAAATTACTAAGACTAAAATAATGGCACGTCTTCAATAACTGTAAAAATATTTTCATATCAGAGAGAAAAATATTGTGTATGGAGTTTCGTAAGTAAAAGTTGAAATGCATTTAGTACACAAAATGAGAGAGTTTTAATTTTGAAAGAGATTTGAGATAGGAACGGTGGAGAGAAGCCGTAATATATTAAAAATTTTCGTTAATAAAAATAATATTTCGTTGTACGTACATCAGAGTTCGATTAAAAAATTTAAAATACTTCTTAAGATTTTCTAAGTTGTGTGTAGATATCTGGACTAGTGTTTCCAAACTATTATGAGACCGCAGCCCTGTAAATCCCTTTCTGTAAGACGAGGAACCGGTTCCAATAAATTTTCCCATAATTGTACCTTTCCATTTTTTAATTTCTATATTAAATTATCATGAGTATTTATAATAAATTATGACGTAATCATAAAGAGTATTGGCACACTCATTTTATTAATATGAGCTTTGCTGATACATTTCTTTGCTGGTTAATGACTGAGATTTACAACTAGGTATTATTTCGTTCAGTTTTGAGAACAAAGGATGCGCCTCACATTTTTATAATCGGCTTGCAGCATGGGCGCCCATGTGTAGGCCAAGGGGCTCAAGCCGCTCCTAGCCGTTCAAAAATATGATTTGCCTAATTCTGCTATGCATTTAGTTTCAAAGGTTTTACAAGTACGTTTTAAAATAAGGTACTTTTTAGCTCATTACTAATTGTCAAGCAGTATCAATTATTTTTGTAGCATTTTAGTATCTTGTACATTCACTAAAATGTTTGACAGCCTTGAGAAGAA
>QLNU02015003.1:66011485-66028404 GCA_006491805.2 Dysdera silvatica | reverse complement strand
AATAATTTTACGAAAGACGTCAATTGGAGCATAGTTTACCTGCCCTAATACCATCAATCAGATAATAACAATTATCAAAACTGTATTAGGGAAAAACGCCACTGAATTCGAAATTTGCAGTTGTATAAGCATGATAAGAAAGTTTAAGTGGAGGGGGGATGACGTTTATTTCAACCCACAATACAGAATATTAACCATGTTAAAAAAATGCGTGTTAAAACTTAGGCGATGGGGGTCAAACCCCCGCAACCCCCCCCCCCACCGTTAGGATAGGCAAATGGGACGATGTCTAAATGTTCTCTAGTGCATAATTTTTAAAAACTGAGGTTTTTTATATTTATTAATTATGGAGAGATTTAAGAAATAGCGATGGGCCGCCAATTCTAATAAACTGATCATTCTCGCGCGTAAGAATATTGTAAATTTTATTTTCGTTGTTCGTAACACGGTGAAGACAGCATGCAAAGTCGCCAAATTTGGGCTCACCCTTTTTCTGATAGTATAGAACCAATGAAAAGGTTATCTCGGAAAAATAAACAACCCAGTAGTTACTCGTTAGCGCCTATTGGTGAAACTAGTCCAATCAGTGAACAGATGGCTATTTCAAAAATGTTTCGTGGGTGCGGTGGATTGAACTCACCCTGTATAAAAACAATTTTTCTGCGTAACGAACGGGATCTTCAAATCACGAAGTTTACCAAAACTTCGATACATTTAAAAATAATTTCAATATATGGAAAAGTTCTCTGCATTTAAAATTTAAACTAATTAGCTAAAATTAAACTTTATCCGGCGGTCAAAGTCTACCAAAGTATACATTTTATGTATTTGCTGCCTTTGACTTATTCATTGCTGCCATTTTATGATTACGAAATTTTCAAATATTGTTTATGGAGCCTTTTACAATTAGGTTGTATTCAGGCTAATGTGCACCGATTTTCACAGAAGTGTCGATTTACCAATTCATCATTTTTTTTTTTAATAAAGCTACGTTTTCCTTTCTGTAACTCAACTCCATAAATTGCAAAACCCTTAAAGAGAGAAAAGATTCCTATCTAAGTGCAAATGTAGATTTCCGGACGCATCGCGCGAGCGTTTGTAAATCCATTGCGAATCTTAATTATTGTAAATGGCTTTTGAAGAATGCGTGGGTTCTCAATAATGTGGCTTGCTTTGTTCCAGTGCTTTTCGGTGGCTACGACTACTGTCTTTAAGCTCACGGCGTTAAGCACAATTCTAAGGAAGCTTAGTTGGGTATCACATTTAGTTGAGTAGTTCGGGAATCACATTTAGTTGACGGTCCAGTCTTGTACGGTCTTGGAATTATGCAAATAAACCAAACACGAAATGGGTTGTTTCTAAATCCAACTGATTTATAATTATTTGAATGAATTAACTGAAAATTTAAATAAACATGAAGTGAAGAAGTTGAGTTAAAAGAGTTAAGAGAAAAGTTAAGTTAAATAAAATACAGAGCATAAAGGAAATTCAAATAAATCAAAATGAGATAGATAAATGTAAATTAAAAGCAAATTGACTGAAATGAAATGAAAAGATAATCAAAATAAAATAGATAAAAATAAATCAAAATCAAATGGACTAAAATAAAATAAAAAATCAAAATCAAATACATCAAAATAATCAAAATCAAATAAATCAAAATAATCAAAACCAAATAAATCAAAATAATCAAAATCAAATAAATAAAGATAATCAAAAAAAATTAAAAAAAAATTAAAAGAAAATTGACTCAAGTAAAATGAAAATAAATTGAAAATTTTAAGTGTACTCTAGAGTTAATGGAAAATGTATTATTAATTAAAATGTTCTATAATTCACCATGAGGTTAAAACTAGCTCAGCAATCACCCGATCACTAGAAAATTGCATATTATTTGGTTTTTGATTTTCCTTAATGTAAAAAAGGGATTTTCAAATTTTATCGATCCAACGAAACAATACAGAGTTTCACCAGGAGATTCCATAACAGACAGTTATTTCGACACTGGCGTAAGGTTTAAAAACACGACGTTTCGGGAGCCAACTGCTCCCTTTGTCAAGTGAAGGCAGAACGAAGAGTTCGTGAAAGTCCTAAGCTTATATACCCGTGTGTTGGGAATCCCCATCTGATGTCATCTGGTGCGGGACAGTTCCAGCTGGAATCGATCCAATACCCTTCACTTCTCATAAATTGTTGATGGCTCCCAATAAGGGCGCCGCAATTCTAAAATTTGGGATGCATAAACAGCTTCAAAAGAGGATCAAGTGATTTGGCTTTAAGTAGAATAATGTAATTTCTTATCCAATGGTGGGGAAGGGAGTTTGAACACCCCTGACCTCTTCCCTTTCCTGTGCCACTGGCTCCTAAGTATGCAAGAATGTTCAAAATAGTTATATTTTTTTACATAACATGACACATAAAATGTTAGTTAATGTCGCAATGCCCTTGACCGAAGCCCGTGATGTCTAATTTGAAATGCCTCTGCTATATATTGGGTCACGAGTTCTATTTCGGACTTGCGAACATCACCACTCCACTTTTTTATAGAAAACATATTTGTCCTATGCAATGAAGCCATTCTCTGTATAAATGAAAGCAGAACATGTATTAATAAAAAAAGGGGAGAGGCAGGTGGAAGTTGGGTGGCTATTTAAAACGATGATTTGCATTAATATATAGGTCATGAGTTCGATCCTGGATTGAAAGCATCGCCTTTTTTTTAAAAGACCACATTTGTCGTGCCAAATGAAGCCATTCTCCATATAAATGAAAGCAGGGCATGTATTAATTGGAAAAAAACTAACGGTACGAGGTGTTTAATAGATAGCAGTTGGGTGGCCACTAAAAATGAAAGTGGCTTTGCGTTACTATATAGGCTCCTGAGTTTGATCCCGGGATTGGGAGGGTCGTCTTTTTTTTTAAAGACCACATTTGTCCTGCCAAATGAAGCGTTCCTCCATATAAATTAAAGCAGAGCATGTATTAATTGAAAACAAATTAAGGAATGAGGTGTTTAACAGACAGCAGTTGTGCGGCCATAAAAAATGAAAGGGGATTCGCGTCACTATATAGGATCCTGAGTTCGATCCCGGAATTGGGAGTGTTGTCTTTTAAAAAAAACCGCATTTTTCCTGCCAAATGAAGCCATTCTTCATATAAATAAAAGCAGAGCGTGTATTAAATGAGAAAAAAAAAAAAAATAAGGGAACGAGGCGTTTAATAGCCAGAAGCCTGATGATCATTAAACAATGAACGTGTCTTTTTGTCGTGAGTTCGAACCTAGGATAACGAATGTAATTTTTTTCTCATTAAACTAGTATGGCCTTGCCAAATGAAACAATTCCCAAAATATAAAAATGAATGAAATTCGTTTGTTTGTTTGGCTTTTTTATGGCGCAAGAGCATCTGGGCTATACTGCGCTAGAATGAAATTCGATCATGAATTACAATAAAGGTGGTACTTACCATTATATAGTGCCGTAAACTCGATTCCGCGATTGCAGGTGTCCTTTTTTTTTCCTTAAAAAACGTTTAGTTACCAAATTAAACTATTCGTCACGTGTAATAGCTGGTAATTCGATAGTAATTAACAATGAAAGTGGCTAATTTACGTCACTATATGGGGCCTGATCACGGAATTGGGAATGTGATTTTTTAAGAAAGAAAGTAGTTTATTCTGCTAAATAAAGCTATACTCCATATAAACAGGGGCGGACTGGGTCATCTCAAAGGGCAGACACCTCGGATTACCGGGGGGCCCGAGTCTTATCACCCATAAGAGCGTACCGACCCGCATCATAACATTTCGTCCATGATTTCGGCACCAGCGTGGAAAAATCGTAACTTTTGTCGTATATTTCTAAATCATCGTAAATGATTCAAGCAGCGAAGATCTGTTACGCTTATGTAGCACGTGGGTGTTCATGTTTTTATATTTTAACATTTTGATTTAGTATTTTGAAATTATTGAAATCAATGTGACATAATCCATAATCCAATCACGCATATCAAATGCATTTTTCAAATTTATATATCAGTTTTTATTTTCAAATTTGTTATATTTAAAATAATTAGGTGGATCTTCAATCTCAACGCTAATAATCATTCTTCATTTATCACTATATTTGATATGTTAAAAATAAATATACGTATACAGCAAGTGCATAAGTTAAGGTGGTATAACTATTCTTGTAGATACTTTGTTGATTTATTTTTCTAATTCAATATTTTTGTATTGGTATTGAACTTATAATTTAATATATATGTTTTTGAAATCCTTTATAAAAGTTTGAAAACTTTCATAGTTGAAAAACTTCGTTACAAGCACGTGCCAAGAGAGGAGCAGGCCACCCCCCTGAAAAAAATTGGTTTCTTTTTACCAGTACATTTTGTTTCAGTTTTTGTGGAATCATCGATGTTAAAGCATGGTGCTCTGCGAAGGCAGTAAAATTGTAAATCGTTCAAATAGTGTTATTTAGTGATTCATTTTATTTTAATTATTTAGTTAACTAATCAGAAATTAATTTTTATTTCAACATTTTACTATTATTATTATTATTATTATTATATTTATTATTACATTTTATAATTAACATTGTATAACAAATGTTGAAGATTTATGACAATAGATGGCGCCACAAATTTCTGATTGTAAAAAAAAAAAAATTCCACTTCCCCCTCCCCCTCTAAAACTTTGGCATGTCCCTGCTTCGTAATATATTGAAAATTGTCAATTTAAAAGAAAATTGGTGTTATTCAAACTTACCTTCTGTTTTCTAAACGTTTATTATCACTGATATTTGATATTAGCTGAAGGATACGTTGTTGCTGTTGATAGTTTGGTGGTCATTAAAAGTAAATGTGGCTCTTTGTTATTGTATAGCAGGGATTTTCAAACTGTTTTGGCCAACAATTCGCTTCAACTCTTAGAAATTGTCAACGGCTTCCAAATGCAACGAAACTTGATGAAGTGACCATTTTTTATAAGAGAGAGAGAGAGAGCTGGTAGGGACTTAGTCTTGCCTATACCAAAGTCTGTCGTGTATTGTGGCCACCTGTCTATGGTGACCACTGTAGTCCAGTCCCAAAGGCGATCGATTTAGGCAGGTTCTACTGCATATAAAAATATTCAAAACACGTGTTATAAATATTTTCATATAACATGTTATGTAAAGTGTTAGTGAATGTCGTAACGTTCTTAACCAAAACCGCGATTCAGTGAAGAGCTACGATATACAGGTACTAAACTCCTGATGTAAAGAAAAAACACAGGAATAGCATACAGTGTTACCTCCCAATACGGGACACCCACGGAACCGGACATTTTGTCCTTCAAATAGAAGTGTCTCTTCTTTGGAGATACGTTTGTTGATACATACATACACTTAGGGTCAAAGGAATTATCTCTTATTCTAAGGTGTCCGTTACAGGAGGTAACACTGTATATTTTTCCATCGTAGTTACTTTACGGTTCAAGCTTAAAGTGAATTATAACGTGACCATCCCTCCCCGAACAAAAATAAATTAACATAAAAGTCTACATAAATTAAGAAATAGGTTCAATGAACAGATGAGATTATATATTTGTTATGTGTAGAACTATCGAGCTCCTAGAATTATAAGCCGGGGCATTAGCCGCCATTTTCCTTCATACTTCCGGTTTCATTTACCTTGGCGATAAAGGTTTTCCACTTTAGAGCAATGATCGCTATTTTGGCATAAAAATAATGAACACTTCGCGATTACCCGACGAAAGTAAAGATTGGCGCAACTTTTAAGATGTCGCCAATAAATACAATTTGCAACCCTAGCTTAGTTTTCGATTAATGCAAAACTATAATGCAAATAATCAAAACAAACTTTACGCTGCAAACATTCTATGTTTATTCCTCGAATGATTAGAACAATTCCCAGTGGAACACTCGTCCATTTCACCTTATTTTATTAAAAATAACACACTTGTAAACAGGGCCGTTTCTACCATTAGGCCAGAGTAGGCGACTGCCTAGGGCGGCAAAATGGCGTAAAAATTTTAATTTTAAATCAAACAAAGAAAAAACTGAGCAAATGAGGAGAAAAAATGAAAAAGAAGAAAAATTAAAACATCGAATTGTTTTCAAAAGCATACGGGACAATTACTTAAAAAGTTTTTATTTTGACGAGCGTAAAATTTCTTGATGTGTTTAATTGTTTAATTTTCCACACAAGTTCTTTTATATCTAATACATTTAAGCCTTCTAGCTCTGATAATACAACGTTGTGTTTTGAAATATTACTCCCTTAATATCATAGTTTTCAAAAATATAGAATGTTGAAATTAAACAATTATAACATGTAGCAATTGTTTTACAAGTCATAATACCTTGATGTTACAAAATGTAAGTCTAAAATATAAATATAATTAGCAGGTTTAATTATTAAAAGTATAAAAGAAGATTTACATTGTTCTACCGCTGGGTGTTGGTGGTGGTAGAGAGGGAGATCTAGTCGAAAGAGTAATGGTAGTGAAAGGGCGGCGGGGGCGGCATTTTTCAATTCTTGCCTAGGGCGGCAAAACACCTAGAAACAGTTCTGCTTGTAAATCACTCAACTTTAACACAGCAGTGAATGGGATCACGTGATACGCTGGCAGGAAAATGGCGGTTATGCGCCAGCTCTCTTTTCTAGGAGCCTTACGTAGAACGATGCCAGACGTGTCGTCATGTGGGTTTCATATTAACTGTTAACATTCCATTCCGAGCTGTGCTAAACATCTTCAGAACGAATTATCAAGAATTAATAGAAATAATATATACCGTAACTTTCCTATTAACGACGCTCAAAGGATAGAAACGCCGTTAATTAGAACGTGTCATTGAACGATTTTGCTGTATACAAATAAAATTGCGCGCGCATCCCGCAAAATCTTACACGCAATCGTTTTGTAAACGGATGCTACGCATGAAATCCTTCACGAAAGCATAAAGTGGCTCTTTAAACATTACGTCACTGACACGCATGCGTAATAGAATGCACTGCTTTTGCACATGCGCAACTTTGAATTTCTTCGTAGGGAAACCTTAAAACATCACTGTTATTAATGTCGTGAAATTCGGATTTATTCATTGAATGGACATAATTATCTTGTACATCATCATCGGTTTTCGTATTTTTTTATGCTTTATGGTTTTATTATTATATATTATTCGTTTGTGAAAATTAAAATTATCTCCCCACGTACATTCGCCCGTTCTCAAAAACTGTTGAATATACATACAGAAACATTATTCTTTATGAGTGAAACAGTTTGTGTGATAATTAATAATAATTTATTCAACCTGAGGTACACATCGAGTGGTGCATATAGTGAGTGTATATGTTACATGTGACAATGATGTTGAATGATTATCTAGTGCAGTGGTTCCCAACCTAGGGGTCGTGACCATCAAGGTGGATCGCGAACAGGTTTCTGTGGGTCGCCGCAACTATTTTTAGTTGCAATTATTTTTATAAGGAATTTTATACCAAATGTTTCCAACGCTTTTACAACAACATGGCTACACACATTGCAATATTTTACTAATGGTTGTTAACTTTATATCTGTAATATAAATTAGTATATATATACATAATTAATACAATATACGTATATACATAATATAATTTTGTATTTAATGTGTTTTCTTTACTCTGTTAAAAATGCTTTTATGCAAATGTGGCGGCGGCGGATCTTTTGGTTACTATAAAAGGGGGTCGCGGATTACTTGGTTACTATAAAAGTGGGTCGCGGCTTGAAAAAGGTTGGGAACCACTGATCTAATGTAACAAATTAGGTTAGAATTGAAGGAAAATAGAAAGCAGAAATTTGTTACGAGATTCTCCTCCAGAGATAAAGGCTGCATTAAAAAAAGTAAATAGTACTAATTTTAACAAACGATGTTACAATTAATATATAACATTAATACCATGAAGCAATTGATTGCTGCCAAAATTAATTAAATAAAGGTGTCTGAAAAATAAAATTGAACTTCGTTGAGAAGTAGAAAACTTCCCGCTCAAACGCTTTAAACCGACTAATCTTCTGATCACAAGTTTCGTTAAGTTTCGAGAAGTTTTTCTTCTGAAGGAACTTCAGAGAAATGCGAAGTTCAGAATAATTTTAAAAAGTATATTTTTTTACTCTAGAAAAACTTTGGCAATTTATTTAAAAGAGATTTTTTAAAAATTATATCTAACTAAAAATAAATAAAACCACTAATTACTTTGAAAAGTAATTATAAATTTTTATTAAATCAGAGTTTTTTAGTGATGTTTTATTTTTATTTTATTATCAATTTAATTTCTATTTAGTATTTTAACGCTTCGAAAATAAATAGTATTTCTGATTCTGTATTTTTCGCGACGTAGAAATAGTATTAAAATAATATAATCGCAGGTTTTTAATTATTTTAATTGCTTTTTTATTAGTAATAATTTCAATATAGTTACTGTAGCAATAATAATTAGGGGTATTGCTTGTCATCGATGGAATTTTTGATAGTGTTATATTTATTTTGCTTGATGTTGAACAGTGGGATCCTTCATCGCAAGTTTTAGTCGGAGTCGAAATGTTCGCCATGCAGTAATTTTAGTTGTTGATGGAGCAAGTTGCTCCATTAAGAACTTCCAACAATTAGAACAGCAGAATTTGCTCTGAATAACTGTTCTAATTCCAGCCGAAATGAAACAATTTTAACAACTCACTAGCAGACTTCTATTTTTTAATAATTCGATAAAAAATGCTACTAATTTTATTTCGATGAATTCATTTACTTGCAGTAGTTATAAATTCGAAGGAGGCCTTTTAATCATAGAATATATATTTTTTTTTATTTTAGTCATGTCGTTACACTTATGAAAAAACGAATAAAGGCAACAAATGTAATCTTGTTAAACAAACATATCAAATTCAAACTGTAACACGGGGTCAAATGTACAAGGTTTAATTTCGCGCGGGCCACAAAAAAAAACAAAAAAACAAACAAACAAAAAAACAAAAAAACGTAGATTTATTTTGGAAATTGCAGTGTATAATAAAAAGTGCAAGAATGATGATAACATTAACCTTTTCTTCCTGACACTTGGCATCTCTTTTCTGCTCAGTGGCGCACCCATAATATTCCCAAGGGGAGCAGTTGTGTAGGGAATTTTTGGTGGAAAAAATGGCCAGGGGCCATATCAGTTACTTTTGTGTGTGTGTGTGCTCATTTGTCATTATTAAATAACTAATAATTCTACAGTGCAAGATACTCAAATAATTAAAAATAGTAGTAGATTATGCTTATACAATTTTACAATGGCCAGCCCTTGTTTTCCACAAAAAATCACTGTTTTAGTAATAGGTTTAAAAATAAGCCTATTGTGCAAAACTTGCTTTTGCTTGCCCTCTGTCCACTACTTGATCTACGGAAGCCTTTTTTCCTTTTGCGACCTTTAAAAACTCATCGGCTTTGTGAACTGAATCCTTATGATAGAGAAAAGTTCTATGTTGGCTGAACTTCTCCAATGGCATTTTCTTCCAATTATTAAATTCTTTTGAAACAAGTTGACCTGTGGCTTGTGTCAATCTTAAACAGACTTCATGGGGTGAAAAGAGAACACACAAAATCTACAATAGGTATTGTCTTCTACCTTTGGATAAGGTCGCTATTTGTAATTGTACTTACTTAGTTCAGATGGATAGAAATTCCGACTTTGGTGAGATTTTCCTAGACTTTATACAGCACTTGTGACGGTCGTGGGAAAATTGCAATTTTCATATGGTTCGCAAAGACTTTTTAGCACTGTTATCCTATCTTCATCAGTGAGGTTAGATTTCTTGACATAATTAGAAATATCTGCAGTCAGAATTTCTATTTCAACTGTGTTTGATATTGTGTTTTGATCTACCTTTACCTCCTGAAAAGCGTTTGAACACAGCCCCTAGCCACTGCAGTGTCACTAATGTCACCAGAGTTCAGGGAAATGTCGTTATGATCATCGCTACTTTCAATCTTTTTTAAAAAATAATTTAACGGTGTATGTTGATGTAATAATATTTCGTTTTGTTAGCCAAAGGGGGTGGGGTGTCCCCCTTCAGCCCCTACGTAGTCGCCCCAGTGGCTAGCTAGTTATGCATACTCAGTTCAGATGGACAGAACTTCTGACTGTGGTGAGATTTTCCTTGACCTTATATTCATTCAACTCTCTTCGGTACTGTGCTTTTGTCTTACCTTTACCTTCTGGAAAGCGTTTTAAGATGGTTCCCAACTAAAGCTGTTTTTTGTCTCAACAGCAGTCTCATCAATGTCACAAGAGTTCGTCCGAACCGTGGCGTTGGGATCGTCACTGCTTCAATCTTACTTCTTTTAAAAAAATAATTTAACAGTATCTGTTGATGAAATAATTATTTGCTTTGTTAGCCTAAAGAGAGTCCGGGATCCCTCGGCCCCCTACGTGTGTGCGCCAATGTCTCCTCTGCTACTAGCTTTCCTAATTGGGGGGAAATCTTATGTACAGTGATTACTTTCAAATCTGACGCAAAATGAATGTCAGTAATTCTGAGTCTATCAGAAGACTTATTTCCTTCCATAATTGTAAATAACTTCTCACACCATTAAGTACTTCCAAACATGGAAATATTTTCGTATGTGAATTTTCGAGTATTTTTTCACCTGTCAGGTAAATATTTGTAAAATCCAGGTACGCCAATTTCACTACAGTTTGCCTTCAAATCTAAATCGCATTGTATCTCAATTACCTTTATTTGCATTGGATTAGGTACTAATTTTATATTTATTGAAAAATTTTTTTGAAGAAAATAGAGAAAACTTGTCTGCTAAACATTTAAATTTCGCAAAACTTTGCTTCGAATTCGGTTCTAAGGTTTAAAAATTTTTCTGCGAATTCTTGATGTATTATACTGGTTGAGACACAAAAATATTTGATGCGGGCCGCATGAGGCCCGCGAGTTTAACATGCTTGGTGTAAAGGGTATATTTCAAGGATTGATCAGTGATGAATAACCGAGGATTTCAATTAGATCCCAAAGGACTATTGGCGACCAAAGAAATGTCCGCAGAGAAAATTATTAAATGAGATAAGAAAGCAAGTTGGAATAACGTGGACACAAAACAGACATGCATTAACAAAACTTATTTTTTATAGTTACGAACTGAATGGATAACATTGAATTTGATAATAATAATAATAACAACGATGACGTACTCATAATAAAATGCTCAGCGATTCAAATTTTGTAAATACAGCAACGCACTGTAATAAAACTTCCATATGGAGTCAGCAACTGACAGACAAAATTTAAATGCAATTTTAAAATTGAATTTGCTTAATTCAATCTGTATTTTTCGTATTTATGAATGGCTGGCACTTGATTGAGTTTTGGATAAGTAGAATTATTGAAGACAAAACTGGCATGTTAAACATAAATTTCATGTCATTTTCGCACCGCAGAAGGTTACACCGTAAACTTTCTTTAAAGAGAAATGTATCGGTCCTTTAGCGTTTGATTAACATAAAGGTTACACTTGACCTCTCAAGCACAACGAACAGCATTATCAGTTGCCATGGTTTCTTTGGGCATCTAACTTGATTGGCAGATCCTTTGGACGATGATAAATCTTCCAAGGTAGTGGAGGATGACCTACGGCCAGCAAATAATTTTTATACGGCCCCACCTGAAGACAAATGGAAATATATATTATATTTGGTTAATTACTTTAAATGAATTATTTAGTATATATATTGTTCGTTTTTCAATGATTACGCATAAAAAATAAGCCTCATATATGTTAAAATGGTTAAATATTAATCCTAAGAAATACACAGTTAACATCAGAGTTCGATTGCGTAAGCTTTCATAAGCAGGGATTTGAAATACAGGTGGACACCGAGAGATCTTTTCCCGCTTTTAACCATACTGTTTTGTGACACTAAAACTTCTCTGAAGATCAGTAATAACTAATTGGTGAATTAATCCTGATTTTGATCAAATTACCAACTTTATTGTAAAATAATTAACCTTCTCGAGAAAAGCTGGGATAAGGATAAAAGAATGTGCTTCATGGGCATGAAAGTAAAGAACGAAATGGTTTCGATTCAAAATAGAACGCAAAACAGTAACAAACGATTTTTTTGCTGACTCGCCTTGCATTTTTTTTTTTTTAGGAACGAAAGTGATGTCAAAAACACTAGGCTGTAAATCGTTGTTCGTAATGGGGCGAGGAGTGCCGTGATATATAACTGACCTTTTTTACTCCGGAAACACCCTTGTTCTTCTCCGATTCGAGATAAAGTGGAAGTGACTATGAAACATGGCCTTGTAAATCAGGCTTATATACAATTTTCCGAAGTTATACATATATATATGTACTGTATCATTGACACAAATATTTTTTAATTTATTAAAAATACATATATTATATTTCGGAGATAAGCACTTAAATATTTATAAATATACAACTTTCTATTACATTTATAGCGTAAAATTTTTTGATGATTGATTACTAAAGAATAACGGTTCTGGGAATAGGATCAGGCACTAATTGGTAGGGGTGTATGCAGGGGGGGTTTATTTTGGTCATTATCCCCATTAAGTTTTGATTGATAAAAACTATATATGATGTCGTATATGTAGTATGAATGTAAGTTACATATGTATAGATAGAATTATAACCATATAACATACCCTTCATAAACTTTTTGCGTGCGCCGCGTCTAGTAGCGTACAACGTACTGAAAGTAACGATTGAAGTGTTAAGCCCTTTACATTTATTTATTTATTTTTAATTGATGTACTCAGGACCGTAGCTAGATGCTGGTTACAGCGGGCTCAGAAAACTAGAGGGGGCTTAAAATTCGTAAATGTTTTGATATATTTTATTAATATATTTAATAACACTAAATATATAAGTAGACTAATATATTTAAAGTTAATAAATAAATTTCTTAAAATAAATTTTGCATTAAAAACTTATAAATTTTAGTATACCTCTCTATAATTTCTCTTATCCTTATTATAAAGTATATGAAGACTCAAACCTATGTAAAAAAAATTACATACACAAGATCTACAGTAGAAAGTTATTTTGAATACATTTTTAACGTCAAAGAACAATTCCCATTGTTATGTACAATTTCGTACAAAACAAAAAATTTAAAATAAAATTCTACAATATTTGATTTTGAGAAAAAAATATTTTCCAGGTGGGGGCTGACTACATTCCCAGGAGGAGGGCTCATCCCCCTATAGTCCCAGCCTGGATACGGCTCTGGATGTACTTGTATAAACTATGCACAGCAGAACTTCCGTATATGAAAATTTTCTCATATATGGAAGTTTTAGTGGTCGCCATAGTTTGAAGTCCCCACTCAGTACATAGAAAAACAGTTTTTATAGATACATATGTTGTCGAACGGTCAAAGATCTTGCGCCACAATAAGATGATGGCCGTGTAAGATATCTGACACCAGTAAAATGTAACGAGAATGGTGACATCACTTTCTAAACAAATTGAATTTTAACTAAAATGTAACGAATTTAAAAAGTTAAAAGACTAAATCACCTTAACGTATAAGAAAACATTGTAATTAAGTCAACGCAGTGTCTAACGACTCAAAATGAGAAGTAAGCATTATTCAACATCAAACGTCCTTTTATACTAAGATACTCATGTAAGATATTATTACCCTTCACAGGGATAACACAATTGCCAAATAATGGTCAACACAGAAAAGCCTCCGGGGCGAGATTTTTGTGAGTTTATCGTGGGGGAATTTATTATACAATAAGTTTTGGGACAAAAAAAATATTGTGTAAGATAGCTCATGATACTTAGCTGCGGCACATTAATATTCATCGGCAACGCAATACGTCATGGCAAAACAGTACGATACGGCCTCACATATATATCTTTATGCAACTTTCGACTTCGATATATAGAAATTCTACTACATTTATTGTATCTTTGAATAGCGGACACCTCATGGCTTGAGAATCTGTTTACTATTTGGTGTGTTCGCCATTCGACTGTATTACGGCATAGCAAACATTACCACTGGGAATTGGAAAAATAACCGGTAAATAGAGGCGACCGTTCTTCAGGAGTGTCCGTTATGTTTATGGTTTCACTGTGTGTCTATATATATATAATCATGACATTAAGAAATTTGGTTAAAATTCATCTGATTTCACTAAATTGCGCAATGGCCTTGTGACATCCGGTATTTTCCCAGTTCGTTAACATTTGCGAATCATGATATTGGCAATAATATACATATTTCTCGTTTACTTTGGCCAAAACTGTTTATTTCCATTTTTTATTACTGATGTGCTTGACTAAAACTGGTTCGTTGAGGTTTATAGGATTTTATTTGCACAGCATTCCGTCCATTTAAACGCAAAGTAATAGCTTTAATGATAGATATTTCACAGCTTACATATTTTGTAGCCGAAGGTAAATTTTGTGGTGACAGCCAGTCAAGAGAAAAAATAAATCTCAGAGAAATGATCTCTATATTAACTTCCGACAATCGTCCATAAAACTCGAAGTTATTCATTACCCGATCGCTGAAAAAGAAAAAACACACTGGAAATAAAAAGGGGAAGAGAACAAAACGATTTTTCTACCTAATGGATAGAGTTGTCCTACAGTTGGGAATATTCCCACCATGAGGAGAATTTTTCCAGTCGGCGTGATAGTGAAAAAATAATCAATATGGACCTATTCGAACGTCTATGAGTCCACAAAAATAGATGGAAAAATAATTGTTTTTTCGTAAAACCATCAACAAAATAATCCCGCTATTGCATACCGGATATTTATATTATTAACGTGATTTAACAATATAAAAATTTCAATGTAAATTAATAATATAATGAGATGAGAAATAACGCTCCTGATTATGTGTAGTTTGCATTATGATTTCTATCAACAGTTGAATAATAATAATTCCTGTTTAAAAGTCCGTTAAACTGTTCATTAATTTTTAATTAAAAAAACTATGAAACTTTTCTAATTTGAAAATGATATTTCAAATCTCCTTTTCCATTGGAAGTCAGAGATCAATTTTACCACAACATTCTGTACCCGATTTCATTAAGAGTATTATTGTGCATCCATAGTCTTAATGATCAGAGCACAGACGATATTGACCTACACTTCTTTTCGGATAAGCGGATTTATATACCGTACATTGTCCTGATTTTTCATTATTCGGAGTTACTTACCATAGGCGTAGCCAGGGGGTGGTTTTGGGGGTTGTAACCCCCCATTGCAATGAAATTTTGTATATTTAACATAGGAATATGTGAGTTGTAGCTCTGTAACCCCTTCATCGAACCTATAACCCCACTTATGAACTTTCTGCCTACGCCTATGCCTATGAACATTTATCATATTTTAAATTCTTATTAATTGCTAAGCGAATTACTCTTTTATTTTTTTTTGTTGGTATAATTTCGCTCGTATCTCCATGGAAATAGTTTATACTAGCAAGAACGCTTACTAAATGTTCACCGTCGCCAGGGTGAGGCCTAGGCCTTAAGAGGTTCGAATCCCTCGGAAAACTTGAAGGCCCTCTTGCTGCCCTTGCGCCGTAAACAATCACAATCACTGGCGTACGCAGGGGGTGTTGATGGGGGTTGTAACCCCCATTGCAATGAAATTTTGTATATTTAACATAGGAATATATGAGTTGTAGCTCTGTAACTCCCTCCATTGAGACAACAACCCCGCCTTTATGAACTTTCTGCGCACGCCTATGCTATTAGTAATTCCATGTACAGTGTAACTACAAGTTGCATCTTTCACCATCTCATCGCTCTCATATATATATATCCGCAAATAGAATGGTGCGATTAAAATATAACCAATTGTGTTTAATCAATGAAATTAAAATTCAGCACCCACATTTCCTGACTCAAACTAGAGTTCTTTGGTCCATATATTACAAATTAGAATATTACTGTTCTTCTTAGAGGTTGCAAAAGTATAGGTAAAGTAGTCTTAAGTGGCTAACACACACAGAGCCTCAATAGGCAGCGTTTTAACTATCATGGTCAGCAGGTTTGAAGTATTAGATTCAGGAAAAGTATATCCTGTACCTAATACTCCGTAGTTTTTCAGAAGTATATAAAATAAAGAAGTAAAATCCCTTGTGTTTCCTTGAGGTGAGAAGTGGGTAATGTAAAGTATAGATATGAAATTCCCGAGCTTTACGCAGATATTAGAAAACCACTCGCCTCTTAATCAAAGCATCATTGTGATGGCACAGATCACCATGAAAGAAATCGGGCTTGGATTTCCTATGGTAACAAGGGAATTTCTCTTTACATTTCAGCGGTTATAACCGCCGTCTGGCGATCTACAAGACAAAGTTTGGCTTCCACTTCGCTTGGTTCTGTGTGTAACTTTATCGTGGGTCGAAAGCCACGTTAATCCGTCGGTCCTATTCCGGATAATACGAAGAACAGTCTTGGGAGGTAAAACGCACACTTACCTAATTGAAGTAGTGAGTGACTGATTGTTTTTCCGCAAAAAATAATCACACTTTTAAAGATATTTTCACAAGTGAAGAAAATAATTATACGCAACTTGGTTAACAATATTTTAAAATTTCAATATTAAAGAGTATTTTTTGGGTAAGATCGATAATAATATCCGGCAAGTAGTGCCTTGCCTTATATAATCACTATCTGCATGAGGTCCGCTTTGAATGAATAATTATATTCTTTGAAGCAAAATTTTAATCCCATTTAACATTCTTAAGTTAAAAATATTGTACTGTGTTCTCTTAATATTTGCATATTCCTTGGCGATACTTTTTTTTTGGCATTTTTTATTGGCGGGGCAGGAAGAATATTTCACCAAACTGATACGATTGATCGATGCAACTATCTTTTC
>QLNU02015003.1:65976570-65996587 GCA_006491805.2 Dysdera silvatica | reverse complement strand
TAATAATAATTAATAATAATTAATAAATAATAACAATATTTATTAATAATAATAATAGATCATAATTAATAAAAATTAATAAAAATAAATATCAATTGGTATTAATTAATAATAATAAATAATAAATAATAAAAATTAATAACAATACATAATAATACATCCCAGAAAATAAATTAATTAGAATACATAGTGAAAGAAATTTAGTACGCCATTTTTTGGCGGAGTCTTTGTGGTACGTGTGCACACGTCAATGGTAAATTGAAGACTGGTTTGATTTTAAAATTAGGAAGACAATTACACGTACTGTTGCCGAATATAAAATGTGATATTATAATTATACAATCAATATATTTGTTGCCAGATACGGAAAGTAAAAGTACATGCATTTAGAAAACATAATGTAAAAAGAAACAATTTGGCATTTTGCCAATTTTAGAAATTAAACTTATAGTTTCCTTTCCTTGCATTTCTAAGTGGCAACAGTTAAGAAAGCCTGCGAAGTGAACATGGTGTTTCTATTGTGGGAGCCCACAATATGACTGTCCGACAACCAATAGTAATATGAAATGACAACAAATTAAAAATTAATTAATTAAAGAGTTAATTAATCACTATTTCCTCAACTCAAAAATTTATTTCCTTACTCAGCATTTGCATAATCAATACACGCTTTCTGTCAAATTTGTTTTCAATAACGCGTAATCTTAAATAAATACTGAACTAAAACTTGAGTATAATTCCAAAATCAGAAGTAAGTTTTTAATTATTATTATTAGTATAGCTTTCACTTTGAAAATCGTACATAGCTTTAATATATCTCATTGTGGTTTACCTTTGCGCATTTAATAGAATAAGAATAAATTTATTCAACCTATTTAGTTTTTATTATATATTCGGTTATTGGATATTTTCGATATTGAATTGATAGTTTTTAGGTTAAAGATTTTAACTAGTGATTAGATTCGAAATGGACGAGAGCGGGAAACTATGTCTTGTTAAGTGGTTTTCCTCCAATTGGGTAAGGTATTACATAAATCGTTTTTATAGTCTTGTTTCTTTGACATTTTTGGCGCATTTTTACAAATTTAATTGCGAAGAGAACTTTAATTTTACGCTAATTCATGGCCTCAACTGTCATAACGGGGAAAATGAAGTCTGGATTGACGCAGGATATATTAAATTCAAACAGAAATCATAAAAGAGTTTGGGAGCGAGAATTATTTTAAATTTCACTTATGAATTTTCAATGTAGTGTTGGCATGTTTTTTATGAACCAGTGCTTCTAACTTACGAATATGCCGTCTGTTGTCTTGATGTTGTCTCTCTGTTGTCTTGTTGTTTTCAGGAAGAAAAACGCGAGTTTGCTGAGGCTTCATCCTGGGATCATGACATTTTTGTCTAGAGAAAAAACATATTTATAAATGGTGTTTAAAATATTCTTTTTGAATTGGAGTTAACCATTTTCCTGAGATTTTAATATTTATGGAAAATCCTAGACGCCAATGTGTTACTATTATATTACATTCCACGAATTTTAGAGAAATATCAATGTTTGCGCATTCTTTCTGAGAGTTAATATTTCTGCGGATGTTATTTGAAGTGGGGAGGAGGGGTAGAAATTCCGAATTGTCTGAAGCTCTGTACCATTGCCCAAACATTCCTTCCTTGTTTTGCCGAAGAGTCCAAAGTATGACGCATCTTGGGCGGAATGTCAAAATGAGCAAATAGCTCTTTTAATTTTTATTAAACAAACACGAGGTTAACCTGAAGTATTATTAATGTGAAATTTATTATTAATGAAATTATTATTAATATAAAATTGTCAAAACCTTTTAGTATCGAATATTATGTTATTTGCAAAAACAAAATGAGGTTCTTTTCTAAAAATATATGTGGACAGTCAATATTAAATATTATTGAGATCAGTTCTTTTCCGCTTTATTAGGGCTATCCTTATCTTTTATAAATTGAACTTATAATTTTGTTTTATATAATTAAATACTCGTAATTAAAAACTAGCTTGAAGTATTTAGTGAATAATCTCATCCTAAAATACAATGCCCTTTTAACGATTTTGTGCTGCCCTACTTCTTTACATTATTTTAAATATTTATTGCAATGTTTCGAATACAGACGAGGTAAAAAGTTACTTGATAAATTCCTTATTCCATATTATCATAATCCTTGCTAAAAATTAAAATTATAAGAATTGCTTGTATTAACCTTATGCACATTAAAAGGCATTACTGTGATGATGGAAGGCGATGAAGAAACAAGTCTGATGAGGATATTACCGATCTCTATGAGAAGCATCGTTTGCAGTTCTTCTATCCTCAGGCGCCGATCTTCTTTATTACGCCTCTGCAAGGAAATTAATATGATAATTCTCTTAATAAGGAAAAATGGCAATAAATAATGTCTGTATCCTTTTAGAAGCCATTTAAACATTACCCGTGTTATGGTATTGAATATTGCTAAACATCATAGCCATTTCCATGAAATTATGAGTTTTCCTAATTATGTTATTAATGAAGTTTGGAAAACTTAATATACGAGGCCTACTCACTTATGTAAACGTGTCTAACCAATTAGTCTAACCTGATGGTCATTTACTATTGAGGCAATGTGTAGGTTTTAACGGAGGCGGTAAATATCCGTGACTGGCTTGCGTAATCATGGCCGCACCAGCTTCAATATAAGTTGTACTATCTGCTGGTGGGAGCCATGCGTGTGTGAACTATTTTTGTAGTTTGTTTACCCGACGCTTAAAGCACGCGGCCACTCTTTTAATAGAAATGATGTACTCGCTTCCTTGACCTCGATCGTCAAATTTAATTCATAGAAGATGGTGAAGAGGAAGATGGAGATGAGTAAGATGAAGGTGAACGCCAGGAAATCGGCTAACTCAAATGTCTTAATGTCGAAGACGCTTTTACTGAGGTTCTGTTGGTTAAGTTCTCCACTTTATGTAATTTACATAGCAATTTTTGGGGGTCCATTATGTATTCTATGCATTATCTGAATGTTGTATTGAGCACCGTATGGCACTCCAGGTAACACTTGTGCGTCCGGTTCATCATCAGCTGTAGCTCCAGTTATCACTAAAATGATAAGCATGTGGATTTCACTTTTTGGTTATTTCACTACTAGATTGCATTTCAACTATTAGCCGAATGAACCTTTCAGCTGTTCGGTTGCCATCCATAAGGATAGTTGATTACCAGGTGACGCTTTAATAATTACTCAGATTAACTATGTGGCTTCTTCCAATATTTACATGGGCAGTTACAGTGTTTTCCAGTTATACATGGGGATAACTCATTATCAGACAGAGCTCAATCTACTTCATATAAACATGTTGTAAAAATTTCAAATGTAACACTATTTTAAATTTTTATAATTTTATTTATATCAGTTGTTCCCAACCTTTTTCAAGCCGCGACCCATTTTTATAGTAACCAAGTAATCCGCGACCCCCTTTTATAGTAACCAAAAGATCCGCCGCCGCCACATTTGCATAAAAATTTTTTTTTAACAGAGTAAAGAAAACACATTAAATACAAAATTATATTAATATATATATATATTAATATATATATATATATATATTAATTATATATTAATTATATATATATTAATATATATATTATATATATATTAATATATATATTAATTATATATAGTTTATTAATTATATATAGTATATTAATTATACATAGTATTAATTATATACTAATGCATATTACAGATATACAATTAACAACCATCAGTAAGATACTGAAATGTAACCGTGTTGAAATATAAAAGTGTTGGTATCATTTGGTATGAAATCCTTTAAAAATTTATTGCAACTAAAAATAGTTGCGGAGACTCCTCCCAGAAACCTGTTTGTGACATCCCTTGATGGTCGCTATCCCTAGGTTTGGAATCATTGGTTTATATTATAATACTTGGGTAAATGCCTTATTCTAGCGGAGTTCAGTCTCAGCTCTGGTGGCGTGCGGATGTCTGTTCTGCCGGGCTGGCGGGTGTTGGTTCCAGCTCGCTTAAGACGGAGTGCTTGGGATATTCACTTTGGCCGCCGGGTGGCGGTGGATGGATGCCTGCTTCTGCTATTCTGGGACCGGACTCCGCCCTCCCTCGTAATTCGGACTTCGTCGCTAGGGCCGTGCTTGGCCTTCTGTCCATGACGGGCGTTCGTCATTGTCTTCGTCCGCTGCGATCGCTTGGGGGCCAGCTTTCGCAAACGGTGGATGATACTTTGGCATGTAATGCCTGTCCGGATTGTTCTGGTCTCGTGCGCCCTGGTTGCGGGGAATGATTTTCTCCTGTTCTCTGCCGCTCGCGGCACCTCACCCACTCAACGGTGTCCGGTGGTTTCCCGTAGGAATACCGGCCGGCCCGGGGTGTTCTTCCGCGCCATCCATCTATTTCGGCCGCTCTTCGGGGCGGACTGATCGTGGATGGCCTCCGGTCGACGTTGAATGACGACAATCATGTGAGCTGTGCGTCTCTGTACGCCTGTTTCGATCGACAATCCCCTGCAATGCCCCCTCCCCCCCAGTGTCCCTTCTCGGTCCACTGGTCGTCATATCATATGACAAAAGCCTGTCTGGGAATACAGCGCTGCCACCTTCGGCGGCCACCTTTCCCATTAATCTCCTTGCACAAACCACCACCACGCCTTATTCTAGCCTGGACTCCTGTGTTTCTATATAAAGATTTCTTTTCAAACGCCATAACCATTGCACATGTGCTAAAAATTTCCCCACTTATAAGGAATATTAAAAAATTCCAGCACCATTAGAAAACTGAGAAATAAATAAAAAAAAATACTAATTTACATATGTGATTAAAAACTCAATTTGACTGCTGAATTTCATTAAATTTCTTCCGCATATTCCTACTACAGCTAACAAGATGTAATTAATGCAAGTTCATTAAAGTCATAAATTAATAAAGTACGTTTACAGAATCCAAGCAATGCTAGACAATTCCATTATGAAGCAAATAGACCCATGTATAACAAATGGGCTTTCATGTAATTGATTCTTCATCGAGTCACGAAAGCTTTCCCTCACTCGAAATTGACTTTATTCGAAACAATACCCAAAGGTTGAACCGTAATCTATCTCCACAGCACCGTCTATGAGAATAAAACAAACACGAGAAACACACAAGGAAAGAGACACAAATATTCCCATTCTTCTCCCTTAAACGAATTGCATTTGCCACAGGTAATGAATTGGATTATGCTCCGTCAAGTTCTTGATTGTGCACGTTTTTTTCCATTTCACTTTACAGTTTTTTTTACTGGTATTACCTAATGGTTGAAACGTGAAGTGGCTTTAAAAGAAATTTATGCGTGTGTATTTGCTCTTTGTTCAACTTGTAGAATGACACCTGTCTGCACGTAAAGATTTCTTTAGGCACGTTTTAATCGATGACCTCTGTCAGCAATATATCTTAAATTGTTATTCTTGTAGCGAAAGGTTTAAATCATTCATCTAAGAAACGGCAGCGTATTCACGTTGAGAATTTTGCAGCAATTATGATATACTTTTACATACTGCCTTATAATGCTTTGTTAAAAACAGTATAATTGGGATAAATGATAATTATTAGCGATGCTAGGATATCATTTTTGAGACTCTAGGATTTTAGAACCTCAGCCAAATGTATTTTAAAGCGAAAAGATATTTTATTGAATATACTAAAGACCAAAAGTTCGTAACTTTTGCAGTCATTGAGAGACACATGCTTTTTTAATTCAGAGAGACAAAACGAAATAAGATGCGGAGAATAATTGCAGTACACAAAATTCAAAGTTATAATCCTTCCCGAAAAAAGAAAAACCTATGAATATGATGATTTCTTCATTAACAATGATCAGAGAAGGAGAGAGTGCGCGATCTCTCTCTCTTTCTTATGTCCACTCTACTTGGTATCAGATCAGATAGTTTAGAACTATTCTTTCTGAAATGAAATATATGGCTATTTCCTTTCACTTTACCATTTTCCCATGTTCGTTTGTTATGGGGTCGATGTTATGCTCTTTCCTTTCCTTTCCGCAATCTTTTATCCAACGCCTCTTCTCCACTCCATCCATCCATCCATACTCTTCCATTTTCTTCCGGATCTTCCGTCATTCTATCCTTTCATCTCAGCCGTAGTCTTCTCCTCTTCTTCTTACCCATTACCACCAACCTATCCATTACCTTTCCTATATATTTCTCATAATAATGAAATATATGGCTATCTGGGACTGAAATGTCAGCTTAACACGACAAAAATATAGAGATTATTCTTATACAAGAATCATGTTCTTTATTCGTTTTCAAACTTGCAGCTCCGTTTTCATATCTGCTCACAAGTAAACAGTGGCGCCGACTTCATGGGTTCGAGACACTTTTTGCACCCTCAATAATTTTGTTGTGGGTTCCTCGAACCCATAATATTTTTGCTCGTGGGGAAAATACGCATACAGAAATACATGCTCGAAGTTTTTCGTCATCAATTCTTCAATATTTTCATTATTTATACCCTGTTCCCTGCACCTTTTATAAAAGCAAATTCTTCATTTTGTCTGGGTTCATAGAAAATACAAAAGTATCTAATTCTACATGCAGAGACGAGAACCTTTAGCGGTCATAGTAATAAAGAAGAAGATGTGTTGGCCATAAGTTGACCCACCCTATTTTTCCACAGCTGGGAGATCCACACTTTACTTTTTACTTTGTTCTGCCCTCCAAGCGCTCCTGGAGCACCTGGGGAATCTAGCTTTTATTGAAGCCAAGTTCTTTTAAAGAGAGACTGAAGTAAGGGGGTGCTGAACACGTCTGACAGTGAGTATTTTGGCAGCAATCCTGAAACTATAGGGGTTCATTCGTTCGTTCTTTTGCAAGAAGGGCAATGGGAAAGGTGGCCGCCGAAGGTGGCGGCGCTGTGATCCCAGACAGGAAAAACTATAGGGGTGTATACGTTTAGGGGGAACCCCTCCCAATTGTAGAAAAGGTTTACAGGACGTTTAAGGAATTTTGTCATCATTGCCACAAGCCACTCCCAAAAGTCTTTAAAGTACTGAAAACAAAATTGTAATTCAGAAATAATTTGAAGGAAAAAAAAAAAAAATGTTGGCATTTTTAAAATCGGTAAAAGCACCTAAAAATAAAATGTACGGTTTTTTTTTACCTTTATGAAGATAATTGAGTTGGTAACAATAGTATATGTATATTGGATATAATAATGTTGCGCCTACAAAGTAAAATAAATTAAATAAATAATTATCTAGAGAAAAAATATTTTTTCTATAATTAACTATAATTTGCTTCATTTTAACATTTCAGGTGTCTTATTGTACCAGATAATCTGATAATGAAATTTAAATTACACTTAAATCCTTTGAAATGTGTGCCGGTTATTCGATTTAAAATTTTTGGAACCCACAATAATTTTTCAAGTCGGCACCTATGGAAGTAAACGATATTGTAAATCTAAAAATGAACAATATCAATGGCAGCGCTGGATTTACGGCAATGCGAGCGATTTCCTCATACAGAGAACCAAGTCAGGAGAGCGGCGTCAAATGGTTAAATGACCCCGAGCTGTGGGCAAGCCTAAATCCAATCTGATCATTTATTAAATATATACATGATTTTGTATAACTAATGGCACTCTAAACGCTATTCTGAAAAATTGTTATTTACGAAAACAACAGCTTTACTACTTACTAAAATTGCTTCCGAAGTCGAAATATTTGTTAGAGAGCGTCTTTAATGGCGAAAACGGTTAGCAAAGGTCTTTTAAATCGTAGTTTATGAAGGTCTAGAACAGCAATGAAGGATTTAACTTCAGACAAGATCCATAAAAAATAGCTGAGTAATTATTTTTTTAATCAGTAACATCAAAACGAATAGAAGTGTTTTTGTTCCTCAAGAATTTCGCCATAACCAAACAATTACTGGAAAATGGCTTTAAACAAGGAAAAATCTTGAATTGGAGCTTATGAATCTCCGGTGAAATCACTCAAGAGGCAGTCTGACATTGATTGATGCATATATGGGCGTGATAACGTAAGTTGTTTTAAAGAAGGAAAATGAAGCCACTGTGTAAAATACTCTGGAGCTCTGGATCAGCAAAAAAAAAAAAGACATGATTTTCTTCTTTTGCGCTCCAAGTAGCTTATTAGAGCTCGACTTGAAATTAAATTCTCACGGGAAGGAAATTTAGGCAAGTTCGTTAGAAAACTTGCCAAGGAACGAAACTTGGGCAAGTTTCGTAGAAAACATGCCCAAATTTTATTGTTACCGTTGCCTTGTTTATGATGTTAAAACTATGAAGTTTGTACCTAAAAGAATATTCCTCATGTAGTGTCTTTAGTTGAAATTTCCGTAAAATGTAGATGAATATGATGGTTAGATATACGTTCAGATTAAAGATATAGGAAATCATCGAAACTTGAAAACCAACGAAATGAAAAGGCTAGCAGAACGTCGTCTACTCGTGGTATTAAGGTAAAAAAATGCTTACTTCGACAAGAAGGTTAATCTAATCTGAATGAAACTTAGAGTAGAGTTCCAAAAAATCTTTTCTACGTATTTTGCCGTAGTTGCAAATATTTAAATTTGTTTTGTATTTTGCAAACG
This sequence comes from Dysdera silvatica, assembly GCA_006491805.2. NCBI lineage: Eukaryota > Metazoa > Arthropoda > Arachnida > Araneae > Dysderidae > Dysdera > Dysdera silvatica. Next base: position 65,987,942 of record QLNU02015003.1, on the reverse strand, counting down.
ATTTACGGGAATTATTCTTCTTGAAAAAAATGGATTTAAAATTTGAGAAAAAAAGAAAAAATTCGAATTGTAAAGGAAATAAGATCCCTATTTTTCACAAATTATCAGAACCGGTTATTATTTTCTTACCGATTATCGGAAATGATCACTACTCTTTCAATACGTAAGTCTAACAAATCGTTAACTTTTCATGAATTATTAGAATTAATCGTTATTTTTATAAATTATCAGGACATCATTATTATTTTCATGAATTATCAGAATTAATCGTTATTTTTATAAGTTATTAGAATTAATCGTTATTTTTATAAATTATCAGAACTGATCATTATTATTTTCATGAATTATCAGAATTAATCGTTATTTTTATAAATGATTAGAATTAATCGTTAACCAGTGTTTAATCCTTTGTATGTAAATTTCTTTCCTGGTATTTGTATTTTTATTTCAATAAAATCATTAATTTTTACGCAACTCTGCATGTACCTCCATGGCAACAATTAATACAGCCATATTATTTACGTTTTAATGACACAGAAAATGATGTCCAGTCCTAACTTAACACGTATTTAAACTAGAGTTGGGGAGTAGAAATAGGCTAATAGCAACACGTATCACTTCATTTATAGAAGAACACGTCATAACTGAAAATGAATACTTTCAGCTTATCGGTTTAAAGATCATAGTTATTTTCAGATAGATTTAATTATATTACTATAACGCTTTATTCCTTGTTATTTTATACATCGGAAGACCTTAAAAGTAATTTTGTTGGGGAATGGAAAGAGAGCAGTAGTGGTGCTAGTAACGAGGCTCCTTTCCGGTAGGTAGACAAAGGAATTTCTCGTATTCTGTAAGAGAATGAATAAAAGTCTGATTCGCGCGTAAAAAGCAGCGTTGTTATAAAGAGATTCATACACGTTGTTATAAAGGGATATCAACAGAGTTTATGAACACAAACTTGATTCGAAGACGTCACAGATAGAGGCTGAAGGGTGGTCCAAAGATGGAGTCTTTGGAAGCTGCAAAGCGAGATCGTTTTTTTTCTCGTTAAAAGGAGCAGGTGAAACGAAAAGTGTAAAAAATTAGTTTATTAATTACTGCAGTAAACTATTATATATTTACGGTGTAAAAATATTATATTTTACTTCGCTAACTAATAATTTCGTCGACTTGAAAAGAACTATAATCTTTAAACGGCCAGAAGCAGATCTAGGGAGGGATTTTGGGGGATGTAAAATACAGTAGAACCCATTTATAACATCTTGCGTTTAGCAAGTTTTCGAATATAGCGAGGAACATATGGATTTTGTCTGGTATAACGACTAAGCGCAATACATTTTAACCGCTTTTAGCGAACAGGTCTTTTAAAACCCGAATTTAACGAGCAATTTAAAAAATAAATAAAATGGGAAATCAAACTTTTTGTAAAAATTCCGTCTTTATATGCGGTTGGTAATTATAATCGGAGCTCGTTATAACTTATTTTCGCCACATTTTTATGGATTTGAGAGGGGAAATTTCCCCATTCCCTCCTCCATGAATCCGCCACTGAAACCGATATGCTGAAAAGCATTCGTTCATTTTCGACCTGCGATAAATTAATAAAATAAGCACTTTTGAAAAGAACTTATTAAATCATACCTTTGACATATAAAATTTAATTTTAGATATATTTCTTCTCTTGTCATTTATGTGCAAAGGCTGTTGAATTTTAATTGCCAGAAAGGGGAAAAAATCAAAGGATTTGGTTTTCGCGAAAATCATTAAAAAATACTCGTCACTGCTGACGTAAAGAAGTTAAGTCATTTTCGCTGGAGGCATTTGCAACCCAAGAAACGTAATAAAGTAAAAAATAAATAAATACGGTAAGCAAATCAGGAGCAAAACAGATCGTAAGTATTCCTCAAGACGAAATGGATGTCCGCAGGAGAATAATTATTTCTGTTTTCCGAACAACTGCATCTTTAATTTGATTTTCTTCAGTATCTGCGTTCAGAGATAATTAGATTCATCTCAGTATTTTGGTTCAGTCGCCCGGAACTAATTTTCGTTTAGAAAATTTCAGGAACATTCCTTCCCAAAAAAATAAACATTGCTGAAGCATTAATTACGTTTTATTTTCCGTTCACGTGGCGAATTTATTCGACGAAGAAAGTATTTTCATTTTTCTTAAACGGGGAAAATTCTTCCAACGACAGCTGCGCCAGATACGTGCATCTTTTTACAAACTGTATCACCGTTCTTATTATGTACTATGGACTTAGAAACATGAAGAATACATTCATTTTGATTGTTTGTATTTTATGGGCAGCTCTGATTATAAAATACAAACAATCAAAATGAATGATTTTTATAGGCAGCTCTGATTATAAAATACAAACAATCAAAATGAATGATTTTTATGGGCAGCTCTGATTGTTTCGCGCAGTATAGCCCAGATGCTCTTGAGCCATAAAAAAGCCAAACAATCAATCAAGCTCTGATCAATCAATCTGAACAATCAATCAAGCTCTGATTATGCTGCCGAAAGCCAATTTCTAATGGTGTGCTGCGCTGTCAGTGGTCGAAAACGCCATTTTCATAAAATTTCCAGTTGACTCCTCCGAACAGCAGTGGGTGTTTGTTTTCTCAGCAGATATTTCGTATTAACTGGACAGAACAAGGTCATGAAATTTAGTGACCAAGAGAGTAACACTAATTGTTGTAGTACGGCCCACTTCAAAAAAAAAAAAAAAAAAATGGAGGTGCGTTTAATGAGAGATTGTCTTGAGAAATGAGGGAATCAAACTATAAATATGACAGCAATTTTCATGCCACGATGCCGCTTCCAATGATGTATATGTAGACGTGCAAAAATAGGTACAATATTTTAGCTTCTAAATTAGTGGTTCCCAACCCTTTTCAAGCCGCGACCCACTTTTATAGTAACCAAAAGATCCGTGACCCCCTCTGTCTGCCACCGCAACATTTGCATAATAAAAGCATTTTTAAGAGAGTAAAGGAAACACATTAAATAGAAAATTATATTATATTAATTATATATATTACATTATGTATATTATATTAATTATATATGTATATTTTATTAATTATGTATATTATATTAATTATATATGTATATTTTATTAATTATATATGTTACTGATATATATAATTATATATATATATATTATATTATATATTATATTAATTATATATTTATATTATAGATATAATGTTAACAACCATTAGTAGAATATTGCAATGTGTGTAGCCATTTTGACATATAAAGGCGTTGGAAACATTTGGTATGAAATTTCTTATAAAAATAATTGTAACTAAAAATAGTTACTGCGAAACTCAGAAGCCTGTTCGCGACTCCTTTGAGGGTCGCGACCCCCAGGTTGGATATCACTGTTCTAAATGTATCTATAATTTTATAATGTGATTATTACTCTGCGTGAAGTAGTTGATTTAAAGGGTTGAAGAAAAATTTTCTGAAAATACATGTAAACACCGACACACAGATGAATAAATTAAAACTTTTGTTATTGTTACTTCAATAGCATGGTTTATCGAACACAGTAACTCCGAAATATTTAAGCGTTTGAATCTTTCAACGAGAAGATTCTATTTCTTTTAGTCAACAAAGAACTTTATATTCCCACTGATAAATTATATGTTTTTATTTATAATTTTATTATTTTATGAAACAATTTTTTAACTTACAAGAAACACTGGCATTGATATATAAGTGTCGAATATATGTATTCTTTATTAAAAATTGAATATTTTTTTGTGGTTGTGGCTTTACGCAGTCGATTGAGATCTTGGAAAGTAAAATTTTAAAAACGGCACTCGAAGTCACAAGCGCAACAGCCACGTCATACTTAAATAAATAAAAGGATAAATGATTAATCAACGAAAAGATGCTTCCTCAATAACAACAAAATAAAAAATAATAAATGCGATATTAAGACGGTTTTCATAACGTGAAAATTTCTGGCTCCATATTTAGGTTTTTTCCAAACAACATCTTGTATTCTAAATTTGAACAGTATTTTTATCCATCCATCCTTCAGCGGAAAATGCTATTCCATAAAAACGGAGTATTTTTTGCCAACAGCACTTGAAGAACATCGATACAAGAACTCTTCCTGGATTCAGCTCATGTTGATTATGTAAAACCTGCAAAATGTTTAAATGATCTCACATATCAAGAAATAAGGTCATCCATATCCGCGGCAAATGTAATAGGCTTCAAATTTTTCTTGACCATAGTAAAACACCGATCAACCGAAATAAAGGGGAGGACACTATGACGAATAATAAAAATTTCGGACGACAGAAATCCAATTTTCGGTATGAAGGTGAAAAGCAACAATACCTCAAAACACTCTGCGGTTCTGATGCCACGTGTTTTCTCTTGTAGAGGTAATTTTCTTATCCTTTTCCATCCCTCCGATACAACATAAGCCTGGGTTTAACTATTTCGGAAGCGGGTATTAAATCTTCTAGCACTTAGCCATTTTGGTTTGGAGAAAGGAACTTACGGAAAAGATGCTTAAAACGGATTTATCTATTAACTGCGGTACACAACATGCCAATGTGTATATAACGGAATCTTGTCAGAACTATGTATATGTGATACGTCTATCAAAACTCGCCCTTGAAGTCCTTCTGGACCCCGAAATTTTCACTTATACTATAATTTTCACTTGCACAACTAGGTCACGCTTGGTCATAGCAGGCATAGTAGTTGAAATGAAACAGATAATACTACTCAACTTTTATCTTTTACATTTCGTTTTATTAGTACGCTCTGGCATAGCATGTTGTCTGCATGCGAGAACAAAATTTAAATATGAGCGTTTTTGCCAAAAATATTGAAATGGCGTCTGCTTTAAAAAGTAATAAATGCGCAGCAATCCATTTCGGTTCAACGAGGTTCGGTTAAGCTGGGTTATACAGTATCTAACTCTCCTCCAGAATATAGTTAGTCTGTAATACTTCTTCCAAATTATAACTTTATGACTCACACCTTCCTAGTCTTGCTCGGTGTGCTTAAAGATGAGCTTTGTTTTATTCTCATTGTGCGGTAAAAGACGCTTTTGTGCAGTTATGGCCCGGTTAAACACCGACTTCCTGCGTAGTTCGTAGGAAACATAACTTAAAGGCATTTGTTGTCGCGGTGACAGGTCCAGTTTTTGCAGTTTTAACTGCTCAACTCCCACACCCTTTTGACACGAAGTATCTTCTATAAAACGTTGGCGTTTTAATTGAGAAGATTCAGTCAAACGGCCGCTCTGTGGGCGAGCTATTTCATGGAACAGAGGTCATTGTCCAAGCTGGCCGGTTGCGAATGATCCTTAAATCAAAAGGGACTACCGATTTGCTACCATAAATCTTTGGCCGAATTTATGGACATGAGCAATCAAAATATGGTTGTCTGTGCAAATATTTCAAAGCTTTTATTCATACTGTGAAATTATTGTTCTGTCCCTGTTTTAAACGGACACTTGACGTAACGATGAATAATCCGTTTGAGAGTGGGTTCCAAACCACCTCCAAAGACAATGATTGATAGAGTTTGGAAAAAAAGGATTGCCCATAGCAATCTTTGGTTATCTTCTTGTTAATGTAGTTTATCAGCAACTTTTGTATTTATAGAGTATGTTTCACATAAGATTAATACCTTGTAGGCAGAGGTGGATTTCTGAGTAGGCGTACTAGAGGCGACAGCTAAAAGTCTAAAACTAATTGCTAGTTATTGCGTACTGTTAATTATTATTAGAAATCATTAGTTAAAATTTTAGTTGAGTTTTAATAACTCTTTGAAAAATCATCTCCGGATATAAACTATTAAAAGTGTGATGTGCGTGATTTTTATTTTTTCAAAAGCTCACCGGCAACACAACCCATCCGTGAATTGGTAACACTTTATTGCTTATTTCCGTACCAGACAGAAGTGTATTCCTGACGAGGGACGGCCAAAGTCCGTCCGAAACGCGTTGAAATTTGTCCTATTCTCAAAATTTCAACTACTCTTAAAAGTTGTTTTTCTATTTATCATTTATTCTGCGTAGTGCTACGTCATCAGATTAATTCCTCTCTCTTTGTAGGGGAGGAAGAGGGGCCAATTTTCTAAATCTGTCACTGCTTGCAACTACGTATTTTAACTTAAAAACAATTGCCAAGAAGCCATACTGCAATTGCGACAGAATTCCGCAATTATAAATCTATAATGTCAATTTTTCACTAAAATTTGCTTAAATTGTAATAGGTTGTGCTCTTAGCCAATATATAAGGGAATAAAGCTAGAGTGTTGTAAGCTAATTTTTTGCATTTTAAAAAGAACGAGATTTTCTTGATACTTTATAATACAGTAAAAGCTATGAATAGCAGATGCTTTTAGATTTAAATACCTGTTCGCTATTCGGAAGTCTCCGTAAAGGCAGTTTTACAGTGGATTATCACGTAAAATTCAAATAATCGCTGTTTTCTATGCAGACAGGAATGAAATTAGGACTCATACAACCTTTAAATGAAGGATATTTTTGTATCTAGATTATGTTTTGGAATTTAATTTCTACAATATTGACTTAAATCACTTTTACTTTAAGCCCATCATTCAATTAAAAACTTAAATATTTCGAAATATCAACTCTATTAATTATTATTTTATTATCTCTATTATTATTAATTTCAGCGTATTTTAAACTTTCCAAAAAATGGATCAATGAATTCAGTCTCGGAATTATCGAGGTGTACTTTGACATTTAAAAAGGGGCTACATTTATAATGGTATTATTTAATTAAAAAATACAAGCAGAACCATTAAATTTAACTACACTACTGACCATTAAAATTACAACCTCTAGAAAAACCAGAGATAGAGAGAGGGGGGGGGGGGAAGAAGAGAGTGAGAAAAAAGCCATACATATATTAACTGCGTAGTTGTTACAGATGTGCTAAATCCATAGGCTTAAGCAGGAAGTTCATAAGGGGGGAGTTATGGGCTTAATGAGGGGTTACAAAGCTAGAACTCCATATATTCCCATGTTAAATATACGCAATTTCACTGCAATGGGGATTGCAAACCCCACCAACACCCCCTGCATACACCAGTGGCCAAACCGTTTGACGATCAAATCATTGAACGAATTTTCTCGTTTATGATGGATGGAAAATATGGCTCATCGGTTCTTTTAGAAAACGATTTGTCACGAAGTGATAGCTATCACACAAGGATGAAAAGATTGTCGTGCCTGAAAAGAAGACTTGGGAAAAATCTAAATTGATCGTTTATATGTTCTGCTATGGTGTATCCATTTTGAAAATTTCGAGATTACATGATATGTTGTTCTTGATGGTGTGGTTTCAATGGCTAGTAATGTTTATAAATATATTTCATTCAAAGCTCGTGTTTAACTCAACTGCAGACTGCACAGATAACAGCATCAAGGCCGGATTATCCATAGGAAACGTAGGACCAGGGCCCTTAGGCCATGGGCCATAGGGGCATGGGGGCTCGAGCCCCTCCCTAGCCGTTTAAAAATTTGATTTGCCCGATTCTGCTATGCATTTACTTTCAAAAGTTTTACAGTCACATTTTAAAATAAGGTACTTTTTAGCTCATTACTAATTGTCAAGCAGTATCAATTATTTTTGTAGCATTTTAGTATCTTGTACATTCACTAAAATTCTCGACAGCTTTGAGAAGAAAGTAATAATTTTTCTCAGCCTCCCCTATAAGTAGTGATGTAGGCATAAATTTCACAAGGGGAGAGTTATAGGCGTAATGGGAGGGGTTACAGAGATACAACCCATATATTCCTATGTTAAATATACAAAATTTCATTGACGGGGGGGGGGCTTACAACCACCAAAACCTTCCCTGACTAAGCCTCTGCCTAGAAGTACTCTTAATGTTTCTCAGCCCTCCTCCCTGGAAGTGTTCGTGTGGGCGCCCATGCCTGGAGCCCACTATGGCAACCAGCACACTAAAAAAATAATATTTGTGTTTTTAGAACATTTCGCTCCCGAAATATATTTTTACTTTCAAAGTCTGAAAGCATTAAAAAACAATTATAAAAATTTGTAAAAAGAGAGTGAGAGAGAGTAATAATGCGTGGAGCCAAAACTTTTATCTCCAGCCTTTTGGTCACAGTTTGTGCTATCGCTGTTATCCATTGTATCGGATCTTACTGCAAAAGTAAAAGCTAATTCTTCAGACAGTTTTAAAAATTTACTGCAATCAAATCGAGCAAAGTAAGAGTTTACGAGTAGACTGTTCATTTACTTACTGTATAAAATATTGAAATTAATAAAATTTTAAAATATTCAGTACATTGTTAACACTGGTGAAGTGAACTTGGTTATTGCAATACGGGCTAGGGGCCCACTGTTGTCTTAATCCGATCCTGAACAACACCTTATTTTTTTTACATGGGTGTGTATTATAACGCATCTATATAATCTTGTTTTAATCATAATGCATAAAAATATATTTCCTCACTTTAGCTTCAATGTTATTTTTGTTTTTTAGCATACGTAAAGGAACGAACAAAAAAATTGATACCAGAAAAGAAAACGGCTTCAAAAAAGGTTTTCATGATAGATGATTTGCTCCCAATTTTCCATTAGTTATTACGACATCATACAAAAATGCCACTTTTGTTCCATATTGCTAAAATATGAAAGTGGTACATATTTATGAATCTCATAAATACTGCTTTGTATTTACGTTCTCCTATCACTGTTTTAAAATGGGAAAGCGGAGAACACGTACAGGGTGACCCATAATAATCATCCCGAAAGTAAAAATTTACATTTAGAGAATCAGTTGAGTTAATAAGCCCATATTCCGAGCTTAACCACTATCGGAAATTTGTTAGCGTGTAATCACATCATCATTTTTTCCTCCATTAAAGCATTCTCCTATCTTTGAATATGCATCAAAAATCGCCCGTACGCATTACTGCCTTCGTATACAGGTGAAGTATCTTCCCCTGCTATTGCCCCTGTATATAGCTATTCATATAGGCAGTAGCGGTTTTAGCACTTGAGGCCCCATGCGCAATCTAATTTTGAGCCCCCCTTCTAAATATTTCCTTTGCGGCCTTTCCTGTCCCAGTTTATCTTACAACTATTGATGTAACTACGTGAGCTAGGATATAGTAATATCTGACTCACTGTAACACATAAGTAATACTATGTGCTAACCATTTAGATGGGAGCTATAGCCCCCGCCCCTCTCGAAAAAATACAATTAGTCTCCTACAATTCGAGGTTAGTTGCTCCAATGCAAATAATTATCAAGGGGTAGTAAAAATTTTAGATTATATGAAGGGGTGAAAATATTAAGAATATAAATGAATTTTATAACATTTTAAAGTAGCCTTATAAAACCGATAGATAGCTTTTTAAGATCTTAATTTTTTTCCTAATTCAGTTCAGCAAAACAATATTACTTTTACCCTTATAATTTTCACCTCCTCATATAATTAAAAGCTGTTTCTGAGTTTTAAATACTTGGAATTTCTTTAACCAAATTAACACAAAATTCTAACGTTATTTTCTAAATAACATATATAGCGTGTGGGCTCCCACAATATAAATGTTCGCTTTGCAAGCTTTCATTAATTAAAAAAAATTAAAAATTATTATTATTAATTATTAATAAAAATTAATTTAAAATCATTTCCCTTCACTTACCCAACAACACATATCTCGCAAGAACAGCAGGCAATTACATATCCGAATTTTCTAGAACTAATCGAGGGCTGGTGCGAGTGGGCTGTTACGATCTCAGAGTATGGAACTCCCTTCCTACTTCCTTACAATCTATAAACTCACTCCCTCTGTTTAAAAAACTTCTTTATAAACACTTTTTAGGTTAACACTTTTCTATTTTATACAAAGAAATGTCACCACCTGGGGTAGCATGGGCTCTATCAGACATCATAGTCTTTACCCATTGCTGCCCAAGTGAATCATCCTATGTTCAGTATTGTATTAAAGTGTTTGTAATCAGTGTGATTCTTCTGAATAAAGTTTATCTTATATTAACTGTTGTCACTTAGAAACGCAAGAAAACAAACTTAAACGTTCAATTTCAAAAATTGGTATTCTGCCAAATCGTTTACTTTTATTTCATATTTTTCAAATATACCCAGCATCCTAGGTACTATAGTAAGGCTTTAAAAATTGATGCATGAGAAGAAATCGCCGAGAAATTACACACTACTAAGAAATTTGCCAATTCATTTCGAATTTGTTCAGCATATGTAGCTGGTCGTCTGGAAATACTTCCTAGTTAGAGAAAGTAATGAAGACATGGTTCATCACTTATAGTTCTGTATGTTCCTTCTACAAGTCTTCCCTCTGTGCCTGTATCGAATGATCCACTTAGCGTATACAGGAAACAGGAGGTAGAGCTTTTTCTTAAGAAATTGTGTAAATGGGCTATTGTCATAGTTGAGATAATCTTTAATTAAAAACCCTTTGTAATGATTTTTAGGATGTATACCCAAAAACAGTTTCATTGATATGTCAGTAAGAGCAAATGCTTCTTTCCCAATGACAAAATAAGGGAGTTTGCATTGTGTATTACCATCCAAACGTTCTGCTTGCGGCAAACTTAATTCATCTTTCTACAGATTGTAATACAGGGAACAATTTTTAAATATACTACCATCTGAGATTTGCTCCTGACCTCCAGCATCGACGTACAAAAGATGTAATTAGCGTTCATTACTGCAAAAATAACTATACTAAATAATGCCGATTTGTAATTAAAAAACTCGCTTCCTGCCTTAATGCGTGCTTGCAAAACGACATGTTTTCCATCTAAAGCACCAATGAAATGTGGAAAGCTATAAAGCTATCGTCATATTATTTTGATACTACTGACCATCCTCCTGCTATGGAAACAAAAATTTTTATTCAAAAATTATATAACAAAACATTGAAAAGTGGCGATAGAATCTGAAAAAAAAATCTATTTCCCTGATTTGGGGCCGTTCAATTATTACGTAAGCATCTTTGGGGGAGGGGGAGACTCCAATACTAGGATGTACAACACACTACGAGTAAAAGATATAAAATACACGTAATCACAGTTAAATATTTAATTATTTAAACCAGTGGTTAGCTGTCAAACTTTTTTCGCTCGGGGGCAACCTTCTAGACTCCCTGTGGCCCTCCTGACACTTTTAAAGTATCGTGAATGCATTATTTTTAGTAAATTCGTTTTATCAAATCCACTTCTTATTTATCCACTATTTACTTACAGCACAAGAAATAATGATAATAAAAATGTGACAAAATACTTTATAATAAAATATTATTATTGTTACTTATAGTTTAATAATAAGTATAATATATAT
>QLNU02015003.1:65894884-65967576 GCA_006491805.2 Dysdera silvatica | reverse complement strand
ATAAAGCTTACAAATTTTTTTCTACGATACATTAAAAATAATATGTATACGAGTATACTCCCCTTCAAAAACAATATTTTATTACTTTATAAATAAAGGAGTAAATACGGAGTAATGTAAAAATAATAACAAAACAGCGTGAGTTCATTACACGAAATGAACACAGCTAACTTCATTTAATGTAGTACTTACGAAACAAAACAGTTTATGGACATGCAAACAAAATTTTAAATTTAAAAACTCCAACATTTTAAACTTCTTACTGACACGTGGCACGTAGTTTTCTTTCTCTCTCTCTCGAAGATTTTGGAAATTTGAAACCTACTTTTTCAATTTGACTTTTGGGAAATTGATCTAGCAATATCACGACTTTAATGCTGAAAATTTAATTTTAAATGCAACGCAATACTGTTCTTGGGTTCTCGGATTTTTCAAAGCTGAAGTTTCCTTTGCGACATATCGAAGTTGCGCTTTTGGCCTGGAGCATTTCTTTCGCCATTGGTGCGAAATTAAATTGGCATATATTATTTAATTCATATTGCGAAGAGAAAATGTGATTTCTAATATCTCTTTGCACTAACAACGTATAAAGTAAAATTTCCAGCTCAATTTTAAAGAAGGCATAGTGTAAAAAAATTGTGTAACGTGTGTTCAAAAATATTTTCTTTGGAAAGGAAGTTATATGAAATGACGGGAAGTGTGTTAAATGGAAGTACTACTAAATAAACAAGAAAAGAGAAAAAAGAATAAAAAGAATAGAAAATAAAATTAAGATTAAGGGAGGGTAAAAAATAATAATAAAAATAATAGCAATAAAAACAGAGGTCACACAACAGAACTAAACAGGGAGGGATTCGTCGTTAATCGATCCAAAAAGTATTAATATTATTATTATTACAAAAATTTATTTTTAATCCGTTACTTTTAAAGTTAAGCTTATCGTTTGCAAGACAATGGCGGGTGTAGTCAATTAAATGGCGGATTCGGATTTATAAAGCATATGGGTGGCAAACTAGTAAAAATGTATCTACCTGTTTCTTCCCTATCTCTACTCACAATTCCTTACGTTTTCTAAATATTTATTATTATTATTATTATGTCCGTTATACATTGTTGTATTACACAGCATTAAGGAGATAAGAACTATCCTCTTGGCCTGAAGCTCTTGGTTCAGTTCATGTCTCATCCAGGAGAACTGTCCATACATCTTCTTAATATGAAAGCAGTGCCCAGTAAGGCTGTTTTTCGCAAGTCTGCTGTAATTAAATCAGTAATGTCCAGTTTTTCTTGGAAGTTCTTTAAATTAGGTGTGATGGCCCCCAGTGCACCTATCACAATTGGGATGGCTGTTACTTATTTTTTCCAGAGTCTATTAATTTCTATTGCAAGGTCACGATATTTGGAGATTTTTTCGAATTCTTTCTTCTTAATTCCGGTATTATCCTTCATTGAGATGTCAATGATGGTCATCTGTTTTTCCTTAACCGATGTTATGTCGTGTATATGTGTCTGACGATGTTATGTCTCTAAATGCTTGTCTGTTTGAAGCCGAAAGTTCCAAAGGACTTTTGTTGGTTTGTTTTCTGTCATTTTTTATTATTATCATTATTTAGTTTTAAAAACGTTATTGGCCCTCGTTTTGGGCTTAGTGTGCGTTTCTGGGTGAATCGATGTAAATTTAAGAAATCCTTTAATGTAAGTCAGTAGGAAGTCAATTGCAAAAGCGTTCCCGACATTTAAACATTGGCGGCATTTGAACATTTATCGAGTAATATACTATCCAGGGCCGTTTCTACCATTAGGCCAGAGTAGGAGACCGCCTAGGGCGGAAAAATGGCGTAAAAATTTTAATTTTAAATCAAACAAAGAAAAAATTGAGCAAATGAGGAGAAAAAATGAAAAAGAGGAAAAATTAAAACATCGAATTGTTTTCAAAAGCATACGGGACAATTACTTAAAAAGTCTTTACTTTGACGAATGTAAAAATGTTTGATGTGTTTCATTGTTTAATTTTGCACACAAGTTCTTTTATATCTAATACATTTAAGCCTTCTAGCTCTGATAATACAACGTTGTGTTTTGAAATATTACTCCTTTAATATTACAATTTTCAAAAATATAAAATGTTGAAATTAAACAATTATAACATGTAGCAATTGTTTTACTATTCACAATATTCTAATATTACAAAATAACTAATATAAGTTTAAAATATAAATATAATTAACGGGTTTAATGATTAAAAGTATAACAGAAAATTTATATTTTTATACCGCTAGATGTCGGTGATGGTAGAGGGGGGGGGGTATAGGCGAAAGAGTGATGGTAGTAAAAATGTTAGGGCAGCATTTTTCAATTCAGGGCGACAAAACAACTAAAAACGTCTCTTATAGTACCATTGTATTCAAAGCTTTGAAATAACGTAAATATAACAAAAAGGTTTTAAAACTATATCTTGAGAATAAAATTTTGAATGATGTAATAAAGCAACTTTAATTTTCGAGGAAATCCATGGCTAAAGACCACTACGTTTTTTCAAAGAAAGCATGCGGAACGAAAGTTGGTGACAGCAGTTTTTTCTAATACAGGCATGCGTATCTCAACAACGTTAAAAGTGAAAAATCCAGAAAATAGTTCCTCTTCTCGGCACTGCGCAATACGCTGTAGTTGGGACTTCCTTTTTTTTCACTGTCTTTTGTATAGATAATGTGGTACTTGGTTTACTCGCATAAACGTAAGAAAATTCTTTAGAATTCTCAGGAGAATCTTTTTATATCTCCATTATCTTACCTTCATTAAAAATTAAATTCGTTTTAAGCGTGAACGCAATTTCAGTCGGGAAAATATTTTGTTAATTCATATCATCTACTCATAGCGACGGTAATGTCTTCAATTTTCTAAAAGTTGATTTCCGATATAATTCGTTACGTTGAATTCATTCTTACAGTCTGTTGCGTTGTTTTTGTTAATAGCGCAAGTTTGAAACCAAAATAATTATTTTTTTCTGCACCATGAATTCAGAAAAATTATCAAAAAGATTCTATTGCATCAGGTTCCTTCAGAAAAGTTAGTTTTGTATCTTGAACTGTTGCAATTGGAAATGCTCCCCTAGATACATTCACGGAGACTTTCACGGCGTCTATTAATACATTATATATTACATATTTAAATATAAATTATATAAAACATTTTTTTTATTAAATATTATATATTACATATATTATATTACATAGAGCTTTGCTGGATATTCCGCCGCGTTTAATAAACAGACGTGGTGGAATATCCCGCAAAGCTCTATAATGTATGGCCCTCTAGATGTTGTAAAACTCTCTGGACGTGTTTTGTTCCATTTGCGGGGAATATTCTAATGAATGCGCTTCAGTGCCTGTTGGAAATTCTGTTATCCCACTAAAAACGTATGAAAATTTTGAGTTGGTTCTTAAGAACATCCGATACAATAATCGGAAGTTGTTCATTTCCTCGGATTTCGAAGTATTGGCAATACTGTTAGGTTACACAAAATGCTCCTTCTTCTTTTGATTATGGGACAGCATAGCTGTGACAAACAGTCTCATTGGAATAAAATAGATTGGCCATTTCAAGAGGCACTCAAGCCTCATTGAACACAATCCAGGAAGGAAAGTTTAGTTCCTTGTAACAAGGCCCTGTTACTACCCCTGCATATAAAATTAGGGCTCGTAAAACAGTTCGTTAAATCCCTCTCTGAAGATGGTGAATGTTTTAGCTATCTGTGCGTAAAGTTCCCAATTTATCTGATGCCAAACCGAAAGGAGAAATCTTCGTTAGTTGTGATATCCAAAGACTTTTGCGTGAAAAATCCTTCACTCAGACCATGAGCGACGTAGGAAAAGAAGCTTAGATGTCCTATAAGAATGTCATGGAAACTTTTTAGGCACTATATGAACTACAAGTATATTATAGAATGTGTGCTAAAGGCATTCAAAGCTCAAGGTTTCAAGATGAACTTAACATTTTATTTCCTTCATTCCCATGTGAAGTATTTATCTTATCTGAAAATTTAGAAGCCTTCTATGAAAAGTAAGGAGGTGAAAGACTTAATCACGATATTACGAATATTCAACAGATATCAAGGAAATTAGGAGAATAGATGGAGTTGTAGCTCTATAACACCCCTTATGAACTTTTCGCGTGGGTTAATACTAAGTTCCTTAAAAACCTAAAATGATTTTAAAGTAGCCGCGGCCTAAAAAGGGTTAAAAGCCACTCTGTTGGAGGAATTCAAATTGAAAGAAGAAAAGGGGAGAATAGATAAATATTGCACGTGTGATGTTTAAGTTCTACAATAATATTGAATTGAAATATATATATTTATGAAAAAATTGCGGACAAATAATGTAATTTGATGGATGGAATTGTCGTGATTGCCACGCTATTGTATGACATAATGGGTGAATATTGGAATCACAGTTTTACAATGTTATACAGTGTTTGGGTTAAGGATTTTATGGGTCCCAGGCTGGAAAAATAGATGGGTCAATGAAGAATGTGGCCCTTGCAGTATTTAATCAATAAATCGCGGGTTTTCCATTGAAGTTTAGTATTTTTAGTAACTATGTTTATGAAAAATAAAAAATTTTCGGATGTTTGTAAATAAACAAAATTAAAATGCTGAAATTTATATAGCACTAGGTCCCAAAACCGTAGGGCCCTAGTGCCCGAGTCCACTTGGCCTGTACGTAAATCCGACATTAGATGTATGATTTGCTTGTTTGTTTGTTTTTTGGTTTTACGGCTCAAAGACTACAGTGGTCATGCTGCGCCGGGACCTACTGTTTTCCGAGGAATCCGAACCTCTTATGGCCTAGGGAACCAAACCCCGGACTACAGTGAGCAGTGCGATTTCATTAGATGTATGAGGTGCGTCCGCAAAGTAAGTACTGTCGTCAGTACTTATCTATTCAGCATTTGGCGGTATTTTCACGTACATGTGTAGCTATTTGCTTTCGCTGAAGGTTACAATAACTACAGTTCATAAGCCCTTTTGTTTGTTGTTGTTCGCGTTCAGGGGCGTCTTAAGCGGAGGGTGCAAGGGGTGCACGGCACCCGGCCGGGCAGCATAACATGACAAGGACTAACAACGTTGTTATTGGCTTTTTAAACTTAAATATGGATATTATTGACTTGTGCGGTCAAGGTTAGGACAACGGCGCTAACATGAAGGGCAAAAGGATAGGCTTGCAAAAAAAATTAAATATTAATTCAAGAGCATTTTATGTACCTTGTGCAACACATAGTCTTAATTTAGTTGTGAATGACGCTGCAAGAAATTCGTTGGAAGTTGCCTTTTTTCCGCCATTGTTCAAAAAATACATGTATTGTTTTTCGGCGTCAACATCGCGGTGACATATATTAAAATATATTAAAGAATTTTCTACTGTCACTTTAAAGCCATCGTCCTATACCAGATAGGAAAGCAGAATTCACACCGTGAAAACTCTTTGTTTCAATTTGGAAAAAATTAATGATTCCTTGTTTTTTTGTTTATTATGATTCAAATAAGGACAATAATACAAAAAAAATTTGGCAAATTCTTTGATTTCAAAAATAAAGTCTTACAAATTTGTTTATTCATTAATCACTTGGTATAATATTCTGTTAAAAATTAATATTGTAAATAAAGCTTTGCAGTAATCTACTGTGATCCTTCCAGAGGCTCTTAAAATGTTAGAAAAGTAAAAAAAAAATAATTAACTGAACATCAAGTGGATTCGGTTTATGCAGAAATGTTAAATGAATCAAGTTATTGCTGAAGAATTAGATTGTCAGATTAGCTTCCCAGCAACTGATACTATGCGACCCAGAAAAAGGAAGGCTATATTTGTTTACGAAGTTGGAATGATACTACACGAAATCCGGAAATGCACTTTAAAGTCAACTTTTACTTTTTTTTTATTAGACACTGCCATGAGTCAATCAGAAGAAGGGTTTGAATTGCTAAGTGACCACAACAGTGGCTTTTCTTTTTTACACAGTCTTAACACTTTGACGAACTTAGATTCGGATAATAAAGAAAATACTGCGTAGATTTGCAAAATAAATTAACAGATTTTAGAATTAATCATTCGGACATAAATGGAAACAACTTACTGAATGAGAGATTTTGCTGACGTATCTAAAATCTACCGCATCTTTAGTCGATGCTTCGAAATATTTGTATAAAAATAACTTAATTAACCCAAATTTATCGATTGCTTTACGAATTTACTCAACAGTGCCTTTCACTGCTATTATGGGCGAAAGACCATTTTCAAAATTGAAAATTATTAAAAAGTAATTAAAATCAAGTATGACACAAAAAATTTATCAAATCTAGCTATAATAAGTATTGAAAATGATATTAACATAGATATAAATGCTATTGTAAAAGAATTTGCGATAAGAAAATCATAAAGGCCGATTTTGGTTATTAAAAAGTATGACAAATATTATTTTCAGTATTGCAATTGATATTCTGATGTTATCAGATTGCTATTAATAAATAATAATAAATGTTTGATTTATAATAAGAATGCTTCTCTCTCTCTCTCTCTCTCTCTATTTATTTATTTATTTTGACTCAACTCAAATCACAAACCTTCCATAACCTTTTTTTTATTTTTTAACTTTAGGTACAGTTCATTCACGAAAAGCAGTCTAATGGTACCGTTAGAATTAATTAACGGGAGCTGACGTCACAAACAGCCTAGCCGATTACAACAGAGAGAAGGACGTCATTTCAGAACTGGTTTTTAGCGAACATTTGTCTGAGTAAAAAAAAAACAGTTCTGAAATGACGTCCTCCCCTCTGCTGTAATCGGCTAGGCCGTTTGTGACGTCAGCTCCCGTTATTTCTAACGGTACCATCAGATTCCTTTTCTTGAATGAACAGTACCTCCCATACCCCGGAAGGGCGGCACAGAATATTTTGCACCCCGGAGGCAGGTAACCTCGAGACTCCCCTGTTCATCACGTTGAAGTTAACTACGAGTTGGTAATCGTATTTTAAGCAATCGAGAGAGAAAGAGAGAGAGAGATCTGCCTCCCCGCTTTTCCTAATTGTAAAATAGGGTCAGTAATTAATTTTTTGAATGTTATAAGTGCTCGTCAATACGAAATTTTTCTTTATTTACGGTTTATGAACCAGTGAGTGAAGGTATGGAAAAAGTGGGTTAGATTGCTGAACGATGGATGAGAACGTTCGTAGTGAGAAGAGCTGCGGTAGCCCGTCCCGAATCAACGCAGTTTTGCAATGGAACGTTGAATGTGAAATTTCGTTTGGGCAAGTGTTGATAAATTTTAACGTCAAAATTCATAAATTATTTAAAATTTTAGGAACTTTGAAATTACGACGAAGCATTTCGACTTCAAAAAATTCTGCGAGATGAATACTAAAAATGCCGACATGGGCAATCATAAAAAGAAACCCACTGGACCAGTTTAAGTGATCGATTTCTGTGAAGAGGCATCATAAAATTAATGCCTTGATACAAGAATTGATACAAGCTTGAAACCTTGATACAAGAATTCGAGTAACGACTATGTTAAAAAAGTAGACATAGATATGGACCTCAGTGAAAAGAAAATATTTGTTTTAATTACCTATTTTCAATAGGCAATCAATCGTAGACACGTCCACGAAGTAACTCGTATTAGTCTGCAAACTTCTCAAGTCGGCCACCTCTGACTGACGAATTTATTGATGAAACATTATTAATAAAAATTTCCTTCTACATATAAAGTAATAAATATAAATAAATTTGCATATAAAACGATGTCAACTTTACAGTCTGTCCTTCAGAGCTGATGGAGGAAAAAGTGCAGTCTTACAGACGAGTTGATTGTCCTCATGAAGGTCTTTGGGGGCATGTCTTCAATGCCAGGATGTTTGCGAAGGCGACACTATTTAAAAAAGACGAAACGAGTGTTATCATTATGAGAAAAAGTTCAAATGGCAGCCAAGAGTTCCTTCAATTGTTGGTAGTCCAAATCCAAGCATTTCCGTTGCCAAAACTGATTAACGAAAACATAAAAAAAAAAGAAGGAAAAATCGTCTGGCAGTTATCCATTGTGCAGAGGACGATTGTGTGAAAACAGAGATGATATAACTAACTACCGGATGATGAAGTAAGAACGAAGGACACGGTCGCTGGGGTATATAAATAGCTTACGGTGTGTTGAAGCGCGGAAGGCGTTGATGTTAATTCTTCATGCGAGTGAGTTAATTACTATTTCCACGCTTCGTTTCGAACCTTCTGACCCACCCGGAGATAATTTAATCTAAGCTGTGTAATAAGAGAAAATCTCCGCGTTAACGTTAGAAACACACGTATCTATTGAAGTTATTCTTAAAAAAAAAAGGTTAATTACTCATCGTCCTAATGGCTCAATGCGTTGACGGTAGTGCCCTCCCTTCTTTTCAGATCTGGGATTACAGCGCCTCCTGTGGCGGCCAACTTTCCCACCTCGCATTCCATTCCACTTCTTTCCAGGCAGGCGGGTATGTAACTCGCGCATGGTCCTAGTTGTTCGACGTTTGGCTTCACACACCAACACTCGACGCGCATTAAATTCTTGATCGTTGGATCGGAGAATTTTTTTAGAGGGACTTCAATCGTATCTCCATGACAACGACAGATACGCTGACCCTCAAAATTAATTGAACAATTGCGATAATGAATGTACTAATTTAAAGAGTGTTATGTAAACGACATCAGAAGCGTAATGCATGATTTATTTTATAAGAATTGTCGTCTAAACAAAATCATTGCGTATTATTTGTTAATATGTGTTTTTATTGAGATAGGAGAGCATGGTTACATTTGAAAGGCAGAGGGGAAAACCAACGAAATCCCAAAAACTGAAATTTTCAGAAAAAGAAAATAAATTTTCAACTGCATTCATTCAAACTGCAACATTCAAATACATTTCCCATGAATGTATTACTGAAATTTATTTATATGTTTTAAACTTTGGTTGAATGCTTGCTGCCTTTCCCTAAAACTACAAAACCATTCGGTTTTAATTTACTTACCCAATTAATTATTTGTTTAAACAGTGACTGGAATGTGTTGGTTTATCCCCTGGATCTTGCCATAAAGAAAATATATTTTTAAAAGTTTTTTATTGCATTATATACTCACACTGCAAAACATATGGGGTTTCATTGGCAAGCAATATTCTCTATGTTCTTAGCCCATCATGAATAAGTCTTAGCTTGCAGAAATCGGAGAAATTCCATCTAGTAAAAATAACATTTATTAATGCTTTAAATATTTAGGTTAATTCGTTAATTCTCCAAAAACTAATTAAATTACAATGCAACTTTAAAAAAATTTAATGCGTCTTTTTGGGCGGAGTCTTCGTGATTCGTGTGCACACGTCGGTGGTAAATAGAAGACTCATTGTTATTTTAGAATTCAGAACTCAGTTACATACTGTTGCCAAATACAAAAAGTGCAATTATAATTGCACAATGTATGTTGCCAGATACATTATATACATTTATATACATTTACATATACACATACATATACAGTTATATACATTTGGAAAACATTGTATCAAAGGAAACAATTTGGCATGTTGACAATTTTAATAGAAACTAAT
This sequence comes from Dysdera silvatica, assembly GCA_006491805.2. NCBI lineage: Eukaryota > Metazoa > Arthropoda > Arachnida > Araneae > Dysderidae > Dysdera > Dysdera silvatica. Next base: position 65,957,949 of record QLNU02015003.1, on the reverse strand, counting down.
TATTAAATTTGCGTGGGTTTTTTTTTTATTCTAACTGGCAACAGCAAAAAAAGCCTACAAAGTGAACAAGCAGCATTTCTTTGTGGAAGTCCACAAGCTATTAAATCTGAATTCGCTTGATATTCTCTATCAGTTAGGCCCATCACCGTTCATCATAGTCTTTTGTGAATTGATCGTGCGGTTCGTTAGGATCGACAATTTTTGTTTTTGTTTAAAGGAATTTATGTTGTAATTAAAGAAGACTACCATGAAACACAATCTGAGTAATAACCTGAAACACAATCTGAGTAATAACCTGAAACACAATCTGAGTAATAACCTGAAACACAGCGATAACAGAACGGAAATCAGAACACATAGTTTGCGTCCGCGGATGTTTAGCTTAACCGAATCCTATTAGGTTTTATCCTTGTCTAGCTGGATTCGGTTAGTTTTCTCATTGTGTGGGGTTTCTTAAACAATCTGACTTGAACTTGAACAGTGTTGAATTTTTGCTTGTAATGATTTCCCACGATGAAAACACTGGTTAAGGAGCACTCAGTGTTACTAGTATCTTATTTTCGAATGTTTTGGACTTCATTGTTTTCCCCCCAAATATCTTTCACTTCCTCACATTGTAGATGACTGACATCATCTACAGCAGTGTTTCCCAATCTTCTCTTCCTTCTTCAAGTCGCGTCCCCCTTTAATAGTAACCAAGTAATCCGCGACCTCCTTTTATAGTAACCACATAGTTTGCGCCACCCTCATTCGGTCCGACGGCGACATATTTGTATAATAAACGTATTTGTAACAGAATAAAGAAATCACATTAAATATAAAATTATAATACATTAATTATAAATATTATATTAATAATATACATTATAAATATAAAGTTAACAACCATTAATAGAATATTGCAATGTAGCCATGTGGAAATATAAAAACGTTGGAAACATTCGGTATAAAATTCCGTAGAAAAATAATTGCGGTGATCCTCAAGAAATCAGTACGCGGCCCCCAGGTCGAGAACCACTGATCAACAGCAAGAGCACGCGATGTTCCGACGTAAAAAACCTTCTCGGTTACTGGTCAGGGGCGGACCAAGTCTTTTAAAGGGCGCATACCTTAGATTTTTGGAGGGTGCGAGTCCCTTCCCACTCGAAGGCACGAATCCTATTGCCCATGAGGGCGCACCGGCCCTGGGACCGGTGGGTCGGCGGCCCAGTCCGCCCCTGTTACTGGTCACGCCCGATACTGTTTAATTTCGGTGACTGGGCGAGAACTGGTGCGTTTGCAGTATCGTCTGGCCGTTGGCGTTGTTACATATTTATGATCTTTGTAAGAGTTATTTTTAAAATTTAATGAGGCACCGTACAATTTTTTAACAAGAAAGAAGCGTTTTTTGAATAATCGGTCTTCCTACATAGCAACAATTATGCAGAAAGGTGTAATTTAAAAAACAGTTACGCACGTTTTGGAATGTCTTTTTTCCTCAGTTACTTTACTTCCAATAAATTCAACAGTCAGTGAAAACAGGCGCGCCCGTTGTCAGTCCTTCGTTTCTTGCATATTTTAGGCAGTGTTTCGTCTAAAAGGAGAAATATCTAAAAAAGGAAAAAGGGAGTCTACACCATACTATAGAAGCTATTTTGCTTTTTTCAGTTCGTAAGTGCTTGTATTAAAACAGATGCAGAGAAGTCACATTTATAATTACAGAGCACGATTTGGTAAGCAGATAAAAAAGTTATATATATATATATATATATATATATATATATATATATATATATATATATATATATAGTAACCTAGTGTCCTACCCCGCCTTCAAGTGGTGCAGGCTGAGCTTTCTATTTATGTGGCAAATTAATATTTGCTGCACGGATAGAAAGGCGGAAGGGGAGGGCTAATTCACCAACCCGTCTAGCCAGCGTGGTGAAATTATGGCTAATTCCTCCATTATGTTGACACACCAGAAACCATGGCCCCTAGTCTCCAGGTGCTGGAGTGCTCCTGATCAAGGCAGCGGTCAGTGTGGCATGAAAGCAGGGGGTGCTAAGAATCACTGGAATGGCCCAGGCTGCCGTTTGTTATTGACCTTGGCTACGTTTAATGGACGATCCCTTGCTTCTGAAGCAAAACTTCAGGAATTGGAAGAAGAACTTGACAAGATCAAATGGGACATTGTAGGACTCAGTGAAGTTAGAAGAAAAGGTGAAGAGTTGGTGGAACTTAAAAGTGGACATTTGTTTTATTATAGAGGAACGGAAACTGGAAGAACAAGTGGTGTTGGCTTCTTAATCAACAAAAGAATTAAAGACTGTCTTCTGGAAGTTGAAAGTACATCAGATCGAGCAGCGAGGCTCGTTGTTCAACTAACCCAGCGATACCAACTTCAAATAGTACAGGTATATGCACCAACATCAAGCCATACCGACGAAGAGGTTGAAGAATTTTATGAAGAAATCAAAGAGTTACACACCAAAGGGAAACAACATATCAAGCTCATCATGGGGGATTTCAATGCAAGAATTGGACAACAGGAACAAGGAGAGACATCGGTTGGTAAATACGGATATGGGGAAAGGAATGAACGTGGCGATCAACTCATCGAATTTGCAGAAGCTGAAAACCTTAGCATCATGAATTCATTTTTTAAGAAGAAACCGCAAAGAAAATGGACATGGAAACACCCAAATGGGGGAACTAGTGAAATTGACTATATCCTGGCAAACAAGAAATCAATTATTGAAGATTGCAGTGTACTGAACAGATTTAATACTGGAAGTGATCATCGAATGGTGAGATGTAAAGTGCACTTAAATACTAAATTAGAACGACAGAAGCTCATTAGGAAACAAGTAAGTAAGAGGGTGGATTTAAAGAAATTAAAAGAAAATACCGAGGCATTCAAGTTGGAATTAAAAAATCGCTTTTCTGCACTGGAAGGACTTATTGATGAAAGTGATATCTCAGAAGCAAATGAAAACATTGTTAAGACAATAGTTGAAACTGCTGGGGAAATTGGTGGTGTAACCTGTAAAAAGCACAATAGCAAATTATCTGAGAAGACGAAACAGCTCATGAAAAGGCGAAGAGATATGAAGGTGGACAATCGAAATACCAGTTCCAGGATTGAGTACATAGAACTTTGTAAAACTCTGCGCAAAAGCATGAAAGAAGACATAAGAAAATTCAATTGTGAGTTAGTAAGGAAGGCCATTGAAAATAACAAGAGCCTTAGGGTTGTTAAAGGAAGTTTATCTGTTGGGAAGAAACACATCATTGCATTAAAAGGAGAGGATGGCACCGTAACAAGAAATAGGGAAGAAATACTTAGAAGAGTTGAAGAATTCTACAAAAAACTATATGAAAGTAACAGTGGATTAAACGAAGACACTGAAATAGTCGAAGGAACAGCTCCTAAAATCTTAAAAGAAGAAGTTTCATTTGCAATAAAAAGTATGAAGAAAGGAAGAGCCCCTGGCGATGATGGTATTACATTAGATATCCTAAAAGAAGCTGGAGAATATGTAGAAGACATACTTGCAAAATTCTTTACCAAATGTCTTAACAGCGGTAACATACCAAACCAATGGGATTCTGCAACAGTAATTCTTTTGCATAAAAAAGGTGATAAAGAGGATTTGAAAAATTACCGACCAATTAGCTTGTTACCTGCTATTTATAAAATCTTCACAAAAGTGCTAACACATCGCCTGCAGAAAAAATTAGATGCAGCTCAACCAAGAGAACAAGCTGGATTTCGAAGTGGATTCAGTACAGTGGACCATATTCAAGTATTAAGAGAATTAATTGAAAGAACACATGAATATGAACTTCCATTGTGTGTTGCATTTATTGACTATGAGAAGGCCTTTGACTCTATTAAAACATCAGCAGTCATCAACTCTTTAAGATCAACAGACATTGAGGATGTGTACATTGACATGGTGAAACGTGTGTATAAAAATGCAAGTGCAAAATTTCGGTTACATAAAGATACCAAAACTATCAAACTTGGCAAAGGGGTGAGGCAGGGAGATACCATTTCTCCAAAACTTTTTACTTCAGCTTTACAGATGATTTTTCAGCTGATAAATTGGAATAACAAGGGAATAAAAATAAATGGTGAATATTTAAATCATTTGCGGTTTGCTGATGACATTGTTATTTTTTCAACGAACCCATCAGAACTCCAAGACATGGTACAGGAGCTCTCAACTAGAAGTAAAGAAGTTGGACTCAAGATGAACCTACAAAAAACTAAGATCATGTTCAATAATTTTGTAGAGGAAACAAAAATACAAGTTGACAACATTGAGCTAGAAATTGCTGATTCATATATTTACCTTGGCCAGCTGATTTCAATGGATGGCAACATTATGAAAGAACTCAACAGACGTATTAAACTTGGCTGGAGTGCATTTGGAAGAAACAGTTTTATCCTGAAGGGGAAATTGCCTTTGTGTCTAAAAAGAAAGGTCTTCAACCAGTGTGTATTGCCAGTCCTCTCTTATGGATCAGAGACATGGAGTCTAACAGTTGGAGCAATACGAAAGTTACAGACAACGCAAAGGAGCATGGAGAGGTGCATGCTTGGAATAACTAGGAGAGATCGAAAAAGAAACACTTGGGTGAGAGAGCAAACTAGAGTAGAGGACATCATTGTTAAAGTAAAAGGGCTGAAATGGCGATGGGCTGGGCATATTGCAAGAAGAACTGATCAACGATGGACAACAGAAATTCTGAACTGGATTCCAAGAGACCACCGAAGACCTAGAAAACGTCCTCAAACTAGATGGGTGGATGAAATAAGAAAACAGGTTGGGGTGACGTGGAAGCGAATTGCTCAGGATAGACTTGTGTGGAAAGCATTTGGAGAGACCTTCATCCAGCAGTGGATAGATAATGGTTGAATATGATGATGATATATGTTAGTAGAATATAATGCATAATTTTTTTGTAGGAAGTACGGATAACAAGAGAGATATAATTCACTAGATTTTATTCTCTTCTAAGAAAATTCGTAAATTTTCTGAAGCGGAAAATTACATACGTAAAAGCGTGTGTTATTTTTAGTAAGGAAATCCTGTTTAAAATCTCATTTCGTTTTGAAAGCTCGGATATGCGTGGATAATGAACGTGTAAGAAATCACAATTTCATGAATATTGATTAAACATTGCTTATAACTATCATGATTACTACATGTTCGTTTATATAACTATCATGGTTATTACATGTTCGTTTGTATAACTATCATGGTTAGTGCATATTCGTTTGTTTATAATTTTAACTAAGTAGTGTTCCCCAAGCCGTTTAAGTGGGTTGTGAAGAAATTAACTACAATATCACGTATAATACTTTTAACTTCCCATTTTCCCCCCATATTAGATTCCAGTTCTTACTGGAACCAAAATTTTGGTTTGTAATATCCATAGAAAAGGATATTTGCCACCCATTTAGACGTATCAAACACTCAAATGCGTTTAGCCTGAGTACGTGGCAAATTTTCATCTCTTCGACTATATTATAAGCCATAAAAAGTTTAGAGTCCAGGCTTAAAGTTGCAATTTAGTAATCCTTCCACAATCGTCTTAAATTACTTAAGGAAATCTCTTTGTTTACCATAGAATTATTAATTTGGTTACTACAGAATTATTGATTTGGTTACCATAGCATTAATTTGGTTACCATAGAATTATTAGTTTGTTTACCATAGAATTATTAATTTGGCTACCATAGAATTATTAATTTGGTTACCATACAATTATTAATTTGGTTACCGTAGAATATTACGAGAAAAGGGCTTCGCAGGATTGTACTCAGCGGCCAAAGCACTGGGAAAATAAGTTAGAGGTCTAATGTTCGAGTCCAGAGGGAGTGAGTGAGTGGCCTATTTTTCTTTCTCTCTCTCTCGAAAGTAGGAATCGTACGAAAGTGAAGAATCGCAGATTTAGTCGCAAATTTATTATGTAATAAACAATTTCAGAAGTAAAGTACTTTGCTAAATACATCTCAAAATCGATCGAAAAGCTTTCGTAAATGCTGATGAAGGCATTTAACCATAATTTTATGCTAGCGTAATGATGGGTTAAAATTGGCCTCATGCGCTTCGGTTTTTAGTTTCTCATTTAAATGTTTCTGAAGCCTGCCTTGGCTCAATTTCAAAGGGGCGTATACCTAGCAGTCGTTGTCAACGTGTTAATTTGTAGTTTCCAAGGGCCAGGGACAAATGGCGTACGCGACACGACATGCAAATGTAGAATAGCGGGATTTCAATCTTTTCAACTGGTAAATGCAATAAATGAATTCCCATCACAATTGTGCGTGACCAGCAAAAAAACGGACAAAGATTTTGTACCATATCTTTATTTATAAAAAGAAATTTAAAAAAGTATCAATGAAATACAATAATATGTTACTTTAGTAACAACATTCTCAACAGGTTTCGAAGTGGCCGCCTTCAGCGTTGATGCACAGGCCCAGGCGCTTCTTGAAATTTTCGGCGATGGGCCGCAACACCTTTGGTGTAACTCCATCCCACTCCCGGGGCAGACTTTGCTTCAGTGACTCCAAACTTTTATGGCGATTAACACAAGTACTGGCCTACAAAAGTGCCCACACGCTGTAATCCATCGGGTTAAAATCCGGTGAATACAGCGGCCATCCTTGCGATGTGATGAAACAGGAAAATAGAGCCTACACCACTCCTGGGTTGTTTTAGCTCTATGATCTGGCGTCGAGTCTTATTGGATGGTCCATACCTCATCATCGAAGTGCTGCTAGGCCTACGGAAGTACGACGGTCTCTAAAATGTCGAGTCGGTTCACGTCCTTGTTAACTTTTGCCACCTTTTTCATGAAAACCATGGTGTCTTGCCGCTGGCGCAAATTCCACCCCTGACCATGGCGGACTGTGGGCAGTGTTCGACGATGGCTGAGGTGCCTGCCGGGAGGCTCTGTGGACCAGTTCCTATCGTTTTGGCGATTGTGAGCCTGCTTGACTGCAAAAAGCTTTTCATCTGTGAATTGCGTACGTTCCCAGCAAGGTTATTAGATTTACTACAAGTTGGTCTTTCTTGCATCGCGTCTTGCTATTGGTTAATAAAATGGCGTCACCATCGGGACAAAACGAAAACGTTCCGTTTACACTCATGCAATCACATGAGCAGTTAGATAGCGTAAAGGAATTTAAAAGTTTTTTTTTTAAAATGAACTTCTGTGATATATTATTTGGAGAAATTATTATTTAAGATGTTATTTATAATTTTCAAATCAAATTTTCTGTTTAATTAAATAATATTTTCTCAAATTGTAAACACAATACAACATGCAATTTTAGGTGTGTACAAGGTTAGTCAAAACGATTTACCGTGTATATATATTTATATACAGTAGTGGATATACAATTTTTTTCGAGAAGCGATTCGATTTTTTCGGGGGAGGGGAATATTGTGTTTTTCGGGGGATGTTTTTTTTTTTTTCGTGGAGAATTATAATGCTAATGAATCATTTTTAAAAGAGTTGCATTATTTAATATTTTTTTATTCGATTTCGGGGAGGGGAGTGTACTCCTAAACAGTCCCTTTGTCGGCCACTGTTTATATATATATATTACTTTTCTGCAGTTATTGTACGATTATATATATTTTACAACCATCACTTCACAAATAACAAGTCCTAAATAGACATTTACGTACAACTAATTTATATGGGGTACATTTACATAGACTACTCAGCTTAAAAAATTTCTAAGGAACAAATACAGGATTTATTAGCCTACATACCCTTTATAATCATGGGCTAATGTTTATATTATTCACACATATTATCAAAAATGTCTTCTTTATATTTTTCTTTTCACTATAAAAAAAAAAAAAATATCTTCAATGTTATTTGAACGTTGAAATGTATACAATAACGTTGAAGATTTTTAAATTTAGCGGGTTTCAATTAACATTAATTCGCAACTCTCTAATTCATAACTCTCTAATTCGCAACTCTCTAATCCGTAATTCGACAATCCACAACTCTCTAATTCGCAATTCGCTAATCCGAAACTCGATGATCCATCACTCGTTATTCCGTCACTCTCTAATCCGCCACTCGCTACATTAATAAAGATAGGAGGCCGTAATGCTAATAATTATATTATTGATACAACTACAATAAAGTGGCAACAACAGCCTCCTACCTTATTATGACGTAACGAAAAAAATATGGCGAAATAGAAAGTAACACTTTTTGCTAATTGACCTACGTGAAAACATTTTCAACGTTAATACATAATACCCCAACACGTAATCTTCTTTAAAGCCATTCAACTCCCCCCACCACAAGATTTTTGAATTGCTACGAGATTGAAGGAAAGTGTTAGTAGTCATAATATACGCAGTCACCAAGGTCGTGGACATCAGGGGGTTGATGCTAAACCTCTTCCCCATGTGAAAAATATTGTTAATCGCAAAATAAAATTACTTACGTGAGCGAGCATTTTATATTCTTCTGAAGCCCCTCCCCCCCACTAATTTTTACCAACTTCTCTTTTTAAAATCCTGTACAGAGCCTGGTATTTATTATTTAAATCGAACTTCATTCAGACGGATGCAATTTTTTATAAGGGGTGATAATGATTTACCATTTATTAGTTAGGTTAATTCGTCTAAGCAGAAAAGAGTAAGGACTTCGGCGTCTGACAAACCCCCTGCTTCCCAGAATTGGATATAAAATTCACTTGTTTTATTAGTATAATGTACAGACATAATTATCTTAATTTTAATAGTTTATATAATATATAATACAGTCGAACCTCGTTAAGACGAACACGCTTAAGACGAATTACTTTTAATACGAACCGTTTTCTGAAGTCCCGTCAAATTGTATAGGAATCCCCATGTTATTTTTTCCTTTAACACGAACACGGTTAAGACGAAATACCGTTTACTACGAACTGATAAACAATGGCCCTTGGAAAATTCCCTCCGCTTAACACTAACAAAATGTTATTTCAGAGCTTTTCCTTGGTGATTCCAATCAATAGTCTGTAGTTGCCAGATTAAATATGCAGGAGTTGCAATTATTATTTACAGTTGCATGACAAATATTTCCTGCTAGCCTTTACATGCGATAAGGACAGAAAAATATGCTTCAATGAACAACATCATGACGTTCCGTGTTTCAGCGAACACCCAAATTGTTCAGGCCGTGAAGAGCATTATAAAACCCTTGTCGTATAATCATCACTATTTTTTGGATACTGACGAAGACACTGACAACTCTGCCAGAGGCGCCTATCCGAGTACTTTAAGGTGGGGACGCTAAGAAAAATCGTCACCTTCTTCAAGGCTGTCAAACATTTTGGTAAATGTTCAAGATACAAAAATGCTACAAAACATAATTGACAACAATTAGTAATAAACTAAAATGTATCTTATTTTAAAATGAACTCTAAAACTCTTGAAAGTAAACGCATAGCAGACTCCCGAAAATCAAATTTTTAAACAAGGGCTAGGGGCAGAACGACAGGGTTCCTACGTAACCTGGAATATCTGGAATTATCAGAGAATTTGAAATCGTCCCTAAAGGTCGGGGAAAAGTCAGAAAAAACAAGATTTTTTGATCAAACCTGAAAAAGTCATTGAAAATCATATTTTGTTTTGAATAGCTAAATCAATCTTCTACGAACGTTAAACCATTTTCTCTACAACCGAAGTTACGCTGGAAGTTGCTTATGATTTGTCAGGGAGTTTTGCCAGAAAAGTTATGGAGAACTTGGAAAAATCAGGGAGTTTTATCTCCAGTGTGAGTGGGAATACTGGATAGGAACCCTGGATTCAAAATCCCCTGCCAATGCCCATGAACTCTGCCCCTTCAAACGAAAATCCTGTTAGTGTGATGGGGGCTTCGTTGTGTTGCAAATTGCAAATTTGTGGCACAAGAGACATATTCTGGTATTTCTCTAGAAACTGTGAACAAACTTTATAATTTTTGGCTACATCGTGCCGACCAAAACCGAAAACAATCTGCAATTATTGAACTTTTTAGGTATACTACTACAATTTAAAAATTTTTCTTTACACGGTACGTGATCCGGAACAAATAAATATTTACTAAACCATAATGTGCACATATAGAGTATTTTATTACACACACACACGCATGCACGCACGGAGTATTTTATTATATTTTATCGGTATTTTTTTATTGTAAAATAAACATTTTGTAACAAAAACCATAGTATATACAGACCTTTATTAACGCGGATATTATGTGTAGTTGGATGGATTTGAAAAGTCTTAGTTTTAGGATTTTTCAAATCCATCAACTGCACAGAATATCAGCGTTAATAAAGGTATTTATATACTATGGTTTTTGTTACAAAATGTTTATTCTACAATAAAAAAATACTGATAAGATATAATATTATATATATGTTATTAATTTATTAGAGTATTGTAACAAAATGTGTATATAGTAACTAGAAATGGGATAAATAAGTTATACGATTGCCCTATCCTTTACGGATAATACGAACAAATTTTCTGTTCCCCCTTGGTGTTCGTCTTAACGACGTTCGACTGTACAATATAAACAGAAAGTGTAAAATTACATATAACATCATTATCATACATCAATATGCGTATATACATGTAAATTTCCTGCATTTTCCAATGCGAACAGTGCCTGAAATTATCAAAATACCTTTTCTGAAATTTATACAAATAAAGAATGTATTTTCCAGACCCTAATCGAATTTTACGACTTTGAGAACTCCGATTTTTTCCGAAGTAAGCACATTCATTTTGTTTCGGAAAATCGCTTTTATTTTATCTTTCTTGCGCGGTCCGCTGCTCAACCTTTCAAAAATAGATGTTGTAAAGATGTTAGATACTTGTGTTCGGAGGTTCTGTTCCACCCTTTGGGCTTTAGGACGAGAAATTGGATACTTTATTTCTGTACGAAAAGAAGGGAAAAAATCGCCTTTCAATTTTTTTTTTTGTTTCGCGGGCCGAAAAAATGTTTGGAACGTATTGTCTTTACATGGAAAAAGAGTTAAGGCAGCACACAGAGTTTTCAGGAGAGTGATTTAAAGATCCAACATAAGGTATTGTGGTTTTATAAAGTTGGGGTGAGATTTTCAGGAATTATTGCTTTCCTTATACAGTGGACTCCTGAGTTTACGAACTCGAAGAGACGATAAAAAAAGTTCTTAATTGGGAATTGATATTACTTCCACAGGATACTTTTTCAGATCAACGCAGTGGTTTGTAAAAATGGCAGTCCACTGCCATTATATCGTCGCATACTGTAAAATACTATGCCGCATAATAATATCCTCAATCTTTTTTTATAATAAAATAAAACCGAAGCTTTATTTTGCCGTATTTTCATGAGTAAGTTTTTGATATGTCGATGAATGGAAAAATGGAGAATTATAAAATAATCTATGGTTTGCAAATAAAAATTAAAATTTCCGTGTATTTGACACCTTTATTGTAAAAATGCCAAAGACATAGAGATGGGTAAACTAATTCGCTCTGGCGTGTGCATTACTTTATTGTCATTCTTTTAAAAGGATATAATATTCTGTAAAATGAGTTTTATTCCCACTCTCTTAAAAGCAGGGCTTAATTTCTAACAAGAAAGGTACAGGAGCCCTAGCATATTCGTATTTTGTACCCGCTTTTGGCGAAGCCACACCCACTTCTGGTCTGATGATGTCATGCGAGTTTAGTGCGCATGCTCCAGGACGTCACGAAATTCTACGTACCCTCTTTGGGAGAGTTCAAGTAAGCAGAGGCGTAGTCAGGGGGCAATTTTGGAGGTTGTAACCTCCCATTGCAATGAAATTTTGTATAACCTAAAAATATATGAGTTGTAGCTCTGTAACCCCTCCCATTAAGCCTATAACCCTCCCCTTATGAACTTTCTGCCTACGCCACTGTACCTTTGTGAGGAGGGTACTATTGTGCTTATTTTCCTATGTTAGCCAATGTTAATTTTTGCTTACCGGGGGGGAGGGGTATAAAATGGCCAAAATATTGCTTACGTAATACTTGAACCCTCCCTTTCCCGTGAATAATAACGCTAGCCCATGTGCCACAAATAACATCCAATCGCATTAGTCAAAACAAGTTAGAAACATCATCTAACTTCTTAAAAATAGGATCCTTAGTTAGAAAACAAGTTAGAGTACCCAATATCTGTGAACAATTTGAGCCCATGAGCAACATTCTAGCAGCAAAATTTAAGTTAAAATTCTGCGTGCAGTCTCTTGCCATGTAATATTCAATTTGTAAATCATATTTAATATTTTGTAAAATTAAGAAAAATATTTGACATTTAAAATTATTTTTGGCCATGTTATATATACATAGTAAGTAGATAGTTTGTTATTTTTGGTAAAAAATCTTTTTAATTGGATTTATATTTGCTGAGAAAACTAAAGTCAAACCTATTATAAATTTTTCTATTTCTGGAACTTTATAACTCCTATGTCCCCATTCATTACCTTTTCAATATATGATTATTTTATCCCAAATTCATTACTTTTTCATGCATTTATGACCTTTTTGTCAATTCATGAACCTGTAGACACTCCTGAACTTACCTACTTACATAAATAAAAAATAGTCCACAAAGTTAACATGAGCGGATTTTCATCTTTCCTTTTTTTTTATTGTCAATTGCACTGTGATGACCATTTGCTAGCCACGAACACACATAAGACTTTGGTTTAAATTCCTTAATGGACGAGCCAACCAGTCTGACTAACATTAAATTTGATAATGACTGAATGTGAAAGGAAGCATGCCGTGGTTTGCAAATCAAATTCGTTGTTGAAAACCCTCTTTCACATTCTGCGCTTGATATAGGGATGCAATTAACTGTTGAAACCAGTTTCTTTAGTTCAGACTTAATTTCTTTGCCAGATGATTCCTTGAAAATTCTGAAGTCCCTTACGGCTGCTTTTGCATCGAAATAAAATCTTTTTCCCAATTCATTCGCTGTATTGCTTCAATGGAAAAATTACGTTTTTTGAACACATGCGTTAAACGTCTATTTATGGGCTTTGGAGATTTCCGGAGCTCAACAACAGCGTCTATTTAGGGGCTCCGGCTAATATTTAAATAATCGCCAAAAATGAAGAAGTACCGGAGCCGGGCTCCGGTGGGATCCCGCTCCATTGGAGGCCTGCTTAACAGAAAATAATATTCTGTAGAATGAGTTTTATTCCCACTGTCTTAAAAGAATATAGTATTCTGTAAAATTATTTTTATTCACATTTTTTTTAAATGTTCACTCCTCGGCTGAATAAGAACAGCAGTTGTAGTTCTCATTCATAAACTGGGAATGGGACTGAAAATGAGAATCAACGTTCTTAATCACTCATTCTGTGAATAAGAATTCTTTAACGTGAATAAGTTAACTTCCTCTCACTAAGAATGATTAGTTTTTTACGTGAAAGAGTTGCCAGTCTCTGATTGAGCACAATCATCTTTTACGTGAATGAGTAGCCACGAGTGTCGGATTTATAAAGTTGCCGCCTTTTAAAAAGTCCCACCTGTACTGCCGCCCCCTCCCTCCTTTACAAAAAAGGAATATTTGTTTAAAAAAAACGCATATCATACTCTTAACATTTGATATGTAAAGGAGATTTTTCATATAATTATTCAAACTAATAAGATACAACTCAAAATTATTGCTACCATTGTCTCCGACTTCGTGGATTCGAGACATTTTTTGAATCCACAATAATTTTAGTATGGAATCCTGGAGCCTCTGATAATTTTGTGTATATTTTGCGTATTTGGGAAAAATACACGTACGCATCCTTGCATGAATTTTTTCATTATCAGTCAAGTTTTTCATTATTCATTCATTTACTATTAGTATATATAACAAACGTGTTAAGCCTGGATTTATAAATGGGTACGCTGGGCAAATACCCAGGGCGCAAAATTTTTAGGGCCCTTTGTCTTTCGATTCTGTAGTTTGTATTTGCAGGCAAGTTAAAGTAGTCGCTTATATGTCATCGCTATTGGGGAAATAGGACAATAATTAAAAGAAACGTTGTTTTTTCAACATTGTTGAGTTCGGAAAATTTTATGTTTAAGCACATTGATGCCGCCCTCCGATAAGTGCCGCCCCTAGGCCTGTGCCTTGTATGCCTACTTAGAAATCCACCACTGGTTGCCACTTCAAAGAACCATTTCCAACCAATTTGACCATTATCTTTCTTTCATTCACGGCCACGCACATTGATATATATATATATAGTTCAAGAATCCCTATCTCAAATTCTGTCTCTCAAATCAGAAACGAGTTATAAGCAATTTGGATCCGTATGGTGCAACGACTTCGCAAAAAGTCTGGCGTGATTTCTGGTTGACGTCAAACTCAAGCCCAGTCTCCTAACAGATAGCATAATACTTCATAATTAAGAACATTAGTAGATAGTTCACCGACAGCATTCAAAACAAAAGCATGACCCGTTGCCATCTATGTTGAACAGCATTTGCTATGCAGTTTACATAGCTCTTTCTCAACATTAACAGACAGGACTAAGATAAATGGATGTATGCAAACGTATAATCAGTATAAGTTATTAAATTATTCAGAATTTTAAATCAGACGCACGCAGCACTTCCATTAGATTAATTGATTTAATTACCCTCAGCCATTAGCCGACATTACATCATAAAAGGACCATATGATGTACAGTAAAACCTCCCTACAACGATATTCGATATAACGATAAATCCCTCTACAACGATAATTTTTCTCGGTCCGTATAATAGTGTTGTAGAGAGGTTTTACTGTATAATGAACCATCCCTATAACAATAACTCCCTCTACAAGGATAATTTTTCTCGGTCCGTATAATATTGTTATAGAGAGGTTTTACTGTATAAATTTCCTGTTAGACAATACTGTTTTTTATTTTTTAATTCTATAATTTTTGCCCTGTCTTCAGTCGTTACCGGCTATTAACCTAAAGAAAATAAGCGACTCTTTGACAAACATTTAGCAAAATAAGCAAGTGCTTAGGACAGGGTTTTCAACCCGCGACCCGCGGATATCTTTTATGCGGCCACCGGCTCATGAAGAAAAATTGTTTTATGCAAAAGTAACGTCGCTTATTCCCTCTAAGTCTTAAATTTATGTATTTTATTCTGTTCACATTTTCACATTTCGTAATAAATACTACCTTGACGAAATTTAAATAATAAGTTAATAAAGAAACAAATACTACTTTAAATACTACCTAAAGAACTAAAGTAAGACGCGGTCTTCCCTCAATCGTGTTTTACTTTAATTTTCTAGTGTATACTCGTATGCGCATTAGGTGCAGTTTTATTGATTTGCAGTGCAACAGTGATTTTAAAACAAAATTCAACTTAGGACTGGTTGAATTATGCCATAAATATGGCGATAAGAACTCTTCCCAAGCATCTGATTGCAGGCTCTTAAAATGTTACTATTCGGAAGTACTTGCATCTGAAAGTTCATAAGGGGGGGTCAAGCTTACAATTGAGGGTTACAGAGCTACAAATCCATATATGCATATGTATAGGTTTTACCATGTTTGGCGCAGTATAGCCCAGATGCTCTTGCGCCATAAAAAATCCAAACAAACAAACATGTGTATAGGTACAAAATTTCATCCCAACTGGGGTCTACAACCCCCATGAATCTCACTCTGCATGCGCCAGTGCGTCTGCGAAAATCTCTTTTCTTCAAGAATAAAGTTGGTAAAATCAAAAGTTAGGACCAGAATAACTGACGTCCACCTTGGAAACACTTTTAGGATTGTAATATCAAAAATAAGACCGGATATTGACAGGATTGTTAAAAATAAGCAGTGCCAAAAATCTCACTAAAAGATTTGATTTCGCTTTATATAGATATTAATGATTAAAAGTATTTTAAATTATTTTTGCTTCCATACGTATTTTATATTGTAATATATATATATTCAGTCCCAAAGGCGGATCCAGAAAATATTTTTGGGTGAGGGCTCAAAACCAACATAGAGAGATTAGGAAAAATAGAAACAAACGCTGGTGGAGGAAAGGGCTGCTCGTGGGCCAACAAGAATAAGCAAAATTGACCCTTGGACTGAAAAAGGTTGACGACCCCTGGTTTAAGACATCAAGAGAAGTGGGGGGCCCATCACAGCAATTTTTCATTGCCGGATTTGCCATGGACCATACAGTTCAAAAGCGGCTCCCACAATAAAAGGAGAAATTAAAAATAAAGCTGGTTACCTCGTCTCCAGGGCCGTAGATAGGGGGTGGTGTGGAAAGTCCACTCCAGGGTCGCAGGCGAGGAAAGGCATAGAATCGGCTGAAATAATGCATAGGAGAGAATACGTCCGTGGCCAGTGGGACGCAACCTGAACGGTTCTGCCAGAGGCGCAATCTGAACGGTTCTGCCAGGGGCTCAATACCATCTAGCTACTGTGCTACTTGTCTCTATTAAGTATAGAAGCGGATGCTTTATATAACATTAGTTACGGAGATCTGATTCAGGACTTCGTAATAAGGAACATTAACAAAGTAAACTTACATATAAAATACATATTTAGGTTCGAAAACTAAAATTTTATTCTGCGGTTAATCATTGTTTATATTTATTATATCGTTTATATTTTGAGTTAGATATATATATAGGGACACCAAAATCTTCGAATTTCTTGGAGCCTCAACAGGTCTTAATGCGGCCCCAAAATCTTCGAACTTCTTGGAGCCTCAACAGGTCTTAATGCGGCCCTGCTTTCACTAACGATGAACAAGATAAGCCAAAATAAGGGAACAAGACGTTCAAAAGCTGGCAGTTTGATCGCCATTAACGATGAAAGTAATTTTTTGTCACTACATCGGGTCCTATTTTCGATCCGGGAAGGGCAAGCATCGTCGTTTGCACTTCCGGATCCGAACTCGGAAAAGTTAAAAATACTAGTTCTGTCGTGGTAAATGAAACTATTAGCCATCAAAAGAAAACAAAATGGATATTATTTATTTACATTAATTATTAATAAATAAATATTATTAATAAACAACTATTCCCCACGAATTAAAAATAGCGCATCGAGGGCTTTTCAATATTAACCATTTATTTGGCAATTTATCTATTTCAAAAAAATAGCATACGAAAGAAAAGGCATCGTTTTCCGTGCTCTGGTGGTACAGCGGTTATAACGCTCTGGTCTAGACAGTGTTATCGTCGGTTCGATTCCTGTTCGGGACGATAATTTTTTTTTCTTCTTTACGAAAAACTTTAGATCAGGATTACCCAACCTTTTTGGGCAGCGGGCCACTTAAAGATTTTTTACGGATCTCGCAGGCCAGCGGTTTCAACGAGTTCTGTGAAAAACCTTTCTTCATAGTTTCTTCCGGCTATTTCTTTGTTCACTTATAATATGGATAGGGTTCCCCCATGCTGTTTCCGCGGTTTTTCATTATTTCCGAAAAAAAAAATCGAAAATTTTAGTTTGGGAATTTTTTTTATTCCAAACAGTTGTTGGCGGGACGTATGTAAAACAACCCTGATCTAGACGGAGCTACATGCGCGAGTGTCCGAACACCTTTGTAAAATAAATATTCTCTACAAGTTAAAAATACCGCCCGAAGATTTTTCAGTGTTAGCTATTTATTTGGTTATTGTACTCTTTCAAAATAAATTTTTTTGTTTTTCAATTTTGCATATATCGATTCAGCAAATGCTGGGTTGTGTATCGAGGGTATATATATAAATACAGTCGAACCTCGTTAAGATGAACACCAGCAGGAACATAAAATCAGTTCGTATTAACAGTAATTCGTTTCGTCCGGAAAGGATAATATGTTATACAATCTGACGGGACTTCAGAAAACGGTTCGTATTAAAAATAATTCGTCTTAAGCGTGTTCATCTTAACGAGGTTTGACTGTATAATATTCACTAGCGGACGAATATTTGTCTGTTACTTTCTTTTTCCTCCTCAACTTGGTAAAGTGAACGTTTTTACCACTGTTATTGAACTGTATATAAATGTAAATTAACTGTAATTAACTGTAAATTAACTGTAATTAACTGTAAATTAACTGTAATTAACTGTAAATTAACTGTATGTAAATTATTCGGTATTATCTTCACTGTTGGATACGCATATTGGGAAGTTCAAGTATTACGTAAGAACCTTGTGGGGAGGGGTTGCCGTTGGTCTTATTTTCCTATGTTAGCCAATGTTAATTTTTGCTTTCTGAGGTGGGGGTTGAAATGGCCAAAATATTGCTTACGTAATACTCGAACTCTTTCTTATAACATAATTGTATTGATCGTTGCCATGAAGACACATGCATACTTTCGTAAATAAAAAAAAAGCCATTCTAAAGATAAATCATAGAAAAAAATAAAATAAAATAATCTTGATATTCCTATGCACTTCAAGTACATTTAAGGTAAGTATCAGCCTGTCTGAAAAAAAAAATGTAGGCCAACATCGTTAATTACTAATAATTTACATAAATTAATTAATAATATTAATGATGCCAGGAAGACGATCCATAAGGATTCTTTTAATGGTAAATGCTTATTTATGCCAATTGCGTACTGCTATGAGGGAGGGAGGGGTAAAGTGAATAGTTAAATTTGTAATTAATTAACATTATTGAGTAGTTAAATTTGTAATTAATTAACATTATGAGTAGTTAATTTGTAATTAATTAACATTATTGAGTAGTTAATTTGTAATTAATTAACCATCATTACTAGTTTAAATTTGGCATTGAAATAACGCGTTGTGTTTGTAATATAATATAGGTGTCCCTCCATAATTAGTTTACAAGTAATCATGAAAGGACAACTATTCCGCAGACTCAAGATTTCTGAAAAGGGAAGCAATTTGCCTCCCTATTAAATCAATGAACATGAGTTCATCCTTTTGGAGGAACGCTCACTGATCAAAAATGAGATAAATGCCTTAATGAAACTTGATTATTTAATTAGCCTTAACTAAACACATATCATATGCATGCATACTGATAAGCAACGGAAAATTACTCAACAAGGGAAACAAAGGATTAAATAATTTTTACACATTTAATAAAACAATTTTTAGGTTTTACAAAAATACCATTTCTTCTACATGGGGCCATTACCCAAAATGGTTAGTTCCAGGGTGAGACATAATTTCCCAACCAGATATTTACAAAACTAACAAGACTCAGACATTAATGCGTAATTCACACACTAGAATTGTTTTTATTCGACAATAAACAAGGAATGACAAAAAGACCCGAGCTATTAATTCCATCTAAACAGAGATTTTCTACTCTGAATGAAAATGATAAACTATCCAATTTCGGGTTTGACTACGAACAGTTATTCATCTGAGCCAATTAATTAAAATGAAATAAATTTCCTACCAAAATTAACTAGGGCACAGGGGAGTAGTTAATTTAAAGTTAAATAAACAAAAAAGAAAAAATGGATATGTATTACCCAGTAAAGGCGCCGATGAAACAAGGTGGGGCCCAAAGGCCCCTGGACTTTTTCCCAGAAAGAACTACATGGTTAAGTTGAGGGAAAAAAAAACCAAACATATGTTAGTTGGTCCAGAACTAGAATAAGAGTGTCTCGACGTTTGGTGTCAAGGCTATCTAGTAAGAAAACTTTTCAGTCGCCAAATAGCGCCCGGGTCCCGCCAAGCCGATGCGATGGACCCACTGCCTCATGTGATAGCACAACTTACAGATTTGACACCAGGGTCGCTGCAGGACGTACAGTAACTGCAGGTTGCCAAGGTTTTAGTGGTCATTCTAGAATTTTCGGCGGCTAGTTACAAGATTCCTTGGGATAGATGACCGGCAACATCTTAGGACGGCTTGGAGTATACTTGGACAATTGAGACTGCCTCTCGCCACAGTGTCATTTCCAGACACCTGGCGTCGAAGCATATTTTTGGATCGGTTTCAATAGTCAGGCAGTACGTCGGTATTTCTGATATAGACAAAAACCACACAGATGCTGGAGGTATGCATTCTAGGATGGTCTTCTTCTTCTAGGAGCTTCGTTATTGTGAACCTAACTGTATGTTAGACGTTAAAATTATTAAAGCAACAGTTTTTTCATATTAGCCGATGATGTGGCAATAATAGAGGTTAAATTACTCGTAAAGAAAAGAATGATTTTCCGGCGCCGA
The DNA here is from genome assembly GCA_006491805.2 of Dysdera silvatica. Lineage (NCBI taxonomy): Eukaryota > Metazoa > Arthropoda > Arachnida > Araneae > Dysderidae > Dysdera > Dysdera silvatica. Next base: position 65,937,773 of record QLNU02015003.1, on the reverse strand, counting down.
GTAGGACCCGAATCCACGACCTCCTGATTGCCGGTTAAGTGCTCACTAAGCTACAGGCGCAACCACTCTCTCCCTTACGAGTATATATATATAACTTTCCATGGACAAGTTCGCTATTGGTGTGGCAGTACTGTGACTACCGTTGCCAAAGCGATAAACCAAAGAAGCAAGAATGTCCGATGTGACGAACTTGCGTTAACTGTATGTTAATTGGCTGGCGAGACCTGAAAAGTATGATATGAATTCACAAATTAAAAAAAAGTTGATTTGCTATGCCACAGTGATTGAGACCGCATTATGCGATCGGAGTCCACGCCTGTATGATACATCTTAATGTGCAAATCGTGAAGCCTTTGAACAATTCTGACGTCGTTTTACACAAGCAAGCATTTGCGAGTGATAAATGAATTATTGTCGATCTACTCTTTGTCAAACAAACTATTAACTCAGGAGGGTCCGAAGATGACGTAATTACAGGTAATTAATGTCTGACAAGTAATTAGTTTACCGTCTGGTGTGCGGCCCCTTCGTTTTAGAAGCCCCTCCCGCCGCACGGAACACGCCTTTGTTCATAGTCTTTCCTTATCGAGGAGAAACTTCCGAACTATTCTAGTAGGAGCAACCATCTAAAAGAAAAATTGCTTGTCTTGGGGTAAAAAGAAAAAAGGCTATTTACGAGACGAGCCGTTTGTTTTGAAATGGAGCTTATTTCCTTGGTAGCCAAGGGCTATTGGGAAATGTATATCCAGTAGATATCCGGTAAATATTATCTTAGAATTTGTGGTCTTAAGGTTAAGGTTTGAAACGATATGATGGCTGGTTTTACATTACATAATTAATGCAGTGCTTCAGTTGTCTAACGCAGGGTTGTCCAACCTTTCTAGGCTGCGGGCCATTTAAAAGTTTTTCACGAACCTTGCGGGCCAGCAGTTTTCGGGAAAAAGAAAAAGAAATTTTTCTGAAAACCTCCCTTCAGAGTTTTTTCGGATTATTTGTTTGTTTTCACTTACGCTATAAAAACCCACGGTAGTGTCCCCTATACTGATCTTGTGGATTTTCCTTCTTTCTGAAAAAAAAATCCAAAATTTTTGTTTTGAAGTTTTTTTTATTCAAACAATGGTTGGCGGGCCGGATTAACACTATTGGCGGACCGGATTGTGGCCCGCGGACCCTATGTTGGACAACCCTGGTCTAACGCACCCATTTACATTATTTTGAATGTAAGTTTAAATTTTGAATTAAATAATTCCATTTTTTTTTAAATGATATAAATAGTACAAGTGAAGTGCACGAAGTTTGAATTAGTTTAGTAAGAAATTTTCATTTATAATAAATGAGATTTTGATATAAAAACTCATATATGCATATATGCTTTTCTATTTTTATTGGGATTGGTTGGACGTACTTTTAAAGGAAGGTTTTGTTTCTGTATTAAAACTTAATTAACGAGTATTAAGAAGAACTTAAAAAAAATCGGGTGCACATCTTTTCAGTTATTAATACATATACTAGTTAATTATTTTCGCGCTTACAATATAGTATTAGTGGGAGCGGTAATATTGTATTTGCAATATATAAATATTTGCAATAAATATAAGGTCTCCTCGGGACTTTTTAAATTTCGAAAAAAAAGTCATTTCTTATTTTATGACTGAATTTTAACCGTGTAATTCTTAGAAAGGTACCTGCTTTCGTCCTGTAACAATTTTACTCTTTTCAAATAAATTTATTTTATATGAATTATTATATTAGGTATTTTAATGGAATAATAAATAATAATTTAATTATTATATATAAAGTTTAATTGTATATATAAGAGTTGAGTAGTATATATAAAGTTTACAATTATTATATATAAAGTTTGGGTATTATATAAAATTTAGTATTATATATAAAATTTAATTATTATAACAAATAATATTTTATGACAATTTTATAACAAATAAATTGTAGCAAATAAATTCTAACAATTTTATAACAAATTAAACGAAAACGGTGGCTAAAAACTAAAGGTTATTTACTCATACTCGTCAAGTCAATTTTAAAATTCACTCGTGAAGTATTCAAAGCCCATGTTTTAAACGATTTGCACGTGTAGAATGGTTGGTTTTTTTTAAGTAGTGAACATATTTGCATCACATTTTATAGGCTACCCTTTATATATTTTGTACCATACTTTAAGAGTGGTACGATCGATGCCGTTGCACTGGCGCCAAGTCAAGGTGGGGGGAGACAAAACGGCCTAATGACCGGAAGTCAAACATGTCCTAATCCAATTTTATCACTGAAGTGCTTATTCTTAAAAAAGTTTCAATAAATCAAATCGATGTTTTGTAAGTCCTCTGAATGCAATATGCAATTATGTCTATTTCCACATGTTTTCTGAAATCGATGAGAATAAATTCAGTCTATTATAGGATATTATTGAAATTCGCAGGGTTAGGGAGTTCGCTCCTTTTCTTATGTATTTATATATATACAGCAGCTGTAGTTCGAGTTCGTAGCTTGTGTGTTGTAAATGATTATCCAAATTCAGGCTACTACAAAATGAATAATGTGTACAGATTCTTCTTATAATACAATATGACTATACATAGGGCATTCCAAATTATTGAAATTCATGTTAAACTTTCATTTTTATATCAAAACAATTTAATTTTTGGCTCATCAGAAAAAGTACTTGTTGTAAGGACACGTTGTAAAGAAATGTTGTTATCATGGCTTTCCGTCTTGTAATAAGGTTCAGTATTTTTTATAATAAGATTCAGTAGCCTATTCAGAAGATTTCTAGAAATAAATACATGCGCCACCCAAGGAATTATTTTTAAAATAAATAATATTAAGCGTGGGGGAAGGGCGCAATATTTTGGGTCCGCACCGAGCGCCATATTGGCTAAATCCCTCACTGCCCATACCGTAGAACTAAGATAATTTAAAGCTTTATTCTAAGAGATTTAGAGATAGTAATTTCTGACACCCATGCTTGAAATTGCGATTGATGCGATACACTGCGCAAAAATAGTAGATAAATAAAACACAATACTGTCGCAGTTAAAAATGACATAGTTTAATGTCGTGACAGCTGTTACAGTAGTTTCTTGCTACTTTTTTCAAACTTTGAAAAATTAAACCATTAAATTATGTCATTTTCAACTGCGACAGTAATTTGAAAAAAGTAGCAAGAAGCTACTGAAACAGCTGTCACGACATTAAATTGTGTAATTTCTAACTTCGACAGTATTGTGTTTTATTTATCTACCCATGCTTGAATTAAAGCTAGAAATTTCAATATATAGGAGAAAAAGACACAGCGTCCTGGGCTGGAGTCGAATTAGGGTATCTCCGTTAGATCCAAAGTGCCTTAACCACTAGGCCACCAGGGCGTAGGACCGACGCTCCTTGCTCCGTATACAAGGTTTTTGTACGATATTATTAATTATCCTTCTCGATATTGAAATTACGTACCATGTGTTTACTCGGCATTAAAATCACGTGAACCTTTCGTAGAAAAAAAAAATTTCCTTAAAGGCTCTGATGAAGAATAAGGGGATGTGATGTCTTTTGAGGGATCCGCAAATCGGGACGACACACATTGTCAATCAATACATGAAAGTAAAATAGGGATTTTCCACAAATCGACAATGATCCAGGGCGAATGTATGAAAAAAAAAAAAAATCTAAACCTCGTTGGGTTGAACCATATCCGCGTACTCCAATCTTGGCACGTCTTTCTAAAGAATACCAACTTGACAGGGGCGATGTGTAAAGAATGGAGATCTAATGTGATCTACGCTTCTTGCTTTGTTTATTTTCTTTTTCTTTTCTAATTTCAGTGTGTTATTCATGTTTCGTTGCCTTTGCTTTAAAGGACAGCATTTGCGAATGTACAATGGACACCTCCGTAGGAGGCCATAATGGTACCGAGGTCCTGGCTTATTAATCCGAAAATCCAGCTGTTCATAGAAATATAGTGGTAAAATTCGGATATACTATAAAGAAATCTTCTAAAACGAATCGATCATTTTGAAAAGGGGTTATATTTCATTGTTTTCCTATGGAGTTGACCCCTTTTCAAAATGGCCGATTCAGTTGATTTTAAAATGCTGTAATTTTGCACGTGCACTGTTTGTCACATGGAGACATTGTAACTACGCAGATAAAAACTGACTGTTGCCACGTAATGTAAAAGCAAATAATTATATAATATTTCTAGCTATTTTAGTTTCGATGGAAACAAAATTTGAGGTTGTATATTTATTTTATGAACACTGTATACTAACTTGCTCCACATACCAGAGTTTCCATGCTGCGAGTTATTTGAAGAAGATGTATGTATTCAACATCGTTCAAAACATGAAATATAGTGAAAAATCTTTGAATTTTTCTTGCCAAGAAGTGCATACTTTTCAATAAAAAGCATATATATATATTTAACTGCTTAATCACCAGGTGTCCACGTAATTACTAAATGCTCCCCATCTAATATCAGGTGTTTTCGTGGTATGGAAAAACAAGAATGCGTGGGGGCTGTTCAACCCTATATGCTTTGGACAACATGTTGTAGACGAGTTTTTGCAATAAATTAGTCTCTATATAAAGGTTTTTGATGGCACACCTGGGACCCAGAATTCTCGTTTCATTTGTGTGGCCTTTTTCGCTTTTTATTTTGCATTGCCCCCTGGGAATCATCGCCTGCAAAGTAATAAGCTCGTCTTCTGTTATTCGGTAAACACCCACCTAAAAGCAGCAATTTTTCGGTAAGCAGAATCTACCTACGCCCTTGAGGTAACAAATATTTTCTTCCTTTTCTCCAAATATTCGACTATCATTATCATTTTTATTCGAGATCATGAGCATAGTATTATTTGATGGTTCAACAAATTGCATTGTCATAGTATACATTCTCTAGCCGTTGCAATAAATAATTCTCATCAGTATCATCATTAGCCATAATTAAGTTTCCTAGTAAAGAAAGTTAGCGCATATCAACCATTTTCCTGCCATCGTATCACGTGATCCCATTCACTGCTGTGTTGAAGTTGAGTGATCCACAACTGTGCTTGGCGCAGTATAGCCCAGATGCTCTTGCGCCATAAAAAAGCCAAACAATCAATCAATCAAACAACTGTGCTATTTTTAATAAAATAAGGTGAAATGGGTGTTCCACTGGGAATTGTTCTAATCATTCGAGGAATAAACATAAAATGATTGGATACCTGGCCGTCATGTGCAGCTATCATGTGCAGTGCAAGTTTGTTTTGATTATTTGCATTATAATTTTACATTAATCGAAAACTAAGCTACGGTTGCAAATTGTATTTATTGGCGACATCTTAAAAGTTGCGCCAATGTTTACATTCGTCGGATAATCGCGGATTGTTCATTATTTTTATGCCAAAATAGTGATCCTTGATTCAAAGCGGAAAACCTTTATCGCCAAGGTAAATGAAACCGGAAGTGTACAAGAAAATGGTGGCTTATGCGTCGGCCTATAATTCTAGGAGCTCTACCTATAACATAGAATAATATACATTGCAATCGCTAGAGACCACAATAGGATTATACAGGTAAATTCGGGTTATCCATAGATATGATAACAAAATAGCATAGGTCTATTTATTTGTGCATAGAATTACAAGATTATACAGACCGGCTCGTACTATCTATAGACACTATTGGTTAATTAGTTATATGAATGCAGCATTTATACTTTAAATACATAATTTCCGCCATATGTAACGTCATACAAAGTACAGATTTCACCATAAATAGTTACATTAAACTATTAGACATGATCTGGTGTAATTGAAAGTATGTCATGTTAGGTATCCCAAAAATATACCATTCACATAATCAGTTTGTGACCCTTCCCGTAAGCCAGCCACTCAACCCTCTATTACTTTCTCCATTAACCTCTCTCCTTTATTATTGAAAGTTATTTTAAAAAGCATAAATTCGTAAAAAATGAACTTTATATATCATGACGTAATATTTTAATTAACAATAACTTAAATTATGTGAGTCAAAAAGCGACTTTAAGCTATAAAACAGACACTTAAATTAACTTTCAGCGTAATTTGTACGAAAAAGGTAATATTTTCAAAAAAATTAAGTAAAAACTTTTCAAGATGATATTTCATATGCTCCTAAACAGCTTGGCTACCAAACGATTCTTTCGTTTTTAATTATACGGATATAATAATTAATTAATTATTGATAATAATACAGGCAACAATTTAAAATTTCGCTACTTATTATGAAAAGTTTTAATATCAATCTCTGAAGGACATTTTCTTTTTTAAATTTCAGTTACTTCTTAAGTTAGAATTTTAGAGAAGCAGTTTTCAGAATTTTGATAGATACGCTCTTAACAAGAGTAATCGGGACATGTAGGGAAGATATAGCAACTTTTTACGAGCACTAAAACTCCAACTCGGGCGTAGCGAAAAATCGAATATGACTTGATCTTGTTTTATGTCTTCGCTGAAGTAGAGTAAAATGTGACGAAAAATTGCAAAACTGAGTAAAAGACTTCGTCCATCTCAAAAATGTGTGTGAGTAGTTTTCTCAAATAGATCGTAAGGTTCTCGTAAAATAACGCCATAAAAATCAGATGGTAATCTTGTAGATAAGAAAAAATATCGATATATATATATACAATAGTAATTTCTCATATAACCGAATTGGGATGAATTTTTAACCTGTGGGTTAAGCATGAGTGAATATGTTTGCGTGTTTATGGTGAGTTTTATGCCCTAAGACAGACGACAGGTCATTTAAGACAGAATGGGGAACTTTACGTAATTTCCATACTACGTTGCATTGACATACCACTTTATTGTGAGTCAAACCCATCGCTTTGAACTTAAATAATGAAACCATTCAGCTCCTGCAACGTGACGTTCTAGAAAGACTGAGCGGACCAACAACGACACCATACCAAAACTACATGCATCTATGTGTGGATCATCGATTTTTAAAAAGCATTGGATACAGTCGCTAACAATGATAGTGACGACTTGGAAATACCACGTGTTGTTGTCTGTGAAACGATGTCAATCATCTACCATGGTGTCCCTATTCTTGCTGAAAATATGACTGACTAATCTGATGACCATAAATTGACACTAAATGTCTTGGATTGACTGAACTTAACAGAAAGATTGCATGCATGTTCAGAACATGTACATGCGAGTATATGTACACACCTTTTCTATTATATACAAAGGTAGTGAAATTGACGCGAAGAAACTGATTGATTGATTGATTAATTACCACCATCAGAAGTTTTGGAAATGCCAATATCTTTGAAAATTGAGTTTGGTGAGCTAGCTTCTCCTTATGAGCACACACACACATCTTTCTCATTATTATATAATAATAATGTTTGTTTATTTAACCCAATTTTGTATACATTTTCGTGAGGTACATATCATCAGCGATTTGAGAAAAAACATAGAAGAAATCTTTTTACATTTTACGTTTAAGATTTGGGTTAGAATTAGATTCTCTTCCAAAATGGTTTTACAATTCTGTTGAGGTTTGTTAATTTCTTAAATATCTGAAATATAAAAACATTGTATAGTTCATTAACTGATTTAAAACAGCACACAGAAAAAAAAAACAGTGAAGCAAAACTGAATAAGGTGCATGTTTTAAACTGAAATAGTAACACAGACGGAATAAGATTATGAATTCGATTCAGTTAGATCTCTAGGATGTTTTGAATGAAAAAGATTAATTTCTGACCTCATTTTCTAGAGTTAATGTTACAATTTTAAGAGCGTTACTATTGAAGCCTATATAAGAATGAACACATATAAATTATGGAACTAATTTACTTCAAGACAGCACTGCAAGAGAAGATAAGGTGGGGGGATTATACAATGAATATCACAGTTTTTCTTTTGAAAAAACGCAATTTCAAATTAATCCATTGAGTGTGTATAAAAGAATTCGATTTTTACATCATTATGGAATAAATTAATTTTAGAAAACCCCCAAAGAGCCCAGATACGATTATTTAAGTTCAGGTAGAGTTTAGATAGCTATTTTAGAGTCTCCTTTTTATAGTTCTCAAACGAACAAATTGAAGAGTGCTTGTTCTTGAGCTCATGAATATACAATCGACATTTGGTTGGTTGTTTGGATTTTTTATGGCGCAAGAGCATCTGGGCTATACTGCGCCCGACATTTGGTTAACAGGAGGTTAAGAAAATGCTGAATAACCATATCAATCAGCCCCAGATTATATGTACTAAAAAACCAGCAAAATATGTATGCTCTAAAACCTCAAAATATGCATTTATATACACTATAAACTTAAAAGTATGCATTTATATGCACTATAAACTTAAAAATATGCATTTATATGACTATAAACTTAAATATGCATTTATATGCACTATAAACTTAAAATTATGCATTTATACACTTAAAATTAAGCATTCACTTCAAATGAATGGATATAAATAAAAATATGCATTTATATACACTTAAAATTAATAAGTCACTTCAAATGAATAATTATGCACTATAAACTTAAAAATATGCATTTATATACACTTAAAATTAATAAGCATTCACTTCAAATGAATAATTATGCACTTAAATATTTTTAAACCTACTTGAAAATCACACTTCCTGCGTTTTAAGACCAATATAGGTTTATTATTAACTGCTAAGTAGAAATATTCGATATACGCAAAATGATATGCTTTATACAGTGCAATTTCTATTACAGCATATCACAACGTGTCTCTTGACATTCAGAACAGTTAAGCATTGTCTTCTATCATTCAATAGCACTTTTGTAGCCAAAATAAGGTCCTTTCCAAAGCTGTAGAGGTTATTGGACAGCATTTATAAAATTTTGCGGATTTTCCATTATGGGTATTTTATCCATGATAGACGGTCATCCATGTCCATCGTTGATGGATAATGACGTAAGATTTTACCCTATCTAAATGTTTGTTTTAATCTGATCTGAAGATAACTGCCAGTCTAGCAGAAGAGAACCAAATCTTCGGTTGTTCTAATAAGGATAGTGGCTATAATTCGACTATGATTATATTTTTAAGGCCCTAGGACATAGTTAAATGTGTACGTTTACAAATTCCTTTGCGTTTCTGCTGGGATCAGGAGCAAGAGGAAAGCTTAGTTTTAGAGTGGTCGGAAAAATTTTCCGATAAAGGAATAATAAAATGCTTAAAATTTCTAAAACCCTTAAAATAACAATTTATTTTGGAAATTCGCCATTTTTATGCATTTAGATGCACTGACGCTAACAAGGGCTAAATATGCAATTAAATATGCACATATGCTTTTGAATATAAACCTAGCTTTACTCATTAAGTTATATTCAATTTTATGATGCCATCCATCTTTTACTAAAAACTGTATTCAAAATAGCATTTGGGATTGCGTATGTGTTCTTGCAAAATTATCTAGAATGCAGCGCAGATTATCAGGGACTGAAATTTTATATAAAATGATTTATGCGCATGTATGACGCGCATGTTTATACGTCAGCAAATAACAGTTTTTAAATGCAGTCGTCACTTGTCGCAAAAAATGATACACGTCTGCTTTAACATCTTCTAAGTAATTACGATAACCGATGGATTAAAAGATTTAGTATAATAATAGTTCAACAATTAGCCATTGATACTGGTTTCCTTTATTTTAATAATTAGCTGTTCTTTCCTCATCTTGGACTCTATGTCCCTCCCTCTTCTGGGAACACAGTACCGCTTGCACGGCCAACATTTAAATATGCCATATTAACCACATCCAGATTATTATTTTTTTCATGCAACACAACAACATGGCAATACATTTAAATTACGGAATTATTCTGCCTTTGCTTTAATTATCCGTTTTTCCATTGTTTCGGTGTCCTTTAACGAACTCCATTCAGAAAAGGCTGCACGTCAAGCTTGGAAGATGTGGAGATAAGGAAAATTTATTTTTAATTGATTATTATTAATTGATGCATTAATCTAACATCAAGAGAAAATTGATTCGCGAAACACAATGATCTCATTAATTCCACGTTTAAGGCTACTTACAATCAGAACTGGAATATTCCAAATTGCTAATTTCTGTTCAAGCGAGCCAGTTTAGTTAGTTCACGAGAGCGAAGACTTTATCTCGCCTGTAAGATCTCTCCCTCTCTCTACAATTACGGCAGTGAAGTTTCATTAGAACTAGGTGGCAACACAATTGAATTTAATGGAGCTCCTAGAGTGGAAAAATGCTCCAGGGCGAATGGTTCAGCGGGAACAAATCTAATAACGTTCTAATCAAGAGGTTTTATTAAATGTATGCTTAGACCATTAGAGTTGTTTGCTTCCAGCTGAGGCCTAAATTTTTGTTACATATATAAAGAAACCTTTAAAATCTAGCTATTAAACTCTTAATGATCTTCGTTAAGATTTTAATAGTTAATATTTGGGGCAAAACAATTTATGTTCGAAATTCCTCATTTCGGGCAAATAGAAAATCAAAACTAATTGGCAAAGCAAAGTAAGTCATTTTTTTTTATTTTAAATAATTTCTGAGGCGTTTGAGATGGGACTGGCAGCATAACGTGACAGTCAAATCATCGATAAACTTGCAAATGATTCACTTATCTTGATTTGAGTCTGAACTCACAAGAATGGAATTAACTAAGGAATTAATGAAGAGATAAAAAAGGGGTATTTGCTCCCAATTTAAGTACAAAGCTGTAATATAAGATTAATTTTTTTATATTAATTTGTTTATTTTTAATATTATAATATTGTATTAGTCTACTAATGATAATATAGTCAAAACAGTCCCCGATTTTTCTGTGTTTATAAAGTGCACATTTTCTTTAACCTATTCTGAAGGAAATTTGCATGTTAAATTTCTAATATATTATGGTAATGAACTTCAAGGAAATTAACCCTCTTTCTGTGAACCCATCCTGTAATTTCCACAGGCAGCGCAAACGTAGAAAAATTTTATTGTCCTGCGATTTTCGCCTGTGTCGATTCCAACCAGAGGCGGACTGGGCCGCTGGCCAGCCGGCCCATGAGCCGGTGCACCTTATGGGCGTCTCCAAATGGGCAAGGTTTCGCGCCCTTTGAGAGGACCCAGTCCCCCCCCTGATTCCAATAGTCGTATCTATTTGCGTATTCCATTTTTTTTTTTCGCAATTATAAAATCTTATACACATTATTTACCCTCTTAAACTTTTTGTATCCAACAGATAAGGACAGTGGTTCACAACTTGCTTCTTTGAACAAAAAATTAGCGAGAATTGCAGATTAACACAATTAAATATCTGTCTATAATGATAAACAAGAGGCCGAAAAAAGGTATCATTGTGGATAGTGCCCCTAGAATTCTAGGCCGATGCATCAGCCGCCATTTTGTTGTACACTTCCGGTTTCATAACGCAACGTTCATCATTGGAGGATTAATAATCCATTTTCTTCTTCTTACAAGATCTGCTGCAAATCTAAACATTCTATGTTTATTCCTCGAATAATTTGAACAATTTACAGTGGCACACCCACCCATTTTACCCTATTTTATTAAAATAATATACTTGTGAATCACTCAGCCTTAACACAGAAAAAATAATACACAGAAAAAATAATACACAGAACAAATAAATGAACACAAATATTATTAAAAACATTATGAAAAACATTAAATTACACAAATAAAATGAACATAACAATAATACAGAAAATTTACAAAAGTAAATAAGATCAGGGGATACGATGGCATCAAAATGGCGGATGTGCCAGCTCCAGTGGCGGCTTTAGCTCACATAAATATTTTAGTTATTTTTTTGTGAAAGGTAAAAAGTTTGAAAGTTTGTCAACGTGTGAATAGGAGGATGTTTTTCTCAAGTACAATTGCAACAGAGTTGTTTTTAGACGCAATTTTTATACGGGGATAAGTATGTATTCATTGTATATAAGGGTCAGAATATGTACTGTGTAAAACGTTTACTTCTTCGAAAGGACAATTAAAAAGGGATATATAGGTTGAAACGCTATTAGATTTCATCTAAACGCGGATACAAGCTAAACTAACAAGGGGAACCCACGGTGAGTGCGCCGTCGATTTTTTTTTTTGATGAAAGTAGAGACAAAATAAGGAAATACGTGTCTCGACATTTGCGCCTAGGCGGCTTATTTTCAGAGATATGAATTTTTAAAGATTTTGATTCCTATATATGGGCTTAAATAGGACATCTGCTGCAAGCCACTCGGTAACTTAGTTTGAAAGTTAACGGCTTTGTGTTTTTGCGTTCGATATCCGCGGAAATCGATCACTTTTTTTTAATGTATCCTTTTTATATATTTATGTATTTTTATTAGTAAAAATACTTTGCTTACAATCGGATTTTGCTCATAAACTTACTTTAATAAAATTCATATTTACATATTTAATTCTGTGATACTATTTTTCGCAGTTATAATTTTTACACGAATTTTAACTTTTAATTGAAGAGTTGTAAAGGTACAAAAAGTTTAGGAGTTAGCTGTAAGTTTTTATGTGAATATAACTTTTATAAAATTTGCGTATTCATTATTAATTAAAATAATTTTTATACTGCTTTTTGAAGTCTTATCCAGAATATTGACGTTTTTCTACATCACTCCTTCGGTATCTCCCTTCTTCACCTCTCTTAACGTTTCCTAAAAATTACTCGGTCTACAGCGTATCTGGAACCTACTACCAGCAGTAATAAAATGAAAGCCCTTGCTCGACGATCTTCTGTTACAAGTTTGAGTGGAATAGACGTGGGGAATGGCGTACTCTGTATATATGTGTGTGTGAAGAACCGATGCCAGCAGGAACTTAAGCAGAAGATTTCGCAGACGATCTTTTCCGCTAAAGGGTCGAATATAGAAGCAAGGATTGTTGTTTGGCAAGAAAAGAATAATAGTTGATGAAAACGACCCGCTATCTAAGAGGGTACTTCACCCTCAAAGTGCTCCAGATGCCTGTTATTGCGGTAGTTGCTATGGTGCAGGCCTTCTTGCACCTCTTTGGCACGTCCCAGCTCCACATAATGGGCTTTAAAGACCTGACGTGACATAACACCCGGCCTCATTAGCTTTTGGGTCAATTCTTAAAGACAAAAAGAGTATTTATCCGCGTAGCTTCGGGGTAAAAGATGAAGGTTTGACCCCTATTCCTTATTTATTAAAAGATTATAGCGTATGTTGTAACAAAAAGTCGTTTTGGGTATGGGCATCTCGTCTCCGACGGTAGAGCTGAGTCAGCGGGACCCTTAGAGTGACGTCATTGTTGACTGAATAGGATGGAGTTTCCATCGTCGCAAGTATATCCAGCTGCTGCCAATGGCCAAGATGAAATAGAAGCTCCAGAATAGCATACGAACACGTTAAGTGAGAATAATACAAGCTCTTCAAATTCCCAGCCCCCTCCCCTTCAAAAATATAGTATGGCACTGAATGTGTCATTTACTATTGATTATAATCAGTAAGGCCCGGATTTTCATGCATAAAATTTAGCTCAAATAATATGCAAATATGCACGAAATTATTACAAAATAATCATAAAAATTTGCAGAAATATGCATAGAAATTTGGACCCTACTCATAAGCGATGTTTCGAAATGTATAAAATGACAATTTATTGAAACAGTGCAAATGTTCTTGAAATCATTACATAATATGCACTGAAATGCATAAAAAATATCACTTTGTTACGTCCTCGAATATGATTATGCACAAAATTAACACAAAATACACACCACAATGTATGAAATACGTACAGAGATATGTTTGAAAATATGGCATCATAAGCCTAGGCTTGGACCGGAGGACGCCGCCAGGGTGAAATTTTCTTTGGGAGGATTGGAAGCAAAGGATTTAAAAAATGGAAATTTTTATCTCACCTTTTTAACTTTAATTTTTTTTCAAAAAAGTCGAAATATAGGAAAGTAAATGGCCCTCCCTTGCCTATACTTGCCATCCAAGACCGTAGCCAAGATTTAATTCGTGGGGTGAAAAATTTTTTACATCATATATCTATACTATCACAGTACGCAAGGCTGTAGCCAAGTCCCATTAAAAACCTTTGAGTAACCCTCGAAGTTAAAAACTTAGCTTCGGGGTGGGGGTATGGGGGCAGTCTCTAAGACTCATCCCTCCGGATACGGGGATTCTGCCAGCAGCCGTGGGTTGGGCTGAAAAATACTACACTTGGTTTCGACTTTGAAAGTATTATACATATTGAGAAATATCACCACAGAAATATGCAGACGCCTAAAATTATTTTTTTCTAACTTTAATATTATCTAATTATATCATTTACACTTGAAACATATTCTGTAGCATTTTTCCCATTTTTATTTAAAATTTAAAAAGAAAAAGAAAAAAGAAAGGCCTTAAAAAAAAAATAATCGAATTAATCTAATTGGTTGAATTACAAGCGGATTAGAAAAATGCCCACTTTCCAAAAGTTTCATGCAAATTTTGTAGAAATATGCCAAAATATGCAGAAACATTCAAAATATAAAAAATACGCGCACAGGGGCAAAATATGCAGAAATATGCAAAAACATGCAAATGCATAGAAATTCGGGCTGGCTAAATTCGTTTGCCACTGGCAATTAGATTTTTATAGGTGGCAATAGAAAAAATCTTCTCCTTCCAAGATGTTGATTTTGAGACGATTTTTTTGCCGTTGTTTTCTAGCGAATACGGTTCTTAGCATTTTGTCCACGAGCCTTAGTTATAATCATAACTAAAATTCATAATACCTATATAATAAATTTTTAAAAAATATCATAATTAATGAATCATTAACATTTATATGTAATAAACAAAAAAATAATTATTAAATGTTACCCTTCCGAAGCAACAGTAACTTTTTTAAATTTCCTCATTAAAATTAATTATCTTTTCTAATAGTAATAACCTTCGTAATTAAAAATAATTTGTAACAAGGATTTAATAATAAAAAAATACGTGTAAACGTTTCTTTAAGATCATAACATTTATACTTGCTATTTATTTGTTTTTAAATAAATAGCAAGTATAACATTTATACTTGCGATTTATTTAAAAATATTGTCCTTTTTCCTTTCTTCGTTGCTTTGGGGAGACACGTGGTTCGTTGACATGTTTCGAAGTCATGTCCAATATTATATTTTATGTCTTTTTTTACTTTTATTCAACGCTTCAACTTTCGATCAACCGCTTTGATAAATTGCCAAGCACGCCGATTGTTTTGAGGAGTATTTGCAGCTCTTAAACTAAAAGGTCGACTATTACGTTTTCAAGCTTTTGTCCCAAGATTTATTGCGGATTTTGTGGATCATTGCCAGCTAAGCCAAAAAATAACGCCTGGCGTGTTGCCATTTTCAAAAAATGAAATTCCTTTCATGGTACTAATACAATATAACTGATTGCTCATAGGCCGATTGTCAGAGCTCACGTTATACGATTTTCTACATCGATAAAATATAGGAAAAATTATTATTCACGTCAATCAAAATTTATCAATTTCATATGTGTGATTTTCTGAAAATTAATTTACTATTTCAAAAGAGAACTTGACTCGATCTTCATGTGTGTGATTTCCACGATCACCCTAAACATAACTCGTTTTACTGATCAATGAAAAATAAATGTGGACTTTTTTCTTCTAAATATTCGCGTTTACTATTGCATTCTTAGTTTAGGATAAAGGCACATTCTAGTTACAGTGAAACCTCCCTAAGACGACCACCGTCGATTCCGTAAAAAAGCGGTCGCTCGAGAGGTGACTTCTGAATGGAGGTAAATTTAGTATAGGGGCTATTGGGTGGGAGAAAATGCGTTTCCAGAAAAGGTGGTCGTTGAAAAGAGGTGGTCGTTAAGAGAGGTTTTACTCTACTTGTAACGCAAAATAGCAGTGGTGTGCAAAGTCGCTTAGTAATCGGCTCATTGAATGATCCATCTCATCCACCAGAGATGGACTGAATCTTTCCCTTATTCATATAAGCTTATGACTTTTCACACAGCCCTGCGGTGGCGCAGTGTGTCGTTCGTCTGGTGCCCCGTTAAATCGGGTTCGACTCCTAACGGCGCAAAGCATACTTACTCAGGGATCTCATAAAGATCGCACTTCTCTCTGTAACCCGGGGTTGGTTCCCTACGCATTAAGTGGTTCGGATTCTTCGGAAAACAGTGGGTCCTGGCGCAGCATGACCATTGTAGTCTTTGAGCCGTAAAACAACAAACAAGACTTTTTACACCCCTAATATATAGAAAGTGGACAGGGCTCTTCCTAGCGGGATGCAAAAATCTGATTTATACTTTGTGGTGTAGTAATTTGCATTTATCAACAAAGTTAAATCATATTTGTAATACTTAATATTTTGACATCCATGGATATGCTCAAGCTAGATCCTTTTGTCAAAATATTAAGTATAATAAATTCCCCCACGAAAACTCACAAAAAAACTCGCCTCGATGGCTTTGTGTGTTGACCATTATTTGGCAATTGTGTTATCCCTGAGAAGGGTAATAATATCTTACATCCATATTTGTAATATTATAAATTATGTTATGCAGTGGCAATAACCTTTGATATTTGCTTATGATCTGAAAATTAAAATGCGTATTTGGTGGTCACACTGAATCGATATTTTGTAGCACAAAGTAACAAGTCGTCTTCGACAATCGCGCATGTGCGTACGTGTGCTTGCATGCATGAGATTGACTCTCCACTTTTTTTTTTATTTTATTACTCATAAAAGAACTCAAGTTTGGCTCATAATATAAAGAAAAATTTGGCACGTGCTCATGATGGACTCGAACCTGAGACCACTGGATTACCATCCCAGTAGTTAGTATAAGCCAAGTGTAGCTTTTGGTGTGAACCGTAAAAAGATTTGGGGGCCATACCTAACCATGATTATTACTTCCCAACAACATTCTTTATTAACCTGTTAACTGGGTATGACGACATTTTTCGTCATGCCCGGAAGACTACCAAAATGCGAATGACGACATTTTTCGTCATTGAAATTAACCGTATTATGTTGAACGCATTACGTTTTATGTAGTTCTTATATATTTAATCCTAGCGTGATGGTGTGATGACATTACTTATCACTGTGAAAAAAAGTCCCCAGTGTGAAACGAGTTTCACAAAATTTTATTCCCCGGTTAACAGGTTAACTTATGAGAAGAGCCCTTTGGTTCGCATATACATACGTATTTGTTTCAGAAGCGAATCTAGAGGGGAATGTAAAATACAGTAGGACCCGCTTATAACGAGCCCGCATTTAGCGAGTTTCTGGATATAGCGAGGAAAATATGGATTTTGTTTGGTATAATAATTAAACGCAATGAAATTTAACTACTTTTAGCCAACAAGTCTTTTTGGACCCCACATTTAACGAGCAATTAGAAAAAAGTAAAATAGGAAATAAAATTCTTTGTAAAAATTCCTTCGTTATATGAAGGTGGTCGTTATAGTCGGTGCTCGTTATAACAAATGTCCTCCGCAATTTCATGGATTTGGGAGGGAAAATTTTCCTAATTTCTCCCTCCCTCCCGTGGCTTCATCATTGGCTGTTCACTACACTAGATAACTTCATCAGTATTGACTTCAACGTACCAGAGGCATTTACATGAAAAGAAGGAACGCGATTTATTCAGTATTTATATTTTCAACGTGTGGAATGCTCTCAGACCCAGCAAAATGAAGTCCTTAAAGTTGCGAAGACATTTACATTCATTAGTGCATTCATTTCACGAGAGCATTACATTTGTCGTCGCCTTGGGTCTGAGTTGACAAATCATCATTACCGTTGATCGCTATGTGTAAAAATGTCGCTAATGTTCCTCTACATCAACATTAGCACGATTTATTTAATGGTGCAGGAGAAACGCCATGTTCTTTGCTGTCAACAACTTGGTTAGGAAGAGATGGAAAAAAAAATACGAGAGAGGTTTATCTTTGAACATAAGAGAGAAAATTTCTTCACGTTTTGTATCTTTGACCCGAAAAACTCGAGCACGAGGTTATGGCGTAAACTGCTAGAAGAAAAAAAAAAAATTCCTTGTAATTAAGTTATAGGTGAGTGGAGGCCATCAGCCCCCCCATCGTGCATTTTTATATTGGACAGCCCGCATAGGTCGTGACCTTTTCGAACTCTCGACAGGATCGAAAACTACCGTTTTCTGCTGCCAAAATTGCCGCGGGAATATACACGAGAAAAACATTTTTATTGAAATCCTTCTAAGGTGCAATTATTGTGAATTAATAGCTTTCCGTTCTCCACGTTGTGAGACTCACGTAGAGCCCAAATGTCAGATCAAAATAGCGATAAGCCTGTTTTGGCGAAATTTTTCCTTTTCACGATTTTCCACACAGTTGTCATATTTTAGTAGGGTCAAAGCATAGGCGTACACAGAAAATTTCTAAGGGGGGTTAGGCTCAATAAGAGTTTACAGAGCTACAACTTCATATATTTATATGTATATATAGAGAATTTCATCGCAATGGGAGTCACGACCCTTATCAAGACCCCCCCCCCTGCGTACACCGATGAATCGAAGCCACAACAACAATAATAAAAAAAATCGCATGTACCTTCGAAAACATTTATTAAAATGTTCGAAGAGAAAAGTTTGAAATCTCTGGCCTATGACCTATATAATCATGACCTCTGGCTTACCGCCCCAATGTTCCGGCCACTAATCTACTGACACCAGCCATACATGACCCTCTTCTCATACTTATGTCTGTAAGAATCCTGAAAGTTATAAAAACAATTTACCTTTTCAAAAATACATGAAAATTCCTAGTTTTTATTCGTAAGTCTTAAACACAGGAAGATTGTTTTGTTTTTTTCTCTCTTCACGCAAGCGATACCGAAATAAGTTCCCTTTGTAGAATTACTTTATATACTAAAATTACGCAGAAGCGCATTTCTAATAAATTTTAAAGTAAAACAGACTATTTAAAAATAAAAAATAGAAACAGGAAAAGAATTGGATCTTCAAAATGTGGTTAGATCCAATCAGTAGCGTAGCAACTCATGAGGAGGGCTCAAGTGGCTGTGTCGGGGCTTAAATGTCTTCATGTAGACTGCGTGATGTGGCCTTAGAGAAAATAATGTGTTTTGATATCCAGTGGGGGCTTGAGTCCCCTCTTTTCTACGCCGCTGGTTCTGATCAGTGAACTATAATTTGAAGTTCGTCTGTTATGTTTCGCCCATTTCTAGTTCTTGTAACTGTGATTCTCATTTCACCATGATTATTCATGAGCTGCCCTGTATATTTGTCGAAACGCATTCCGCATGTTAATAACTGGGGTAATGGTATATCGTCTTTTCACACGGATGGAATCCGCTAACGTAATTTTCAAGCGATTCACGTCAGATCATTAAAAAGTAAGGTTAATGTATAAACAGGATTTTTCCTTAATGTGTTTTGAGAATTTAAAGGAAAAAGTTGGGATTAAAAAGATCAAGTTTGCTTCGAAAATCTCATTGTGGTTTTCAAAAGCTTTTTGGAAATTCTTACATGGTTTCTTTCTTTCTTTATTTATTTTTAGAATGCTTAATGTCCTGTAATTAGAGTTCAATATTTTTTTTTTTTTTTTTTCCTTTTTGCGCAAAAAATATTTTCTGTGAAAAATTATTCAAAATTATTGAATACCACACCTAATTTTAAAATAAAAGAAAATGAAAAGAAGCGTTATAAAAGAAAGAAAAATACTGATTGCTAATGGCATTATTAATTATCATATTATATATAGTATTATATAGTATATGGTATTATATATATATAGTATTAATGGAATAAAAAAAATAGAATAAGAAGTATCCAAGCGGATGCTTGTTTTTGTTTTTTTGTTTTTTTGTATAATAGTGTGGTTTGCAGGTGGTCATGATATTTAAATAAGTTCAAGATCGTTTGTAATATCTAATGATGTTTTCTTGGGACCTTTTCTGGTACAGTCATGTTTTGTTTCTTATTTTCTTCTTTTTACTGTGCTATCGTATTTACTGACTGTTTATATGACTGTAGCAGAGAAGAATATATAAAGGTGCATTATTATTATTTTGGCGGTAATTTTACGTGAACTTGGCCACATGATATCATAATGCCATAAACACACGGTATATCAGTGAATAACACATGGGAGCCCAAATAAACTAATTTCTGTATAAATTAATTAATTATTATATGAATTATATAAAAAAAATGCATGGTAATATTTTCTATTGAAATTAAAGTACGTAATAATAAATATTTTTGGCTCATTTACTATTAAAGTCATCCTATTTACTAGTTAGTAGGTAATTTATTGATTTATTACACTGGTGTACTACCCTTTTATATATACGTATATGTGTTTACGGCTGTTATTATGCGCCTTTTATTCTCGCAGCTATAAAAACAATTGTGTAAATAAATCATTATATCTATGTGTGAGTGAGAAAGGCATTTCTATAACTATCATTATAGAACTCCCTTCCTCATATTCTATAAATCCACTTGATTTCCAATTAACATAATTGAAGGACGTAAGGGCAACAAAAATATCATTATGACATCAATATTATTCTCTACTTTTTCAACATTGATTAAATATAACAATATAGGATTATTTTAAGAATAAATGAAGCTCAATATTGCAATTTAAGAAATTTATGGCGAATATAAATTTCAATAACTATATTTTGTATTAGGTTTGTGTAAAAGACATTGCCATCTCAATATTGACTGTTATTTTTATAAGGACATCAGATAAGAAACTTGTTTAGTTGTTGCTTTAATCCTTATGTCCGTTATTAGGAGGGATTTCGAAGGAGGTGTTATCGGAATAAAAGTTTAAAAATTCAAAGCTTGTCTAAAACTGTCAGAACTTTACATCATTTCTGGGGTTTTTTGTGCATATTCTGCTTTTTTGCTCTTATGTTTATGGAAAATATGCTAGAAAAATAAAATACTGTAAAATTTCTACCAGATACGTCTTTTGTATCATATATAAATGCTGGCATTTATGAAGAAAACGTAATTTTAATTATACTCTACAAGTATAAATGGAAAATATAATTTTTCTAAGGAACTGAGACCGCTAATTTATGGAAATGAACAATCTAGTTATCTTGTGTACTTGTTACTTAACGAAACAATTATTGTGTGTAGGGCCTGATCACCGCAAAGGCGTCCAAAGCCCGGGCTTTGGGACTAGACTCTAGCAGGAGTGGGAACTGCACGGTGAACAATCCTTCTGCGCATGTGCGTGGTCCACGCACATGCTCAGAATAGAATCTAGTCCCAAAGCCTGGAAGAAATAAAAACCCCACCCAAATTAAACAATTTTGTAATACAGATTTTCTCCAGGTGAAAGAACCTACACAAAAACAAACAGAGCACCGATTAAACAGAACCTAATTGGAATGTAATTGTGACTTTTATTTGAAATAAGGATATTAAAAATTGATGATAAATAAATAATAATATAATTAGTAATTAAAAATATAATAAATGTAAAAAATGTCGGAAAGTACGCGGATATCAAAACAATGAATGTTTTAAAATGTGTGGATTGATTGTTCTTCCGTTTGGCTAACGTAAAAATTTTTCAATCTTTTTCAGCTCCCGTGGCTAGCATATTATCACAATGTATCGGTCCCAGAAAAGTTGCACTTTTCGGTGGAATAACAGCATGTATTGGACTTATGATATCAGCTTATACTCCAAATATGTCGGTTCTATATCTTTCGTATGGAGTAATTCAAGGTACAATTTGTCTCCTTTTGAATATCACCCGAACATTCCAGTGCTTAATTAAGTATGAACATTAGCATTCCTTTACCTGAGCATTAACTTGTGCTTTCTATTTAGGTATATCTCTGACATTCACGTTCACACCGGGGATATCAATGATAGCCAAGTACTTCCACAAACGCAGAGGATTAGCGAACGGCATAGCCATTGCTGGTAATGCTCTTGGTGGGATGCTGATACCTTTAGTGGTGGATCGTCTAATTACCACGTACGGATTACGCGGTTGTTTCCTCATCATGGGAGGTATTCTCCTTCATGCTTGCGTGGGTGCTATGTTTTGGCAGCCTGTAGAAATGCATCAAAAGAAGTCCAAGAAAACTGTTGTTCCGGTTTGTTCTGTGTCCGTTCAACCATCTCCACCAACAAAACTTTACGATGAAGTTAGAACTTCTTCTCGTTGCAACTATGAAGCATCATACTTAAAAGCTAACCCATGCGACATTTCGGACGACAGTCCTACCTCCATGGATTACTTGGTGGCCGACTGTCACAAGCCGTCCTCCAGCGAACCGGACATGAGTTCGCGAACTTCAATCGACGTTGAGGATCTCATTAGTGGATTTTCTAGTAATGAAAGGAACTTATCTTCCTTCCTGGATTGCAAAACCAATTGCTCCGTTTCTCCATTTCACCAACAAGGCTGTTATTCTAATGGCGTGATTCAAAGAAACAGTTCCTCACCTCATCTTGGAGAACATTTAAAACAAGTAGTGGACAGAACTTATGGATCCTCCAATAGCACTGAATCACTACCTATCATGCACAATAAACTTGCTTCTAGAATTTTACATATGAAAAGCGCATCCAGAACGTCTTCTTTCATTTACTTGAGTTCTTATAACCTTGGTCCTTCAGCTGGTGCTCTTCTTACAAAGGAACATTTCACCGAAATCAAAGGTGACACCGTATATTTAAGGTTACCGAAAAGTCCAACATCTGATGCTGTCAGCAGACACTTTGTGAGTAGTGCAAACGGTGACCCTAAGAAGAAACAGACAAATAGATGGAAGTGGCTTCTGTCTCATTTTGACCATATCAAAGTAGATAAGACCATATTCGAAAAGAGTCGATTTTACGTGATGACAGTGTCACTGTTCTTCCATGTCTTGGGATATCCAGGAACTCTGATGTTTCTGCCATTACGAGCAACTAATTTAGGCTTTTCTCAAGCCCGAGCAGCGTCGTTACTGTCTGTACTGGCTTTATCCGACCTCATAGGTCGGGTATGTTGCGCCTGGTTATCGGATTTCCACTTATGTCCCAGAAAATACTGGTTCATTGGTGGAATGCTAATGTCTGGGTTAATCGCCTTCACACTGCCATTATATAAATCATACGCTATTTTGCTTGTGGGTACTGCAGGATTCGGATTTTGTTGCGGAGCTTACATTGGACTGGTAGTAGTTATGTTTGCTGATGTTTATGGACCCGAAAGAGTGGCCTTGGCCTACAGCATATCGACTGTGACTGGTGGTTTTATGGCTCTTGGTGGACCACCCTTCATGGGTAAGAAATTTTCCCTTATTTTCCCTATTTTTTTCAATCAGAAAGGCTTTTCGTTTGACTATGCTATTATTATTATTATTATACAGTACTATTATTAGTCCGTAGTACAGTAGGACCCATATACAACGAGTATGTATGTAACGAATTTCTGGATTTAGCGAGTATATATTTATTAATGGCAAATATAATTATTATTTATTAATAGTAATAATAGTAATTTTTGGATTTTGCTTGGTATAATGTTAAAGTGCAATACAGTTTAATAATCTTGCGCGAGCAAGACATTTGCACACCCGGATTGGACAAGGAAAAATGGCAAATCAACTTGATGTAAAAAAAAAAAATGCATTGGTCTGCTTACCAACAAAAACTTGATGAGAATTTATTTTGCTCCATTAAAAACAGCCAGGAAGACCACTCCATACACAGAATAACTTTTATGCGGTATAAACAATTGGTTTTGTATAAACACGGAATATCGTTAACCAACTTCCATTGGATAATTGTTTTTTTATTAAGTGTCCACTTAAAAAATTATTTAAAAAAAATGCACAGAAGGCAGGCCTGTAGCCAAGATGAAGGGGCAACTGGGGCAAGGCAAAGGGCGTATGGGGCACAGGACACACGGGGTCTCACGAGTATAAAATAATTTCCCGAACGGTACAGAATGTAAATATTATGTCACTATAATCCCAAATAAATTTGACGCTCCTCTGATAGGTTTTTTTTTTTTTGTTGTTTGCTTGTTTGTTTGTTTGCTTGTTTGTTTACTGCAATTACAAATACTGTAATATTAATATATATCAAAGTTTGTATTTTAAATTTTACGGTGGTGGAAGAGGAAGAATTTTGCACACACCGCCTTCATTCCCAGACTTAGTGGCCTTATTGAAAAATTCATAACTAGCCATAAGGAAAATATTACTGTTTACTCAAAATTGAACCATTGCACCAAAATCTAGAATTGTAATACAACTGCAGACGTCTTGACGTGCGAGTGAATCATCTTATAAATTCATCTATGTTTGAGCCTTTGCAAATTTCACGTTCACATGAAAGTAAAATAAGATTGGCTTTCCTCTGGTGAAGCATTGTACGTCTGTAGACTCTAAGTGTATGAGTGAGGGTCGAGAAAGTTTTCTTGCATGTAGCCGTCGATATTCCAAGAGCTAATGCGCCTGCGTATGGGGAATAAATATTGGGAAAGAATTCTTTGAAAGGGAACAATAGAAACATAATTTCCAATGCTACTGCTCTATCTCGTTTTTGAGGCGTATTCCGAATTTTCCGTTTTATTAAATTCTTAGCAGTTCTCATTTCACCTTCACTGGTTGAAACACCTGTAAGTTCCGACAATGGAATCAACGAATTACGCTGCAGAAAAGCTCTGCCACTTGGCTCCAAAGAGGGATTTTTTTGGGGGGAAGGTGTAAAATACAATAGAACCCATTTGTAAAGAGCCCGCATTTAACGAGTTTCCAGATATAGCGAGGAAAATATGGATTTTGTTTGGTATAATTATTAACTGCAATACAATTTAACCGCTTTTAACGAACAAGTTTTTTGGACCTCAGATTTAATGAGCAATTTAACAATCAAAAAGGGGGTATTAAAACATGCATAAGGAGATACTTTAGTTAGAGTTTGCTCAGCAGACAACTTACTGTTATTTTTTATCAAGCACTCCAAATGAATGTAAAACTACCCCTAACTGAAGACTTCACTTTACGGCTGTGCAGTTAAGCGCTAAGCTGCGTTTTAGTGTAATTATGAAAATTTAAAAAATTCATAAAAAAATCAGAAGTTGAGTTTTACAGAAAACTTCTTTCGGTTTTGTTCTTTACTCATATGGATCTGTCATACTATATGTCTCGATTTGAGGTTCAACTGGCACTTTGGAGGCTTCCCTTGTGAGTGTAACAGTTTTTTATCTCAAATAAATGGGTATACAAAGTAAACCTCCTCTAAAGATCACTTTTTCTCGAAGCGGATTTTTTCCCATACTGAACGTGTTTTACCTAATTTAAATGCATACTGTTTGCAAATATAATAAAATTATTAATATTTTTTAGTAAACATATATTATTTTGGTTGAAAACTTGTCACTTATAAATCTGTGCTACACATTTATAAAGATAAATAAAAAATTAAGGATAATATATAAATATACTACTTTTCATTAAAGTTAGACGTGAATAATAGGATGTTTACGGTTTTAAAGATGATTGGTGTAAATAAAGTTTATATTCTAAAAATCATACATAATTTAGGGGCCGTTCAAGTATTAAATAAGCAAATTTCTAGCCATTTTATACCTACCTTATAATAAAAAATAAGAAAAATAA
This sequence comes from Dysdera silvatica, assembly GCA_006491805.2. Classification (NCBI taxonomy): domain Eukaryota; kingdom Metazoa; phylum Arthropoda; class Arachnida; order Araneae; family Dysderidae; genus Dysdera; species Dysdera silvatica. Next base: position 65,912,104 of record QLNU02015003.1, on the reverse strand, counting down.
ACTTTTCAAGGACTTATAGCAACTCACGAATCAATGATCATTGGTACATGAACCCACATTTCCAAAAGGTTTTATCATGATTTAATGTTCACCATTTTGTTTCCCCGCACATACGCTTTTCCCATCCAGAATCCAGATGGACCGACTCATCAGCGGTTCGCTGTGTTCCCGGCCACGGAAAAGACATTGGCTGCAGGCGACGATTGAGTTTAGTGTACAACATGGCACAAAGATAACTTAATCGTATTTCATCAAACTCCTTGACAAGTATTTCCTGCTTATAAGTACCCCTACTGGACATGATGATTACGACCCTCCGAGTGTGACACCACGAACCCTTGAGTGGAACAGCAAATCATCAATTAGTGAAACAGCCAATAAGAGTGATTGCGAGTGTAGAGACGATGAGGCGAACACCAATAAAAGACATTCTTTCGGTAGGACTCTTAGCGAGATGGTCACGCTGCCCATGATGGACATTCATAATGTCTTACAATAATAAGACATTATTATAAGACATTATAATAATAATAATGTCAATTCTTAATCGTAACAATTTGGCCCTGCGGTGGCGCAGTGTGGTAACGCGTTCTCCTAGTGCGCCGCTAATCCGGGTTCGACTCCCAGCAGTGCAAAAAGAACGCTTACTCAGAGATCTCATAAAGATCGCACTGCTCACTGTAGTCCGGGGTTTGGTTCCCCAGGCCTTAAGAGGTTCGGATTCCTCGGAAAACAGTAGGTCCCGGCGCAGCATGACCACTGTAGTCTTTGAGCCGTAAAACCAAAAAACAAACAATAATCGTAACAATTTAAGTTATTTTGCTATGTGATTGTAAATAATTTGTGTAACGTAGAGACATGCTGTCTACATGGTTCATCTGTATCTTGGTATTTCTGACTCAATTTCGATAAGGTTCCAGGGTAACAATCCACGTGAGTTGACGCACGTGCTAAAACCCTTCTGATATAACTTATAATCTATCGGTGATATTATGAAGTCTATCACCGCTCCATCGTTCTGCAATCCGTCATAGAACGATAACCAAATCTATAAATGTAGAAACCGCAATTGGTAACCCTACAGACTTCTTTAAACTTTTTCTCCTATACTTAAAAAAGCTCTAGTAAGAGCTTAAAAACGTAGGTGTCAATTTATTAATCATAATGAAAATCTCACCCCTTATCCAAAAGATGTTTATACTTGAACGGCCCTTTATATATAATTTTATTAATAAAAATCTTTGTTTTTAAACCGGTTTAATTGATTAATGCGGCGAGCGTTTACAAAAAAAAATCAGGAAATTTTAAGTATATTTACTAGAAATAAAGGAAATTTTAAGGATTTTTTTTATTCAGACTCTGTCGCCACCCTGACATATTTCTTTGATCACTAGAATGGTAGTAATTATTAGAAACATGATATTCAAATATTTTAGCCATTGACACTAACTACCCTCGAACATTGAGGTGGTTTCCCCACCTCAATGTTCCCACCCCAATATTTCAATGTTCCGCACATAGCATTACTTAGACATTTTATAGAGTCAGAGATTTTCTAGCGGAGACTAATTTTTTTCTGAGGGGCTAGGCCTCATCCCCTAGTTATGCCAATGGAAATAGCCAAAATGCACCTTCCGTCTCTAAAAAGCGGGTTTAAAATTATAAAATGATATAACGAAAAACAGAAATCCAAACTGTAATAAAAAAAATTGCGTAACCCCCAAAAAAGTTTTGCAAAATCTTGGGATTCCATGAAATCCAGTTTGAATATAACTAGCACATCGTATTATATACCATATAGGATACGAACCTAATTGTACTACAACACTGATATTAATTTTGTTGTCATATTTTTATCACTTATTTTCTCATCACTTTTTAAAACGTTAATTTTACGTTTTCAATGCGCCGTGAATAAATGGTAAAACAGCGTTCCATAATGAAATGCTCTATAATTATAAGTCATAGCTAAGCCATGATGGCTTAGCTGGAATGACTTGAAAATTTAATGTGCCTTCTTGAGTGTGTAGAGATTTTACTTACACTAGTTCTCCTACTGTTTCGTTTTCTCCTTCACAAAGAATGAAGGGAATTGCTAAAACGTGGACACTTTTTAACTTTAAGAATTTTGCAACCTTTAGCTGCAGATTTAAACTCTTCATCGTTTTTTACCTTTCTCAGCAGGTATTTCCTAAACTTTGTTATCCAAATGTTAAAGTCTTGTAACTAGGATGAACATTACCCCTTTCTGGGTTGGGGTGACAGCGGACACCACGTGGCTGCCATTAAAAGATCATAATACGTAGTGTCCGCTGTCACCCCAACCCAGGAAAGGCTGGCAGCGGACACCACGTGGCTGCCATTAAAAGGTCATGGGTTTACGTGGAAATGATACATATATGTAGTTTTGCTCGTTTCCTATACTGGTACATTGGATTTGGTATAGACCAGAGTTAATCTCTGATGTGACGTAACGCACCCCGTCGTAATATAAGGCCAACCAGACCCCTTTAGGAATTCCTGAAAGGAGGGGAATGGGGTCCTAATACAGGGGGATCTGGAGGATGTCGGAGAAGAGCCACGCAACAGCGGGCAGTGAAGAAGTGGCATTGTAGTAGTTCAAAATGATAAATTCCACAGAAACGCACATAACTATTTTATTTGCATTCACACACACACAAAAATCTGCATTAACGTATATTTTTTTCATGTGACATATACACCCGTAGAGTTTGTTACTCAAACCTTCAATATAGTATTTGTGGACATATACAAATAGCTCGTGGGGCAACTGGGGCACAAGCATTGGGCAACTATGACCATGCCCCTGCTGGCCCCGGCTTGACTATAGGCCTGATAGAAGGTCATTTTAGTTAGGCGAAGTGTGGATAACCGGGTTATAAACGATTTTCGCTGCATGAGCATTTTTGCCCAAAAACATTAAATAAGTGTCTACTTAAAAACAGTAATTAAAAAACAAATTTTATTTCTTAACGAGGTTCGACTGTATTTAAATTACACACGTTTTTGGCGTGCTTATGCAATACCTTTTTTTAAACCAAACACAAATATTTTAAATAAATAAAATTAAATAACAGTTAAATCAATCCAATATGCTAAATTGATTTAATATTTGTAATAAAATTCAGGAAAAATTCTCTCACGAAATTAAACTCTTAGAACTTTTTTTTTTTATTATTATTATTTTACTTGCGCGCCACTGATTTAGTTTTTCTAGGGCAATGCCATGTCCAAGGGGGGATGGTTGGGGTTAAATCCCCCATTCGAACAATATTATTATAATTTCCTTATGGGAGAAAACAAATTCTATCCCCCCCCCCAATTTTCAGGAAAACAAAACTTCCTTTTTGAAATCTTGAACATAATGGGTCTGAATAAAAGGTGCCAACGATTTCAAAAATAATCATGCAATTTATGTCAAAAAACGAAAAGGTAAAAAAACGGAAAATAGTTATGATTAGAAAGGCAATTCACTGGATAGATAGATTTTGCAAAGAGAGATAATTAAGAAAGAGTAAAATAAAAAAAAATTCTGAATATCGAACAGTATTAACCGGTATTGTAAAGCAACCGTATTACATACTATTTGGGCTAACTATTGTATACAAAGGTAAAAACAACTAGCACACATATTTGTTTGTTTACATTCTTGAACTTCAATTCGATACTTCTTTGTAAGTGTGTTAATTATGATCAACGAAAGCTGCGCAAAGAAGAGCAATAAGCAAGTAATAATGAACTATTGAAAGGGGTATATTTGGATGAAAATGTCCTTAAACGAGAGGATAGGAACAGATGGGTGAAGAAACAACCTTGGGAAATAAACAAATTTCGGAATGATGATAAATAGCGGAAGGAAGTGAAAGAGGAAAGAGGATGCAAGCTCGGAGCAAGATTACGAAAGCAGCATAGCAAAATATAGAAGCTGCAACAACAATAACAATGATAATTATTTGCTTGTTAGTTTACAGCTTTCATCCTAAGGCAGATTACGAATTACGGAAGGGTGAATTTTCGCAGAGAAACGACATCGAACCAAATTTAGAAAATATGAAGTACGTAAAGGAATTTACTATAAATAGAAAAAGTTACACCGACAATATATGCTATAATGTATTTATTATATTTAATACGAAGAAGAGTAATTGTAGTTTAATACAAATGAAAAACATCGTGTTGATGTTTAAAGAGATTTTTTTGAGATTCTAAGATTCATAATTCTCTCTCCGCAGATAATATAAAAAATACTGATGTAGACCCAGGCAGTAACAAGAGGAAATAAAAGATTAATTTGGTTACATTCAAAATAGACAGTACGAAACCCTCTTACAGCAAGCAATGGTCCGGTGAATTTTACGCTTAAATTGTGTAGATCGAGTTTAGAAATAGATTCCTCCTTTTTTATAATTAAAATGAAAATAAATATTTTTTCTGAAGTTATCACCATTGGCGGCGTTATTAGGAGCTTTAGCCTTTCCCCAAAACAGTGGTTCCCAACCTAGGGGTCGTGACCATCAAGGTGGATCGCGAACAAGTTTCTGGGGGTCACCGCAACTATTTTTAGTTGCAATTATTTTTATAAGGAGATTGCATACCAAATGTTTCCAAGGCTTTTATATTTCAACATGGCTACACACATTGCAATATTCTACTAATCGTTGTTAACTTTATATCTATAATATACATTAATATAATATACATAATTAATGTAATATATATATAATTAATATAATTTTATATTTAATGTGTTTTCTTTACTTCGTTAAAAATGCTTTTATTATGCAAATGTGGCGGCGGCGGACAGAAGTGGGGTCGAGGATTACTTGGCTGCTATAAAAGTGGGTCGCGACTTAAAAAAGGTTTTGAACCACTGTCCTAGAGAAACGATAATTACAAATGAAAATTGTATGCAGGGCGTTAAGGTTGATGACTTACTGTCTGTTCACGAAAAGAAGTCCGATGGTACAGTTAGAAATATCTGGAGGTGACGTCACAAACCAGCCAGCCGCTTACAACAATATAAGACTCTAAGTTGTACATTCGTTTTTGGCGACCGCCAGAAACCAGTTCTGAGATTGGAGCCCTATTAGCGTCCAGGCTGTTTGTGGCGTCACGTTCCGTTATTTCTAAATATGCCATCAGACTTCTTTTCGCGAACAGACGGTCGCTACTTCTAAAAAAATTCAGCCCCACTATATCTCGAGGCTTGTTAGAATGAAGGTTATGACATTCCGTATTCCTAATTTTGAATATATTGTAAATGAGATACAAACTGAACGAAAAATCCTGACATAGAAAATGATAACAATGTGGACTTTCCCGTCAAGTCACCACTTACATACATATCTAAAGGCATTAGAGTATTGCAAAAATATGTAAAATTCTGATATTTAAATATATAAAATATACACAGGTGACGATATTTATTTTCATTTTTCTATCCAAGGTGTTTTGTTTTTATTGGTAAACCGATTTTAACGAGAATCCAGATGTAACGAGCAAAGAAGCGACAGTCATTTCATGCTCGTTATAAATATTTTCGACTATACTAAAAACTTGTATTAAAATATGTATATATAAAACAATGAAAAATATGTTTTGCTTGCACTAATTTAAAAAAAATTGCAAACTTGGATAACTGGTGCATTACTGTTACCGCTGTGTCGAGTGTAAAAGCTTATGAAAGAAAAAAATCACAAAAGAAGGAGAGGATCTAAAAACAGCTCACAAAAAAAGTGAGGATCTAAAAACAGCTCACAAAAAAAGGTGGGGATCTAAAAACAGCTCACAAAAAGAAAAGGGTCTAAAAAGAGATCAGAAAAAGAAAAGAGAATAAAAATTGCTCCAAATAATTAAAAAGGTTAGCGGAGGCAAACAGTTACAGGTACGTACCAAAAGCCGCAATGTAGCATTAAAAAACAATGAGCTTTACGGATATGTAAATGGATACATTCCAATAAATTAAAAAATCCAAACCTCTTTTGTTTTATATGATTTTTATAATTATTCTCTTTTAAAAATTCATGAGATTGGTAAAACAAAATAGTCAGGTTTGCAAAACAAATTCAACATTAATGAACTGTCCTCTTCATTAGTTACTTGCTTGCAATTCGTTGAAAACTGAACTGCAAAATTAAATTCTCTCCTCGGGCGTTCTTTCTACGGTGAAGCAATGCAAATAGATAGCTCTACAAAGCTTCATCTTGGCGTTGCTATGCAAATCCATTTGCTGGCTACCTTAATTAAGAAATAATTGCTTTCTTAATACTAGAAGCCGTTTCGAAATCAGATCGATCTTGCATCACCCTGGGCGATGCGATACAAGATCGATATAAAAATCGATTTATTTTGCTCATAAATTTAAAAACGAAGCTCTCTTATTATATAAAAATAAATTTTGTTTTCGTACGCATTTTCAATGAGCATCGACAATTTTACTCAAATACTTTGAATTTGGTGAATGTTAGAATATATAAAAGGAAGGATCATTGGTATTTTAAAAACAATGCAATTTTCTGATTTTTAACGTGAAATTGCAGTAGTACCTCAATATATCGAAGTTGTCGGTTCCATGAAAAAACTATGTACAGTAAAACCCCGATTATTGTTGTTAATTGTACTGACGAAAGCACCGCAATAATCGAAACCGCGATAATAGGAACGTACAATATATCGAAAATAGGTTATTTTTGACGTAACTTCGGAAATTATAAAGTTTTTAAATGAAAAAATGAAAAATAATGATGCCCATTGATAATATATATGACAATAATGATGCCATTGTTTAAAGATTATATTTATAAAATTACTAAGTAATGTTACATGTAGGCATGTTCAGTACTGTTACTGTATACGTATGCATATTGTACTGTACATGCTAGTGCTTATTGTTTAAAAAAAAATACTTCAAGAAATTTGTTTGCCTTATATTTTTGTTATTTTCTTCGTACATCATTTTATAACAACGAATTGAATTGTATATTTATCTAAGCACCTTCGAAGAACGTTCAAGGTTAGGATCTCTATCCATAATCTTCTGCTTAAAAATTCCCCAATACGAAACATTTCTTCTAATTCTTTTAAAGTGAATTTTTTTGTTATCATTTCCACTTCTTCATCTTCCTCTGCATCGTACATTTAAATCTGAAATTTAAATACTGCAACAGCCTCGTTAGAGACGTTTCTGAGTACATATCGGAAGTATACTAGTACTAACATCAGGCATTAGCTCCCATGTTTGTTGACGTAAACTCGATTTACCAAATAGATGCTAATTACTATACTAATTCTACAATATATAATTAATTATATATAATAATCTTAATTTTTATTTTAAAAATTAAAAAATATGAAATATATCTAAAAACTTTTTTTTTTTTTAATTTGTCATGGCTTAGCACCTTCAAATATCTCGATAAATCGAAATCCGCAGTAATCGAAACCGAAATAACCGGGGTTTTCCTGTATACAGGGTGAGCAGAAAAAACTCGAACAAACTTCAGAGCTTTCTAGCCGGTATAATAATGAAAAGAACACTTTCAATTTTTTTATCCTGTCTCGTACTTTCAAAAGCTAAATAACAAATTCAAATTTTGTGCTGTTCTCCAATAACTTCTACGCTTTCAGCAATATCAAACGAATATGATGCTGTTTTGGAGTAGTTTCGTTAAGGTCTTCATCAATGTGAAATTGTTCGAGGTTTCCCGCCAAACCGTGTCTGATGCCATTAAGCGTTTCCATGAGCTCGGCTACGAAGGCGACCGCCCCGGATGTGGAAGAAAGCGAACTGTCAACACTTCCGCCAATCGTCAGATCATCCGGAAGCGAGTGAAGAGAAATCCGCGAGTTTCAATGAGAAAAGTGGCTAGAGAGACCAGAATGAAACGTGAATCGGAACGACAAATGGCTAAAAATGAGCTGAAACTCCAGTCCTACAAGCCTTAAAAAGTTCAACTCCTCACGTTCAAAAACAAGCGAGCCCGGCTTCAAAGATGATTACAACTTCAACGCCGGGCTGCAAGTACGCGCTGGAAACGTACGCTCATTACAGATGAAAAGCTTTCTGCAGTCAAGCAGGCTCACAATCGCCAAAACGATAGGAACTGGTCCACAGAGGCTACCTCATATCATCGCCAAAACCCGCCAAAAACCGCAGTCCTTCATGGTCAGGGGTGGAATTTGCGCCAGCGGCAAGACTGCCCCGGTTTTCATGGAAAAGGTGGTAAAAGTCAACAAGGACATGTGCTGATGCGATATTTTAGGGACCGTCGTACTTCCATGGGCCCAGCAGAACTTCGGTGATGCGGTATGGATCTTCCAACAAGATTCGGCGCCGGTTCATAGAACTAAAACAACTCACGAGTAGTGTAGGCTCCATTTTCCTGTTTCATCACTTCGCAAGGATGGCCGCTGTACTCACCGGATTTAACCCCGTGTGGCGTATGGGCACTTTTGGAGGCCAGGACTTGTGCTAAGCGCCACAAAGGTTTGGAGTCACTGAAGCAAAGTCTGCGTCGGGAGTGGGATGGAATCACACCGGAGGTGTTACGACCCACAGCCGAAAGTTTCGAGAAGCTCCTGGGACTGTGCATCGACGCTGAGGGTTGCCACTTCGAAACCTGCTGAGAATGTGGTTACTAAGGTAACATATTATTGTATTTCATTGATAATTTTTAAAATTTCTTTATATAAATAAAGATATGGTAAAAGATGCTTGTCCGGATTTTTTCTGGTCACTCTGTATAAAACGATCTTAAAATATGTATTGTGTAGTAGCCTATAATGTGTTTAGAGACACACTTCCTAACCAATGCACTCTTTATAAGTGAATATTAACCGTATTGAATACAGATTATGTTTATATAAATAAATAAAACCACAATTAAGGGAAAAAAATGTGTCAAAGACGCTTTGAAAAACATCATGTTTGTGTTTATTTTAATCTATTTTTATAATTTAGTATATTTCGTATTATAGAATATGAACGATTATAGTATATGAACGATTATAGTATATGAACGATTATAATTTATTTTAGTATATATTATGTATATACACTAAATAGAATTAACATGCATTTATATTTTTGTAATAAATATTCTAATGTCTCACTGCATAACAAATTTCAATGATAACTCATCATAAAGCATTGACAGTTATTAAATCTGTGAAATGCATCCTTAGAAACATTTTCAGCGAATTGAAAATCATGACGTTTTAAAACATTCAAAAAACAAAATAATCCCAATTTATTTAAAAAAAAAAGATATATAGATACAGGTTTTCTATGTAATGACCACGGGTCAGTGGCGTAGAAAATAAAAGGAGTTCGGGGATCCAATTCCCCCATTGGATATCAAAACACATTATTTTCTCTAAGACCGCAATACATTCCTGTTTGGGATTACAGCGCCGGCTTCGGCGGCCATCCTTTCCAAATCCCCCCTGCACAATTCATCATCATCATCAAGGCCTCATCACATAATCCTCTCTAAAGCCACTTGAGCCCCATAAGCCACAAAATCGCCTGTATATATGGAGATTTCCGATATACGGATATTCTGTATTTATTTAAAACGTCTCACAAACACCTGTAACGCAGTTCTGCTGGCCTTTTTGGCATAATATTTAATGAACACAGCTTCCACGTACGTTTCGAACACCTGGCTGTCCCTCCTTAGAGATACATGCGTGCTAAATTAAACAAACTTAGTTCATTCATTTATTCATAGCACTGAAGTGTTGCCGTTTTTACTATGTGGGGACCGTTGGATTTGTATTTTTGATTTATTCTGCTTAGTTTTACGTAGTTGCATCAGTTTTATCCATTTGGATTGCCTTTGCTTTACAGATTTATATCACGCAGCTTCTTTAACAGCATTCGTTCTATTGAAACACGCTTCTTTCGATTCAAACCAAAATAATCCCCAAGGGAAAAAATAATCCCTACAGAAAAAAACATGTCGGTTAACAGAGAGTTCCGGATTAAGGGGAATAGGATTATAGGGGTTCTATTCTGTATATTTCAAATTCTGAAAAATCTTACGTTATTTTGTATCATGTTTTTAAATAAAATATATTTTTTTTAAACTAGAATCAGTTTTTTCATTTTCCCCTGTAGTTTATCTCACACTTTTTAAATATTTTTATTTAAAATGAAATTCAGCCAATGACTGTGCGCCTTCCACATTAATGCCCCAATGAAAATAGAAACAAGATGAATAATGTATTCTTTAGAATGTAAAACCAATAAAACTTTAAACATTCCGCAAATTTATGAAGAAAAATTGTTTTGTTTGCATTTCCTCTTCGTCCCTGTTTTTTGTCGACGAAAAGAATTCATTTTACGTTTTTTCCCTTACAAACGAAAAAATTTAATGTTTCATTCTCCATTCAAATTTAATTCAATAGATTTTTTCTTCAGGATTATTGTTTTCCGATATTTGTGTTAATAAATTCTAACACAACCGCACAATTCTTTTTTCAGTACAATCTTTTCAAAAAATTAATTCTTTTATTTACATTACTGTCAAATATGATTAATTTATCAAATAATATTATGGCATAAAAAGAAATTAATTTTAATTAGTTTACTGACAGTACTCGATGGTATCCTCTCGAAAAGAATTTTGGATTATCCATCATATTCCAATCTCTGAGGTTTTTTAACCTAAGATATTATCCCTTAGTGCATGTGCCATCAATACCGTTGCATTGGTGGCACAAACAATACCGTCGTATTGATGGCACAAGCAATACCCTTGTATTGGTGACACAAGCAAATACCCTTGTATTGATAGCGCATACAATAACCTTGTATAACGATCATCGGTCATACCATTTTGTGTACGACACATCCATATTATGCGGCATAAAACATAAAATTGGTGAAAATGCAGATATTTTTTATGAAAAATGCAATACCCGTGGGACGACTAGAAAATACCACATGGAAATTCTAGTATTTCGAGAACATTACTCAGCCTCTCTTTATTTTCAAACACCATTCTTAGAAAGTTGCAAAAGCATAAACGTCAATAAGTTAGCATTAGTGCAAACGCACGACAATAGAGGAAAATTGGTGAAAATTGTCCCCAAATCTCCCCATAACCGCCTGGCAACCCTATTGGCAGTGTTCACTGTAGCCAGCAGACCTGCACCAATAGACTCAAATTGTCTCATGTGAGTGCAACTTTGAGTGGAGTAACATGAGTTGTTCGCACGAAAAAAAAAAAGAGTGACATACAAAGGTGAAGGGGGACTGGTTACCATTCCTATTATCGGCACGCAGCCCTGTCTCTTCGTTGTCAAAAGTAACCATTCACAGGCATGTCAATTTTTTTCACATTTGGGAACGTTTAACCTCACCAAGGCGATATTTATATATCTGCTATCCATCATTTTCGAAAGAGCCTTCGATTTTATTAAAAGGAAAACAGGATGTACGGCCCTAAACAATTTCTAAAAATTAAACGGGCCAATAAACTTAATAAAGAGCTTTTACTAAAATCATAATTGCAGAGTTTAAAATGATGGGATAACCACCGATCCCTTCGAGGAAACAACGGGGGTTACAAAAGGTTGTGCATTGTCACCAATTAGTTTCTTGGTGATGCTGGGCACAGTAATGAAGGGCAAGATAAACGCAGTGGCGTGAAATGGGACACAGAGAAAGTTTGGAAGACATGGGCTTTGCAAAGGACTTATGCATGATGACTCAGAGGCCAAAATGTAAAAGAACAACTGAAAGACCTCACAAGCGAGTGAGAAAGTTGGACTTGAAAATAAATAAAAGAAGAACTAAGAAATTAAAATCAACAGCAGTGATGGAAGAAACCTCAAGCTCATTTGCACCTGTAGGACAATTCCAAAACCTTGACGGCATTATGTCCAGCGAAGAATGAACAAAGAGAAATATAAGACAAAAAAAAAAAATCACAAAAGCTAGTGGTACATTTACGTAACTAAAAAATATTTGTAATTAATAAAAATTAATAAGGGAAATATAACCAAATTTTTTTTTAAGTTAACGTAAAATGAGTGCCACTTTATGTATGCCAAACATAAAAAATAATTAAAACAATAACAAACCAAATGCAAGTTTTCATAAATAATTGCCTCCGTACAATATTGGACATGCACCGACCAAAAACAAAGGTAATTAATATGGAACTACCGAGCATTTGCGCCCAAACATCCGCGCCGGAAATAATTAAGCAAAAAATATAGTTAACCATGGGGAAGGAAAGGGGGCTTTTGGGCTCAAGACTCCTCATTAGCTATCAAAACACATTATTTTCTCTAAGGCCACATTACATGATTGTCTTTAAGTCTACTTGAGCCCCCTCCCCCCCCAATATTTTTTAAACTGATACGCTACTAACTACAGCACACATTCTGTAAGAAATTAAGGAATGTTAGTAAACAAGCATTATATTCCAGAACCCAGTGGCGTACCCGGTGGAGAAGAGGGGGGTTCTCAGAGGGTTCGAACTTCTCCCATTGCATATCAGTGCACATTGTGCTCGTTAACACTGAATCACACTATCATCTTTGAAGTCGATAATTTTTAAGTTGCTACGTCCCTGTTGGTACCTCAAGGAGAGAAAAGAGGTTAAGCAAGAAATACATGTTGGAGAACTTAGAGAAACGAACTCTATTGGGATTGAAAGCATGTAATAAGATTAAGAAACAAGGAAAAAAAGTCTATTGTAAACGCCCTACGTCCCTCCAGGGACTCAAGAAAAATAAGAAGGCAATACCCTTTGATTCAGCAGCTCGATTCAAAGTTGTAAACGTCTTCTCCATTCACTCTTAGCACCTGTCAGCTATTGCTATCGAGCTTTACTCCACGGAACGAAGTCTTCCTTATAAAGGTAGCATGAATAATGTATGAAGAGGGGCTTGGACCGAGCCATAATAGAACCGCCATATCTTAGTTAAAATCCAGTGAAGTAGATTACGTATTAAAGCGGATCTCAGGCGATTGGCGGGGGGGGGGGGGGGGAGCAAGCCTGTTTCATCCATTTTCGTCGCAAATTTTCAAAATAATTCAAGATTTTTTAAACTACAGATCGTGAAATTTATTAAACTAGAAAACTAGCCACTCCACATTCCTTATATCATCGAATTATTAATTAAAATGTCCATCCTTTGTTCCAAACTTTGGGAAAATTATTTTATGATTAAAATACTTTCTCGAAGTTTCCAACTTTTTCTCCTTTCGGAATTGTTAATTTATTTTACTCTATTAAATTTTAAAAAAAATATTCCCTTCCGTCAAAATATATATCGGCATTATCTACTGTCGCGCGAAGGAGTTTTAATTAATTTCTTGAGAATTAAGAGTAATTAAATTAATTAAAAATCTAAACGGGAATATCGATTGATAAGAAAGAATGGTTTTTATATTAAATGGTTATTCGATTTGCGTTTTAGGTCCTCCTATTCAGTCTTAAGCATAAATAATTGCTCCACCTCCTCTCTTTCTTTTTCTTTCCTTTCCTTTTCTTTCTTTTTTTCTTTTCAAACGTCTAGGACAGGGATCGGCAACCTGTGGCACGTGTGCCATACTTGGCACGCGGACGATTTTTCGGTGGCACGTGAAGTGATTTTAAAATAAAACTCATTGAAAAGAATCTATTCAAACTATGAGTTTTTTATTCTCCGATTTAATTAATATTAATTCGTATCTTAAATTATTAATAATTAACTCGTATCTTAAATTACTGACTGTTAATTTTCATCTTCTTGAATTACTAATTATTAATTTATACCTTATTAAATTCCTAATTATTAATTTATATCTTATTAAATTACTAATTATTAATTTATATCTTATTAAATTACTAATTATTAATTTATAGCTGCTTAAATTACTAATTACCATCTTCTTGAAATACTAATTATTAATTTTATTCTCTTAATTAACTGATCTACTCTAGACTGGCACACCGAAGGAGATTACAGTATGTCTTTAGAACACTAGCTTTAAAAGATTACCCAACCCTGGTCCAGGAAATCAGGAAAGTGATAACCACAAACAAAGTGCAATTTAGTGAAGTACGAAAGTAAACAAACAACAAAGCCCAGTGGCGCCGACTTCATGGGTTCGAGACACTTTTTGCACCCTCAATAATTTTGTTGTGGGTTCCTCGAACCCCTAATATTTTTGCTCGTGGGGAAAATACGCATACAGAAATAGAAGCACAAAGTTTTTGGTCATCAATTCTTCAATATTTTCATTATTTATACCCTGTTCCCTGCACCTTTTATAAAAGAAAATTCTTCGTTTTGTCTGGGTTCACACAAAAGTCTAGTCTCTAGCTCTACATACAAAGAAGAGATTTAGAGGTTGTAATGATAAAGGCGAAAACATGTTGTCCAGTAAGTTGGCCCACCCTATCTTTCAATAGTTCGGGGATCCACACTTTTCTTTACTTTTTACTTTGTTTTGCCTCCCTAGCACCCCTGGAGCACCTGGGGAAACTAACTTTTATTTCAGTCAACTTCTTTTCAAAGAGAGAGAGAGAAACGGAGAAGAGGGTGGTGGACACATCTGAGTATTTTGGCAGCAATCGTAAAACTATAAATGGTGTATACATTTAGGGTATATTTTCCCTATAATTAACTATAATTTGCTTCATTTTAACATTTCAGGTGTCTTATTGTACCAGATAATCTGATAATGAAATTTAAATTACACTTAAATCCTTTTAAAAAGGGCGTGGGTCAATCGATTTAAAATTTTTGGAACCCACAATAATTTTTCAAGTCTCCGCATATGATAAAGCCCAATAGAGAATATAAGAAATGGCACACCGAAAAGTGCAACAACAGGGTAACAGATTGTGAAAGGACTGAATGATGCACAGACAGTATAAAAGGACATACGGATGCAGTGATTTACAACACGTTAGTCTGCAGACGATTGTCGTAACTGCGTGTTGAATTGCAAGTGATATGCAGTAAAACCTCTCATAATGGCCACCTCTATTCGACGACCATCACCCTTAACGACCACTTTTTCTGCAAACGAATTTCCTCACCCCCATTGACCCAATGCTAACTTTACCTTCATTTAGAGACCCACCTCTCTGAGCGACCACCTTTTCACAGGACCGACGCTGGTCGCCTTAGGGAGGTTTTACTGTACACAACTTACCTGAATAGCGCGTTTAACCCTCCAATGTAGTGTTTCTCAAAGTGTGTTCCACAGAATTCAGGGTTCCACAATGACCCACCAGGAGGCGTCTTCAAGCAATTTTTAAAATATCGCCGAAATTTTTAAATTATCAGTGCTAATCTCACTTATCGGACGTTTAGCTTCTTTGACTTGTCACTTTAGTCTAAAAAGCAGTCCTTGCACCGCCCTACTAATTGTACTATTTACTACCTCATATTAAATTACTACCTCATATATTAAATTACTACCTCATATATTAAATTACTACCTCATTCATATTCATAATTATTAAATTACTACCTCATATATTCTCGCAAAGGGCCCTGCGGTGGCGTAGTGTGGTAACACGTTCGCCTAGTGCGCTGTTAATCCGGGTTCGACTCCCAACAGTGCAAAGAACGCTTAGTCAGAGATCTCATAAAGATTGCACTGCTCACTGTAGTCTGGGGTTTGGTTCCCTAGGCCTTAAGAGGTTTGGATTCCTCGGAAACTATTAGGTCCCGACCCAACTTGATCATCGTGTTCCTTGAGCCACAAAACCCACAAACAAAAATATTCTCACAAAGGAAAGGATGTTTTACACCTGTAGCTTAATGGTAAAGCACTTGACTGGAAACCAAGAGATTGGGGGTTTCGTGTCCCCCCTAGGGATTCATAAACCATCTCATTCCTTTGGACGTAATTAATAATCTAATACTACCACCATATCATCCGCTAAGACATTGGCGTACGCAGGGAAGTGTTGATGGGGGATTGTAAACCCACCATTGCAATGAAATTTTGTACATATATATCTATATCTATATATAGAGAGTCCCCGATCGCCACTCATCCAAGCCATAATACAAGCAGATGCAAATTACACGCCACTAAACCTGTGTAGTACCGAAGAGCGTGTCCTCGAAACAGCCAACGAACAGAAACTGAGAACTTGGGCCGGAAAACCATTACATGGCAGGCACTACAATGACCTGCAACAACCACACGTTGACAAAAAGGCATCAAATTCTTGGCTGGCCAAAGGCACTCTCCAGCCAGAGACAGAAGGATTCATGCTAGCCATCCAAGACCAAGTGATCGCAACAAGGAACAATCAGAAATTCATCCAGAGAAAAGACATAGAAAGCGACAAATGCAGACACTGTCATGCGGCATCGGAGACAATCCAACACGTGATGGCAGGATGCAAGATCCTTGCGCAGTCAGACTACAAACATAGACACGATCAAGTAGCGAAAATAGTCCACCAGAAATTGGCAGCGAATGCTGGCTTTCTGACAGAAAAATGCCCGTACTACAAATATGAGCCAGAGACCGTGCATGAGAACGAAACACACAAGCTTTACTGGGATAGAGCAATCATAACAGACAAGACAGTCCCACATAACCGTCCTGACATAACCCTCGTCGATAAATCGAATAAGACCACGTACTTAATCGACATAGCAGTACCCAACACCAATAACATACAGACAACCTACACAACGAAAATCACCAAGTACCAAGATCTCAGACATGAAGTACGAGATATATGGGGTATGGAAAAGATCCTCATCATCCCGTTAGTCATCTCAGCAACAGGGATAGTACCAAAAACGCTTGCGACGAATTTGGAGATACTCAACATTGACCCAAACACCTACATTGAAATACAAAAAGCCACAATCCTAAACACGTGTCACATTGTCAGGAAGTTTCTAGACATGGCACATTAAGAAGTGATGTAAAAAGAGGCTTGGGAACATGGCGCTCTGCCCGTCCCAAAGCCTGTTTCCGCCAAGAATGGGCGAGGAAAACTTTTATATATATATATATATATATGGCCTGCAAAAGGGTTGCTGGTATCTAACTGGAAGGAGACCCACACGCTGAACGTATGTGACGATGTGTGGAACCGGCCAGGCCAGTAACCTAGTGTCCTACCCCGCCTTCAAGTGGTGCAGGCTGGGCTTTCTATTTATGAGGCAAATTAATATTTGCTACACGGATAGAAAGGCGGAAGGGGAGGGCTAATT
>QLNU02015003.1:65869547-65894784 GCA_006491805.2 Dysdera silvatica | reverse complement strand
GTCTATGCGTCTTTGATGAGGATAGCCCTACTTTAATAAACGGAGCATTGTTTTTTCATGTTACTGTTGGTCCTCAATAGATGGCGGTAGCGCCATCTATTGTCAGAAAAAAGGTTTGGAAGTAGCGATTTGAAAGAAAATGGAAAAAAATGAGTGAAATTCAATAGAGCTGTCGACGTATTACTGAAACTAGGAATGTATTTATAATCATTATCTAACAATCTTATTAATGATCACAATTCTATTCCTGCGGAATAGAACAACCAACACATTTTCCCACCTTTTATGAGGAATGACCACGTCTTCGGCTAAGAACGCTGTCCTCCACCCAGTGCCGTATTTCCCAATAGGCTGTACTAGGCTATAGACTAGGGCGGCAAAATTTTGTGTATTGAGTGTGATATAACAAATCGATATCTTACAAGGATATAATCAGGCATTGTGCCGAGAAGACAGCCTTACGTCATGCTTTCCATTTAAATACAAGTGTTCGATGGGCTTTTATTTTTTGCTAAAATTAAAATTTATTTCAATAAAATTGAATTTGATTTATTATATACCAAAAAGAAATAATACTTCAATATAAGTTAATATTGTTTAATGTTTATGTTTCAATTTATGAGTTTGTTTTTCAACATATTTACTGTTAATATAAACTTTTGTAGCGTATATTGAATGTAACAATTTTTATGTTCCTATCATTGATTGATAGGCGTGTGGATGGGTAGGAAAGGGCGGCAAAAATAGCCTAGGGGCGGCAAAATGGTAAATCCGCCCATGCCTCCACTCTTTTTTTTACGTCACTTTTACAAGCCATGGTTATACATAAGACTTGTAAAAAAAGGAGACCTGGTGCGAATATCCGCCATTTTGTTGCCATTTTATCACGTGATCCTGGTTGCAAATTGTATTTATTGGCGACATTTTAAAAGTTGCGCCAATGTTTACATTCGTCTGATAATCGCGGATTGTTGATTATTTTAATGTTAAAACAGTAGGGAAGAAAAAGAAGAAGAATAGGCATAATATTAATGGGAAAGGTGGCCGCCGAAAAACAGCACTGTAATCCCAGACAGGTTTTAAAGTCAAGAGATCTTGACTGCCAATGGGCGAAGGGGAGATTGTCGATCCGTGCTGGCGTACACGGACGCACTGCTCGCACTGGTGTCGTCATTTTATCGTCAACCGATAGCCATCCACGATCAATCCGCCCCAGAGAGCAGACGGATGGCCAAGGGCGGATCCAGGATATTATTACGGGGGGGCGGTTTCGGGGCCCTCACCAGGAAAATTTTTAGTTTTGGACAGTTAAATAGTTTAGGTAAATGTTTTTATATTACTAGCCTTCCTTTATACCAGGGTTTTCCAATATTCGGCCCGCGAACAATATTAATTCTGCCCGCCTACAACTGTTTGAAATAAAAAAAAATTCCCAAACAAAAAGTTTAGATTTTTTCAAAACTAAGGAAAAACCGTGTCACTTGCGACATAGCAAGTGTACAAACAAATAACTGGAAGAAACTCTAAAGGGAGGCTGTTAAGTGTAATTTTTTTTCCCCATTTTTTAAGAAACCGCTGGCTTATAAGATCCGTGAAAATTCTTTAAGTGGCCCGCTACCCAAAAAGGTTGGACAACCCTGCTTTATACTCACCAAAATATTTAATTTACGACAATGAATTAAAGCTGGGCTTTTCTTTAATTAAACTATATGGTTTAGGGTAGATTATAGTCAAGTATGACAGAAGGATAACCTAGTAAAGGAGACATATACAATAACCAAAAACGATAATTTACAATGTAATTAATAGAACAAGTTTAAATTTAAACTACAAAAACATCGTAATTATTTTACTTTTTTTATAACAAGCAACTTTTTAAAAAACTTGAAGTTTATAGTGCAAAGTCGAGCCATCTTGGTTTCTTTGAAAATTTGTCAATCACTTTATTTACATCAATATGAATGTCTCTGTGGGTGTGTATTAAAAGTCTCTTCTGTCATCCGCGTTCGAAGCCAAGTTTGACGGCGCTTCAAGGATAAAAAACTACGTTCTGCTGAAGTAACCCTTACTGAAAAAGTAGTTTGAAAGGTGAGTAGCTCAGCGCCCCAAAGCGGTAGGGAACGGACATGAGCTGGCCCTGAAACCAGAGGGCACGGAACGCCATCCATCACATCCAAGCGTCCAGCCGGTGTCCCATTCGCGGGTAAAAGAAGGCTCCTTCCAGGCTATCGACGCCGCACACGGACGGGGACTGTAGCCTAACAGCCCGGAACGGAACAAAGGATGCCCGCACAACCTGGAAGATAAAGACCGGTCCGCGAGGAAAGGCGGAGAGCGGGCACAAAAATCAATCCACTGCAGTCCGGCTGTTCTATTCACTCTGACATAAGTGAGCAAGAAACAGGGCCCGCCCGACCCGGAATGCTGCAGAAAGACGTCCGCACGCCTCCAGAGATGAGACCAACTCTAAAATAATAGCTCTAGAAGCTCTAGTTATACATATGAACAGAATTACATGGTTTTAAAGTTAAACACCAGTGCAAACGAAACGCTCACCTCAGGTACCCATAATCATAATCCAACGCTTTCACCCTCAATATATGAACGACTCGAGTTTATTTACGTGACCAAAAAAAAAAACAAAAAATCGTCTTCGTCCTGGAATTGAACCAGGGTTCCTCCATTTAGCCTGGAGTGCCTTGACCGCTAGACCTCTTTTCTCTTTTTTTTTTCAATCTCAAAAAAAAGTTCTTGTATGATCTAAACAACGTGGGTGTCAAATTTATTAGTAATAAAAATTCCCCACAAAAAACTCGCCCCGGTGGCTTTGTGTGTTGACCATTATTTGGCAATTGTGTTATCCCTGAGAAGGGTAATAATATCTTACATCCTTATATACGGAGAAAGAGAGCGTTGTTCCTGTCCTCGTTGGTCTAGCGATCAAAGCACTCCGGGGTCAACGGAGGGACCCTGGTTCGACTCCAGGATGGGGACGGAGTCTCTTTTTCTCCTATGCAAAATAAAGTTCTAGTATGAGCTAAACAACGTAGGTATCAAGTTTATTAATTGCAGTGTTGTAGTCCTAAAACAAAAAATAGCCTAGCGCTCTTCTAAATCAGGGATGTATCCACGGAGTGGTCAGGGAACCCCTAACCAGTCAATAGCCCATTAATCTGATAGGGACAGAAATTATTATTATGTATGGGTTGTTGAGCTGGCATTGCAAGACCCCTCCCCAAAATGCCCCTCTGCATTCGACACTGCCTACAGCATATAGCTTCGGGGCATATAAGCGTGAAATAATAATGATGTAATGCAAACGCATGTGCCCAAGCCGAACTAACTAAGGAATTACCTCTGAAAATATAAAGAAAAAAATTGAAAAATATAGCCAAAAGTCCGCCTTTTCGCCCTTGTCGCCTCCGTTATGTTAACCAACACATTGTGGCTTTTTCTACTTTCGGAACACAGTTTATGATACGTGTTCCAAGCTGTAATTTCGTTTAAATTCCCACGATTTATTCAAATAAAATACTTTTTTAAAATACTTTATTTTTTTAAATACTTTATTTTTTTGAATACTTTTTTATTCAATAAAAAATTATTTATTCAAATATTTTAAAATCCCACTTGATTTATTCAAAATTTTAGGTTTATTGCTCTAAAAAATTTTTTTTCTTAACAGAATTGTAGAATCCACATATAGTTTATTTACAGCTTGAACAGAATTTTGTTTGTAAAATGTATGATTTCCTAAAACTTTGTCCTTGCGCCGCTAGACCTCGACTACACCCCTGATTAATTGTAATAAAAATCCCCCACGAAAAACTCACAAAAAACTCGTCCCGGTGGCTTTGTGTGTTGACCATTATTTGGCAATTGTGTTATCCCTATGAAGGGTAATAATATCTTACACTGTTCAATTATTATGTCTACTCTCCGCTTGTGATCAATAATAAAATTTATATTTAGATCTCTCGACGATCTAACGACGTTCGTTCAGAAATAATGCCGCTTTTCTCTGGAAGTTATGATCATTATCGTCGGTGTGCGCAGATGTATCATTTTCTATTTTTATAAGACATTACCAAGCACACACGTTTAGACATTGCATCACGCTGTTAATAGGACATTGCGACAGCTTTTCTTTTTCAACTTGATATTACGTAACGTCACCCGTCAAGATTTCGTCACCTAACTTTCTCAGCAGTGCGGAACGAATGCGACGTTCGTACATGAAAGGGTATTCGTTATGTCAGCTGCTTCATGTCGCGTTGTCAAAACGAAAATACAGTAAGACTCATATATAACGAGAAGCTTGGAACCAAAGAAACTGTTCGTTATATCTGATCGCTCGCTAAACCCATTTTGGAATTCAAAATTCTAAATTTTGAAAATAAAGTCTATATAGGTAACATACATCTGTGTGCAACTTGCGTACCATAATATTTAGCTTTAAATTTGCTTAAAATTTAATAAACGACGTATTATATTATCACTATAACTTCATAATTATAATTTCAATATAATAGTCTAAGTATAAAAGAAAAAATCATAAAAAAATATTTTAGTAATTATTCCCAAAATTAACTTCATTTAAAGATTCCTACAGTTGTGTGCTTCATTATGCAGTATTTCTGTTCATTATATGTTTGTCGTAAAATGTTTAGCGTATTAATATGCAGATACCCGTGTAATCCAATACGTAAAAAGTTGTTTATTGTAAAGTCCTTCTTATGTACTGTCCGTTCACGAAAAGTAGTCCGATGAAACAGCTAGAAATAACGGTAGGTGACGTCACAAACGGCCTAGCCGATTACAGTAGAGGGGGACCCAATTTCAGAACTTGTTTTTAGTGAACGTTTGTCGGCGCCAAAATCAAGTTCTGAAATGTGAGTCCTCCTCTTCTGTAATGGGATAGTCCGTTTGTAACGTCACCTCCCGTTATTTCTAACTATTCCATCGGACTACTTTTCGTGAACGGTCATACACACCTGTCAATTTGTACGATTTGGCTGCACAATGTACGCAATATAGCCTTTGGCTGAATTGTACGAGTACACGGATGGTCGGTGAAATTGTACGAGATTTACACGCCCTGCGATGACGCAGTGGTGACGTGTTTGCCTATTGTGAGGTTTCCCGGGTTCGATTCCCAACAGGGCAAAAACGCTTACCAACTAACTACTCACCGTGGTTCCTGAGGTAGTTTCCTAAGCTTAAGGAGTTCGGAAAACTGCAAGTCCCAGCGCAGTATGACCTTCGCTCTCTTCGCGCCGTTAAATACAAACAGACTCCAAAATTTACGAATGAATCACGCAACATATGATTTTATTTGATTTTATTTTGAAAACGAAAAGAATCCCCCCCATCCGATGCAGCACTTGTATGGCTGGTTGGGGAGAGCTTAAAGAATTTTTGATAATAGCTAAATCGATTAATTATGAATACTTAAAGTGAAGTGAAATACGGAATACTAATCAGTAATTTTGTTTTTTCATCTTAAAGTCGCCATAGTTTTTATAGCTTCCATTATATGTCGCTGTGTTTTAATAATTTTATTATAATAATAATAATTATTATTATAATAATTTAATGATGTGTTTTCATTTTTGAAAATTATCTCGAATTTTATTTTTTTATTTAATATAACATATCTGTAATTTGTGCATAATAAGAAAGCAAATATAGTACCCCATTCGATTCTGAAAAGATTTCATCTCATGCACTCATAGTTGTGTCAGGGTACACAGAAAGTTCAAAAGGGAGCTACTAGCGTGGGTTACAAAGCTACTAGCGCGGGTTACAAAGCTACTAGCGCGGGTTACAAAGCTACAAGGTCGTTATCGCATCAACATCCATACGTACGCCAGTGGCAAATATACATTTCACGCGGCGCGTCTTTAAAACTTTTTAAGACTTTCAGAATTGACATATTGGTGGGTATGTATGTATTTTGAAAGTGATGCAAGTTCTAAAAAAATTCTCCAATTCAAGTTTGTTTCATGATGTTCACCTCAATTAAAAATGCATTCGTAATGATTGTTTTGTTTTTTTTTAAGAATTTTATATATTTTGTTTAAAAAAATCTCACCAAATTTGTTACTCGTAATGTTTGGTAAATTTGTTATTCTTTAAATACAGTCCTCAAATTCCTGCTCGCTAAAAGCGATTAAATTGTATTTTACTTAATCGTTATACCAAGCATAAAATGCATAATTTAACTCCAGAAATTTGTTAAACGCGGGCTCATCATAAATGGACCCTACTGTATGTTCATTACACGTCAGTTTTTGAAATTCTTTGTAAGTATGTGCTTTGTAAATTGCATATGCATATAAATTTGAAACATACGAAGAGTCTATTAATTTTTAATTTGAGCAAAATTGAAATTTGAAAATAAAATTCCTAAACAAACATTTAATAAATTTTGAACAGCGTCCTTTTAAAAAGTGTTTAAGAACAGCTAAGAACAGCTCCCAAGCGAATTTGAATTGAATAAGGTCCTAAAGGCAAACGGATTCCCTTTCAAGGACGTTATTTAATTTCAGCTTGAAAGCTGCCTTATGAAAAATAAGTATAACATTTTTTGTAAGATTTTATTAATGATTTAATAATGATAAATAATAGATTTTATTGATGATTTAATAATGGTACATAATAAATATTATTAAAGATTAAATAATGATAATTTATTAATCATCAAATGGCAAGATTTTTGATAGAGCTTTTCACAGCAGACGATATATTTTTAATACACGGGAATTCAGTTAAGTTAAAGAAGCACCATAAGAGTTCCAGAACAGCGCAAAAAAACCCGGGCTGAAAATCAATACGGGTAATATTAAATGCATGATCAATATACGTGGAATGAAAGAAAGCTTCCGAGTGGGAAAGACCCGGAGGGAAAAGAAGCCAATAATAGCCGTCAACGAATTTAGTAGTTTAAATATTTAAAAGCCACCTTAACGAAAGGCAGTAAGATTAGTACAGAGATTAAAGCAAGAATAACAGTGAGGAGTAGGATACTTGGAAATTATCAATTTCCAAGAATGTCTCACGAAAATTAAAACTTACCACTTATAAAACCTGCAGTTTCATATGAAGCAGACGCACAGACACTGACAATTAGAGGCAAAGAATCGCCGAGAATATAGTAAAGGATGGTATTTTAGAAAATATGAGGAGCAATTAATGGAAATGATGAGTGAAGGATTAGAAAAACAAGGAAATATACAATCTACATGAAGAATAGAGCTGGTGACAGAAATAAGGAGAAGAATTACATGGCTTCGATATGTAGAACGTATGGAAGAAGCTAGGATAGTTAAGAAGACAAGAAAGAGAACCAAGTTAGAAGAAGAAGAAAAAAAATGAAGCTCTCTAGGAAAAGATGTCTAGATGAAGTAGAGAATAACCTAAAAAGAATGCGATTAAGAAAATGGCGAAAGAAAGCTTTGGCCAGAGGAAAGTAGGCGACGATATTTAAGGAGGTTCTTTAGCCAGACGATTTATTCATGGGGTGGGAGGGGGGAGACCTTCATATTCCCCTTTGGCCTTCAGAAACTGTAGAACTAGAAGAAAAAAACATTTTAAAGGCACTACCACCACCATACACGGATTTATTTTTATTTTTTCAATCTTTTGAATATAACCTGCCGTTAAGTCCTCGATGCCGTTCAAGGTGATCCATAATACAGTCGGGTACGTAAATAAGTTTACGTAAATAAGGTACGAATATACATTCAAATATAAAACACGAAAACCTGAAAATATACTTCAATGAATGAAGGAAAATAAGAGCTCTTAAAAAAGTTTTCAATGAAATTGAAAACAACTTTAAAAGCTAGACCATATTCTTTAACATTTTATTCAATATTCCCATATTGGATTCGTCGTAATGCACCATGGGAACACTATGATGTAATAAATGCTCGATTTCATTACCTGTTCAAACACAACAGCATGCACAGAAAATTTAACAGGATGGATGGAGAGGTTACAGAGCTCAAATTTTATATGAATGTATTATGCATACAACATTGTGGTTTTCATCACCCAAAACTTAATGCGGGGGTTAAGACCCTAATCACCCTCTCCTCCACTTGCACATGCCACTTCCTGCAACTAAAACAAATTCTACAGGAAGTGGAATTAAAAGCAATAAGCTTCAAAACTTGAAACCACCTTTGATAGATATTCAACTGATTATTGGTTACATATTTGCATCAATAGGTTCTGCTGACGATACCACAAGGAATGCTGGAACTGAAGTTTATTCTAAATATTTTTCATCTGCGGTGAAAATTTTGAGGAGGCTTCGGTTGCTACTAGTACCGGAAATAAGGTAGCCATCGCAAGTGACTCATAAATAGCTATTATTGCTTTCACTTCCACATATTTCACTGGCTCTTTCAGGGCACAGTGCTATCAAGAGACTATAAGTTATGCAATTGACAACGGGCAATCAATTACACTTCAATGGATCCCCAACCTATGCAAGTGACAGCGGTAAATCAGTTACGCTTCAGTAGATCCTTAGGCCCTGCGATGTGCTTGAATATCATAAGGCAAACCAACTTCCCAAACAGAGATCATCCCCCACGAGAACCACCAATAGAATTACAAATTATACAAGAATTACTAAATATAGTTTAAAACGCCAGAGACAATTAAAATAATTTGATTAAATTACTGGGAAAGTTGTGTTTTTCTCCTTTAATGATCCATAAACAACAAAAAAAAAAAAGATTTCAACGAAGTTTGGGGTCGCTTGCTTCAGATTTATGAGAAGACGTAACTACTTGTAACAGCATCTCCGTAGAATTAATCTAATTAATTCAAGGACCTGCCTCTTATATGAACTTGACCTAATAACAGGAAACCATTTTATTTACTTACATGCCCTAGCCCACACGATGTCATGATTGATATTTCTATGAAAAATTCTTATTAAATTTTTTTCAAACAAGTCAAATCATCAATAGGCTTCTAAAAATTGTCTACCTTTTTTATCTTTTTTTATTTTTAATTTGCTAAATACTTTTGGTTCAACATCTTTTAACAAATGGTAATACAAAATGTTTACATAATCTTGTTACAGAATGCCCATCCTGGGCGCCCATATGGGGGGCGGGCAGAAGGTGCTCGAGCGCCCCCTTTAGCCGTTTAAAAATTTGATTTGCTCGAACCTGCTATGCATTTATTTTCAAAAGTTTTACAGTCACATTTTAAAATAAGGTACTTTTTAGCTCATTACTAATTGTCAAGCAGTATCAATTATTTTTGTAGCGTTTTGGTATCTTGTACATTCACTAAACTTCTCGACAGCTTTGAGAAGGAGGTAATATTTTTTCTCAGGCCCCCCCCCCCCCTTGAAGTACTCGTTAATTTTTCTCAGAGTCCCCCTAGAAGTACGCCCATGATGTCCATACTTGTTCACATATTTTATGTTTATTAGATAACCTTTCCTCAGATTGGTTCAATTTATAAGCTTATAGAAATTTATTTTAATCAGACCCGATTTATATCGTTTTTGACATATAGATGAGATTACCCGTACGCGATTGTACCATCTAACACGGTGTTTCCCACCGTGGAGACCACGCCCCACAGGGGGGCAATTTGATTGTTAAGGGAGCAATTCGAAAATTTGTAATATATAATATATACAGATACTATAAATATAAGTGGTAAGTATTTGTGTTTTATTTTTATTTCTTTCAGTTTTAGAAGCATCGTTTTCCAGAAAATTTTGATAATATAATATATATAATTAATATAATTAAAATAATTAAAATATAATATATATAATTAATATAGTATACATAATTAAAAAATATAATATATATAATTAATAGTATACATAATTAAAAATATAATATGTATAATTAATATAATATACATAAATAATGTAATATATATAATCAATATAATATACACAATTAAAAATATAATATATAATAATGATATGATATAATTTTAATTTAATGTTTTCATTATTCTGTTAAAAATGCTTTTATTATGCAAATATGGCGACGGCGGGAGAGGGGAATAGCAGAGTTTTTGGTTACTATAAAAGGGGGTCGCGGATTACTTGGCTACTATAAAAGTGGGTCGCGGCTTGAAAAAGGTTGGGAAACCACTGATCTAATCTTTGCCATCGTCCTTTAGTTAAGGACACTGATTAGTTTTGCGAAGGCTACTGTCAAACAGTCTAATACGACTACGCAGAAGAAATCCTCACCCATAAAAATTATGCAATCTCTTCAATTACAATTAACGATGTGTAATATGAACTGAATCCCTTCCTTTTTTTACAGGTTATGTACTTGAAGTTACTGACAGCTACGTCATCTGCCAAAGCATATTGGGAACAGCTCAGCTTGCAGGGGCCGCTATATGGGTGATCGAACCGTGGGCCGTCAGGTACGAGAAAAAGAGGGCATCTCAAAAAAAGAAGTCGTCACCAGAGGAGGAGCAGCTGGTTTGAATATGCGCAAAAATGACATTTTTTGAAGTTTCAACTTTACAAGATTGCCAATGAGAAAAGTGCTAATTAGACGAATTATTGACGCTAAGTCGAAAAAGTCTTTATTTTCTGCATATTGATATTGATGCTAATCAACATAAACAGGGTGATTTCCACGGCATTTTTCTTATACCTCAGGAAGGGAGGTATTATTTGTTGCTATAAATTTTTATGAAATAAAACCAGGTTTCTTTTAAATGGATTTAAGAACAACAACGTTTTAGACGTAGCAGAAAATTTCAAACACACTAATCGACGTACGTTTCGGACAGACGTTGGCCGTCCCTCGTAAGAAATTCGAGTGATCCAAAACTAAACAGCACTGAAGTGTTGCCGTATCAGCACTGATGCGACAACAGTTCTGATACGGCAACGCTTCAGTTCTGTTTAGTTTTAGATCACTCGAATTCCCGACGATGGACGGCCATTGTCCGTCCGAAACGTGCATCGAGTAACGTGTTAAATTTTTTTCTCCTACGTCTAAAATGTTGTTTTTCTTAAATCCATTTATACTGCGTAGTGTTACGTCACCAATCAACCTCAAGTTTCTTTTACTAAGTCGTCGAACAAACAATGCTCTATATTATTCAATTCCCAATATAATTTAAGAGCAAAGCTCAGACTCCAAACTTTCATTCATCATTTATTCATTAAAGCAACTGATTTTTAATATATATATATTATAAATAAAAAATTCCTCAACAAGTATTACAATTATGCCTCTAATGTCGCCTCAGTAGTCTAACGAAACATCCATTATTATACAAAACGAATATTAAAGCTAAAACAACTCATCAGTATAAGTACAATAAACAAACTAACTGAAGCAAAATGGTGATAGACATAGTCACTGCATACCATTGGCGTATGCAGAAAGTTCATAAAGGGGGTGTTACAGAGCTACGACTCCATATATTATATGTATATATGCAAAATTCCATTGCAGTGGGAAATCATGAACCCTATCAACCTCCTCCTGGGTACGCTAGTACAGCAGAGGGTTAAATGATATTCAGCATTTTCAGTCCTAAGAATTCTGCTGTTCATCAGGGACTAATAAGACTCTCTGTTATTATGATTGCCTTTTGTATTCGCACAGTCATTAGGGATAACTATTAATTCCGCTTAAGTGAATCAAAATATACAGCAAGGGTTTTTTTTTCATATAAATTTTGGAAGTATTTTTAAAATTCCGTCTTCACCATTGAAGCTCATGCTTACTTGCCTCTAACAACTAATATACTTCGTGTGTAGGAAATGGCAATATGTTGCAGCTTGATGAATAGTGATTAAATGAACAAATACATAAACAAACTCTCAATTTTATATAAACAACCATTGCAATTACAAAAAGTGTCGAAACCGTGGTCTGCGCGATAAGATTATGATTAAAAAAAAACAAGAGTTTAATATTAATGAGCACTGTATATCTATTAGTTACTGCTTTAGTTAGTTTGCTAAACGTAATTAGGCTGATGCGGGGCCGGATTTAGGATACCAGGCGCCCTGGGCACAACGATGTTTAGCTTCCCCTCCATTGACGTAATTAAAAAGATAACCCTCCAGAAAATTTCTTCTAAGTATTGAGGTATAATTCAAAAGGATAAAATTCTGTCGTCGCGCCCCACCAAATGCGACGAAAAATTGCGAGGGTAGGGAAGGAACGATATGTATTTTTAACGATATTTATGATTAGCCTACATTATGTGCATTATTATAAGATAAAATAACGATATTTTTATAAATAAATTTAGTTTATTTCACGACGATTTTTTGGATATTGGGAGAAGAGGAGGAAGGGCAGGTGCAGAGCAAAATTTCAGAGTGGCCACAAAGCTTGAAAATTTCACTTGTAAGTTTAAATTTGTTAGGACGAAATTTGAAAATTCTCTTTTTAAAATAAATAAATAATTATATCTAAACACCCAGAAGCATATAAATAGACAAATAAATAATAAAAAGAAGCACACTCTCTCTCACTGTTTATAAATATTATATGCTTAGATATTGTAAATGGGTTTTTTTTAAGATATTCTGCCGCTCTTTATTTGATTATTCCAGATGAGATTGTACTTCAAGGTATATATGTACACTGCGTTTACCCTTTCCATTTATGATGCTCAAAATAATTAACGGACATAAATACACAGAAATATACACATAAATGCACAGAAAACCTGTTAGATTCTTATTATGAACATCTTGGTACTTCTTAATCCTTTGGTGTTGTTGCCAAAGAGGAAGGTGTTACTGCTGCCACAGTAGGTGTCGCTGGACGTAGGTATCGTTAGATTTAGATGCTGCCTCTTGAGGAACGTTAATTATTATTATATTTAGTTATTTATTTTAAAAAGAGAATTTTCAAATTTCGTCCTAACAGATTTAAGCACTTTTTACTTGAAAATAAGCATCTTTAATATAAATTTATTATTTTCAGGGGGCGCAGGCCCCCTACCTGTATCCAGCCTTGGTGGAGGAGCAGAGATTGTTTCACGCAATTTTTCAGAATTTCAGATTTAGACAAAAAAGGGTCGGAGGACGCCTTCTCGGAACGAGCTGATCGACAGAATTCTACGGTAAATAATTTGCAATTAAAAAAAAAATCCGCAGCCTCTTACGCCCTGGGCAAGTGCCCAACTTGCCCATTTATAAATCCGGCACTGAACTGATGTAGTATCCTATGGAATATTTATATCTGTCCTTATTTATAGTGGCCAGATAGCAAAGATCGTCCTAAGGACAACCTGAGGATGTCCAGAACGTCATATGGACATCCAAAGAACGATCTTTTTTTGTTTGGATTTTTTATGGCGCAAGAGCATCTGGGCTATATTGCGCCAAAAGGACGATCTTTGCTATATGGATGTTTATATTGAATTTAAAATATGAACAGCACGTTACTATATTACCATTCTAATATCAAACCCAAATATGAAGCTACATGTCATTTACCCCCGTATCGTTTAAAGTCAGATTTTTCATGTTGCTTGATCGCATGAACATCTCATTTCATTTAAATGTAATACCAGTGATATCTAAAAAATCTGGATTTGACATTTGTGAAACTAGATTTTATATTATATCATAGTGTTGATACCAAGCAACTGATATTTACTAATGTGAGCTTATGTATACTAGACAACATATGATAGATGATTTAAGCACTACGTCTTTTTCTTTTTTTAGGAATAAGGTTATTATAAAATATTTTGTACTTAACGAAGCAGTTTTTTAAATATTTTTGCAGAATTTAATAAAACAACTTCTAGAAAAATGAATTGTATCTCATGGTTAAATAACATTTTAAATGTTTAAATAATAAATTGAAAACATCTTCTGTCGAGATTACAAAAATTTAAAAGGTTTTTAAAAATTCTGCCAAGTTGAATTTTTTTAAAAAATTACAATACTTCTCTATACAATGTTTTGTTTTTTTTGCCACCCACGTTTAAGTAGCTCGAACTAGAGCTTTTATATATATATATATATATTTGGAAAAAAAGAGGCGCCGTCCTCATCCCGGAGTGGACCCAGGGTCCTCGTGGGGACCCTGGTTCGAATCCAGGATGAGGACGGTGTCACTTTTTCTCCAAATATAAAAAAAAGCTCTAGTTTGAGTTACTTAAACGTAGGTGACAAAAATTATTGTATACTAAATTCCCCCACGAAAAAACTCACAAATTATCGCCCCGGAGACTTTTCTGTGTAGATCATTATTTGACATTTGACAATCCCTGTGAAGGTTAATAATATCTTACAATACTTATCTACCCTAAAATGTCAAAGGGGTGAGGTATTCAATAACTAGACACATACAGGGTGAATTATAAAGAAAAGTATTCGGTTTTACATTTACAGTGCAATTTACTTGCAGAAATAATTATACCAGATGTGAGAAAAATAGTAGTTCAAAAAAAGTTAGCAAAAAAATATTAAAACAAGGTAAAATAATCGTGTTAAAATATATTAATAAATGTGTGAAAAAATAAAAAGTCATAATCTCATCTCTCATTTTCAGACTGAATGTAGAGCCAATTAAAACGTATATAAAATTTCCTCAGTCATCGGATAGGTTAGGAATAATTGAAGATAATTAATCTTAAGCTGCATGATTTGTAACAAATACATATTGGCTAATTATAAAAATGATTGCATGAAATCTTAATACCTCGATTCTTCCAAGGATGCAACTAGTTTGGAAGAAACTTGAATACAAATTTTAATAAAAATTTAAAAGTTAGTTTGTCTGCAGTAAAAACGCTAAGAATACCAAGGAGCTTAAAACATTAAATGTAGTTATCTAAATTTGAAACTAATAGTTTATAAATTAAATTACTTTTTTAGTTGTAAAACTAATAATGAAGTACCTGAATTCGGTACAGTAATTATATGATTTTTGATGATAATGTTTCGCAAGGTATTCCATATGATACTTGCCTAGATACTCCTCATAAAATATTCTCTTAGATACTCCCCATGCCAGTGGTCGGTATCTGCAGCTAGCGAGTCAAATTTGGCTCTTTGGCTACTGAGTGTCGCTCTTTCACTAATGACGTGTTTAAAGTTTTTTTTATTGATTTAAAAGCCAGGATTTGTTTTCTCTATTCGGTTCTACATATTCATGCAAACGATTTTTTTCAAGCATGAACCCTATCAAAGGAAAATCGAGAAATCATCTTGTTTATGAGAATCTGGAATCATGCCTGAAATTAAAAACAACAACATACAAATCTGGCTTACCCAAACTTTCCAAGGAAATGCAAGGAGATTCTTCCAATTAAACAAGACAATGTTTTAATTTTAATAATAAAAAATAATTTTTATCTATAAATAAGATTATGTTAAAGTATGATATCTAGTTTTAATCAGTGTAGTTACTTTTAACCAACTTCTGAAAACGTGGTTTTTTGTTTAGAAATTTGGCTCCCAAAAG
Organism: Dysdera silvatica; assembly: GCA_006491805.2. Classification (NCBI taxonomy): domain Eukaryota; kingdom Metazoa; phylum Arthropoda; class Arachnida; order Araneae; family Dysderidae; genus Dysdera; species Dysdera silvatica. Next base: position 65,879,320 of record QLNU02015003.1, on the reverse strand, counting down.
AAATCTAAGTCGTTGTGCTGCTAATATTTGGCTCTTTTGACTAATGAGTTGGCCGACCACTGCGCCAATTCTTGAGATAATTTCTTAATCTTCGTGTGAAGTGCTTATGATTTCGCAATTTTCATTATGTTCTATTCAATGGAATTTATTTAATCCTCAACGGAGAAATTCCGGATACATCAATCATTTCAACACTACAAGCACTCAGTACACATATTATGTAATCACGGGATATAAATTCTGATAAACGCATATCATGCAAATATCCACAAAAATAGGTATGTAACGGAAGTTTAGAAAACATTTTTTTTCGAAACCGTTATTGTAGTATAGTCGAAACATTATTGTAGCGTATCACCTTAATGTATATTTGTATGTATTATACTTTTGTCAATAAACGAAATTTTAAGAAAACGCTTGAGGCTGAATTTTTTTCTGTTTTAATTTCTATACATATAATTTTAATATCTTATCTATATATATAGACATATAATTTTAATATCTTGACCTCTTCCTGAAATGCATTTTTATTGTGAAAAATATTTTTTAGAATTCTTTCAAAGGTTATTCAGCACTAATCATAATGTGGGTGTGATGTGGTTATAATAACTAATAACATTAGTTATTATATGGTTATAATAACTAATATTATTAATCAGTAAAAATAATTGTAATTTAGGATTTTGTTTTACCTTACTTCGGAGTTTTCATTGCTTGATAATTGTACCATGAGCGTCCATACGAATAATTCTACGGGGACGGGGGGGCTGAGAAAAATTATTACCTCCTTCTCAAAGCTGTCGAGAATTTTAGTGAATGTACAAGATACCAAAATACTATAAAAATAATTGATACTGCTTGACAATTAGTAACGATCTAAAAGGGGTCTTATTTTATAATGTTACTATAAAACTTTTGAAAGTAAATGCATAGCAGGTTACGGCAAATAAAATTTTTAAACGGTTAGGTGAACTCGAGCCCCCTTCAATCCCCCATATAGGCGCCCATGAATTGTACTGCACGGGAAAATTCAGTTAAAATTAAGGTTGGTTGGTTGTTTGGCTTTTTTATGGCGCAAGAGCATCTGGGCTATACTGCGCCAAGAATTAAAATTAAGACGTTTCAGAATTTTTCAGCACCAGGACCTTAGACAAAAGATAAAAAAAATGTAAAAGAGCTGGGCCTAGTATATGGAAGTAACCATCGAAAATAGCCTTTCTGCACATGGACCCGTAATTACCTTAGCAATATCCTGATATTGCTGTAAGCGGCAGTTAACGTCCTAAGATGCATGATTCTAATATGAATTCGAAGGAATGACCAGCAGTTGGTGGATTAGGGCATAACATGAAAGTAATGGTGGTAAATTACAGCATCATACGTCAGTGACTTTATCGAATTACAGCAATATTGTTGATGCATTTTCACAATGATGCTGTAATTCAAAACAGCATTGAATGAAACTAGCTACCACTTTTGTATTGAGTATTAGGAGGGAGTCAAGTCGCTCACCTAGAGAATCGATGAATCATTCTGTCTGTTAATTATAGATGGTAAGAATCACTCAGTGATTTGATCAAAGAATGATTTTGCGCTCCTCCAGTTTTGGAACATTCCCAACGTTAAAAATGTTATTATTAGGGACTAGTTGATAAAATGCATTGAATCGCACAGTTTACATCGTAAATCTAAAGCGTCCTTATACACGGTTTATGCATTATCTAAATGTTATGTCAGACAGCATATCGTGCATATCCATAACCACCCATGGTATCAATTCACCACCAAGGGGATCTACAGCGACTTTACATATCAATAAAAAATCGAATTTTATTATATTTAATTACATATCAATAAAAAATCGTTAAAAAATCGAATGCTTTAAAAGAAAGAAGCAGTTAAAGTTAATTAAAATAATGCTGTCTAAGCAATATTCCATTCTTCTTGAAGCGCCGTTATTTCGTTCAATTTGTAGATTAATGTTTAAAAACATTATTCCAGTGAAAAACAACTTCATGAAAATAAAAATATATTTTTTTTTAAATTCCCGCATTTTAATACACCTCCTTTTTCTTTTCATAGTTGCAAACTTTCGTGAATAATTCAAAAACGCATAAAGTATGATCGACACGAACGATAGTACTTCGTAAAATTTCGTGACTGGTAAAAAGTAACTGACGTCTGTATCAGAAAGATCTGCCATTATTCGCCGATGAAGAACCTTTTTATCCACAATAAGTATTATGTAACGTTGTGAAAAGTTCGTGTTTCATTATCCCACGGGTGAGCTCCCAACCAAAAATTCCGAAACAAATCTTGTTTATCCATACGTTATAAATATTTTAAACGTATTCATCCAGGATATCCACACGGAATTTGAAAAGTTCTAACAATGAAATTTTAACTAAGGTCGGAAATCAACTATCTGAACAAGGTCTCCAACGCCTTTTCTCAATTTCCTTAGAATTTAATGACAATAACTTTATTCCAACTTTTATGATCCCAATGGATTTCTTACGACTAGTAAAATTAATTAATTAATTAATTAATTAACTTATTTATAAATATTTGTTTCTTAATAGTAAGATTAATTTTGACCAACCTTGTCTCTATATGGGAAACAGTAACGTCTAAACGGATGGGCAACCTGAGTTCGATCAGGGGCCAAGACTCAAATAAAGGCCCCAAATTGACAAATTTGTACAATATTTTTTTTTTAAAACGCGGGGACCCTGGTTCGAATCCAGGATGAGGACGGCGCTTCTTTTTCTCCAAAATTACACAAGCTCTAGTTTGAGCTGTAATTAAAACGTGGGTGGCAAAAATTATTGTATAATAAATTCCCCCACGAAAAACTCACAAAAATCTCGCCCCGGAGGCTTTTCTGTGTTGACCATTATTTGGCAATTGTGTTATCCCTGTGAAGGGTAATAATATCTTACATCTTGACAAATTTAGTTTATCACATATTACATATTTTTTAATGCGGAAATTTAGAAATTTAAAAGTTAGTATAAAAAGCGGCTCAGTAGAAGCGTGTTTACGGCGTTAGTAGCCCTGGGCGAAACAGATTTTAGCGGTCCTCAAAAGAGAAGCGTTTAAAATTAACCTGTTAACCGGGGAATAAAATTTTGTGAAACTCGTTTCACACTGGGGACTTTTTTTCACAGTGATAAGTAATGTCATCACACCATCACGCTAGGATTAAATATATAAGAACTACATAAAACGTAATGCGTTCAACATAATACGGTTAATTTCAATGACGAAAAATGTCGTCATTCGCATTTTGGTAGTCTTCTGGGCATGACGAAAAATGTCGTCATACCCAGTTAACAGGTTAAAGCAGAGTGGCAATTTTCGACCACAGCACATGGAAAAGGGCCTTGCGATGGAGTAAGGGGTTCTATAAAGAGATTGCCAGCTCATGCCAGTACGAAAATCGAATACTTCCCCCAGCACAACTTTTTAAGTGGGCAGTGGAGAACATTATCATTGTAAACTTTGCATACTCAGCTTAAGAAGACTATGCTGAATCAGAATTGTTCTTGAAGAACCACTTTGATCAAGAAGTGACTATTAAAGGAACACAGCGGTACCATGCATTCATTCTAAACACCACATCAACAATATTAGTGAAATTTTTTTCACAGACTTCACATTTTTTGGAAATGCAAGTGTCGAAATCTCTTGATCAACTTCAATTAAAAAATGTAACAGGCTGCATAACTGTAGTGTATGAAGAAAAGTAGTGGCTGCTATAATTTTTTTAGGTTCATTTTATGGTAATAATATCCGCAGAAGCAATCGTTTTTCAACTATTGTGGACTACTTAGATAACTCAGATCTTGAATTAAGCGACAATGATGAACCAGCGAACGTTGAAATTGTGGACAATAATCTGCAATTGCCTGAATCGGAAGATGACGATAAGGATTTGACTGACATTCTGTACAGTTCCTGTAAACAAGTAACATGGAAGTTGAAACGGTTTGATCCTGACTTACCTACAAAGCTTGCAGATGAGAATATAGACATTCAAAAAACTGCATGGACTCCATTACAGTTCTTTGAACAGCACATTGATGATGATGTATGTACGAAACATTTAATTTCAATATGAATAAGCGGAGTGTTATGCCTTCTGGGTATAGTTTGAATACGTTTGTCAAAGAAATTAAAACATTTTTTGGACTGTCTTTTTTAACCTCGCTGTTAAAGTACCCAAGATTGAAAATGTTTTGGCAAGCAGACTTAGCAGTACCACTGATTGATTGTAAATAGCATGCAAAGAGAGAGGTTTTTCAAGCTGCGTTTCCACTTAAAGTTAGTTGATGATAACCTGATTTCTTCTGATGAGAAAAAAATTAATAGACTGTAGAAAATTGGTCCTCTTATTAAGAAATGTAAACGAAACTATGTGCATCTTACTTTTAACGTCCAACCTATGCATCGACGAACAAATTATTCCATTTACTGGACGATATCAATTCAAGCAATTTTTTCGTGGTAAGCCAAATCCCGAAGGTCTAAAACCTTTTATTTTAGCAAGCCCTGATGTACTCATTTACAGGTTCTTCTTTTACCAAAGAAAGGGAGCTTTTTCTGGGAATGCAAATGAAATTGGAGTTATTAGTGGAGCTACTGTATTAGAATCGATTAAACCCGGTCATAGCCTTTACTTCGATAGATACTTCACATCAATGACATTATTAGATAAAATTTTGGAAAAAGGTATGCATGCGACTGGTACAGTAAATAAAAGCAGGATTCCAAAAGATCGCATACGAAAATTGTCAACGGATGAAACTTTAAAAAGATTAGGAGGGGGGGGGGGTCATCTTCCATGGTGGTAAGATCTGAGAATAAAATCGCAGCTCTAAAATGGTTTGACAACAAACCAGTTCTTCTGATGAGCACTCAAGTAGAATCGAACTAGAAAATGACTGCAAAAGATTCTCCAAGAAACAGAGGTGTTACCTTACGATAAAAAGACCAATTGCTGTTTCAAACTACAATGGTAATATGGGAGGTGTTGATTTGCATGACCGCCTTTTGTCATTATATCTAATGTATGCCCGTACGAAGAAGTGGACAGTTCGAGCAGTTTTCCATTTGTTTGATGTTTGTGTTGTCAACAGTTGGATTGAATATAAACGATGTTATCAAGCTGCAGGTAAACCTGCAAAAGACTTCAAAGACCTGTATGATTTCAAGTACAGCTTACTAAAGCACTCCTAGATGGTAGCATGAAAGCGAAACAGTTGATACATCAGAAAATGAATTTGTAAGTTCGAAACCATCATCAAAAAAAAAAGCGAAAGTACTTTCAATTCCAGGAAAAGCAGCACGATCAGCTCAAAAACATATGCCGGAGCTTGTGAAGAATACCACTACTTAAAGATGTCGGAATGAAGGTTGCAAAGGTCGTACTAGAATACGTTGCCGTACATGTAAAATCTACTTTTGCTTGATACCTAATAGAAATTGCTATGTAAATTTTCATCGTGGGTAAGTCCTGATGTACACAATTGTGCACATGCTCAAAAACACATTAGATTTTAATAAAATTTGTAATGCCAATTTACTTTTCTAAATAGTCATTATTAATGCCTAAATTTATTGGTTTTTCAAATTTTCGACAACTTTGATTTTTCTCGGGTCTGAGGAGAGTAGATACAGTTTCTGAAAAAAATAAATTTGGTTGACATCAATGTGACTCAAATAACGTTCTAAATTTAATAGTTTGAAGAATAATTAATTTGCTGAAACCCTGCGCACTGAAATCACAGTGCATTTATTTTTGCCATTTTTTGACTTAACCACTTATTCCTCGTGATCACAGATGTATCTATCTATTCATTACAATATATGCAAAACTTAAATTTATTTTAAATTATTGAAGGGAGCTCAGGCCACACGAGCCCAGAAAATTCTACGCCTATGCGTTGAAGTGAAAGACGAGAGCATTGTTCAAGAAAAAACTTAAATACAAAGGACACACTCATTTAAAAAAATTTCACTAATAAATAATAGAATACAAAGTAATCATCAAAGACAGAAAAGGCACGTTCTATAGTAATAGACGAAAAAGGAATAGAGGAAATAAGAATGTGGATTGAAATAACATGTCCAAATTATTAGCCTGGGCAAAAGATTTGTTTAAGGGGGCTTATGCCTGAAAAATGGATTTTCTGATACTCTAAACCAATTGTTTCTGGAAATGACGCACAATATTAACAGCTATAAAAGAAAACTTTTCGAAAAGTTTCAGTCTTTATAACTTAATAGGTTTTTTAGTATATGTTGTTTACTTCTTTTTTAAGTGCCATATTTGAAAAGTTCCACGTGGTATATTTTTTAAGTAAAAGTTTGGTATTTTGTTTAAATAATCATTTTTATAAAAATTACTGAAAAATTCTACTTGTTTTTAATGGTTTTGGTTTTAAAAAATGCCAATTTTTGAAGACGATTGTAATAAACGCCTCCAAAAACATACAAGATACAATTCCTTAGTAAAACTGTAACCTTTAATTAGTATTATTGATTAATTAGTAAGTACTTTCAGAAAAAAATTAAAATTATTCACTGAAAATTGCATCTCAAGGAATCTTTTACTTGATACAAAAAAAAAGTTTCTCAAAAATTAGTTTTGAGGAAAACGAAGTTAAAATTAACCATTTCAACGTCCAAATCTATGACATAACTACACTCAAAACCATTTTTTGATATGATACCGTCATCGCATCGGAATAATAAGATTATCCTTAGAAAGATGAATTTTTACTTTATTTTTCAGCTTGCAAATCAAAACATTGATGTTTTCCCCTAAATTCACTACTTTTTCAGGTACAACCCCACCTCAAGCTTTATGGCGCAAGCACATCGTAGCCTATTCTGCTCCAAAATCCCCTGTTTTCAGAGAAATCCAAACCACCGTCTCCACGCAACGGACTACTACTGTGTAGAAAAAATGCAGCAAGCATTAAAGATTTTCAAGAATCGAACACGAGCCATCTACATAGTTACCAAACCCGTTACCCTTCGCCGCCTCAAGGGTGTTTTTTAGTGTTTGTCGTAATTTTTTGGAATAATGTTTTCGCTTTTGAAACGCTAATCAATTGCAGTTGCAATAAGTCGTAACTTTTTTTTTTGGTAACCGCCTCTCATCAGCACTAACACCCAAAGTTCATTTACTTTCTTACGGCATCAAAGTTTTGAAAAAGAAGGTGACGGAACCTTTCATCTGCCTCTAATTAGTCAGAAATGTTAATGACGCACATCACGTCCATTATTCTCACTAATGACTCGCTCAGTTGCTTTGGTGTTCACTCGAAACTCAAAACACCCACAACCTAAATACCTTTAATAAAGTATGGCACTTCATGTATTAGTCACCTGGCTGACGAAGTTCAAAGAAATTCGTATATTCGAAAAGGTGGATATTCCCGCAATATACAAGAATAATTAGTTCAATGATAATTGTGGACCGACAATGAAATTTACCAAAAAATAAGAATAATGAACATTGGTGATAAAAGCTCAGATTAAAGAATGCCGTTTGAAGCGAGCCATCAATTTAAAATGCTATTTAATTACTTTTTGTGTGTGTGTGTTTGGGGGATATTTTAGAAATACTATAGTTGCTGCGAAAAAACAAAATCTGTCGGAAAATGTAACGAAATCAAGAAACATTTTAATTCGAGCATTGCTAGTTTCACCCAGAAACGTAGAGTTTCAAAATTATTTGAAGTGGAAGTAGAGGAAGCAAGCACACATTATATACTTGTAAAAAATCGCAATTTGTTTTAAATTATTGGGCGGCTTAGGCCACATTAGCCCATATAACTCTATATCGATGGTTTTACCTCTCTGCTGTTTGCTTGTATCAACTACAGATTAGATTGATAGTTCCCAAAGCTTTGACAGCATCAACCAATTTTTTGAGCGATAAATGGTCGTGACCAATCCACTTTAATGAACATGGAGAAGAACAATGTAATTTAATGAACATAGAGAAGAACCATATAATTTGATAAACATAGAGAAGAACCATATAATTTGATAAACATAGAGAACTGTGTAATTTAATGAACATATAGGAGAACCGTATAATTTAATGAACACAAAGGAAAGCTGTATAATTTAATGAACATAGAGAAGAACCGTATAATTTAATAAGCGTAGAGAAGAACCATGTAATTTAATAAACATAGAGAAGAACCGCATAATTTAATGGACATAGAGATGAACCGTATAATTTAATGAACACAGAGGTGCATCGTATAATTTAATGAACATATACAGGGCGTCTCAGCACCAGGGTTACAAACTTCAAGGGGTCATAGTACTCATCAAGGTGAACGATAATATGTCATAGAATCTAAAGTCGCAAACCACCCACAGCGCCAGTTCTAAAACCGTCCAGCATGCACAAATATTTACAACCAGTGCATGAGAAGCGCAGCATGCGTTGTCCTAATCAGCTATGCACTTGATCAGCTGACCTGAGTAGTATCTGGCGCTCTTCACGCACTGTTTGTAAATATTTGTGAATGCTGGACGGTTTTAGAACTGGTGCTGTGGGTGGTTTGCGACCCTAGGTTCTATGACAAATATCGTTCACCTTTATATATGACCTCTTGAAGTTTGTAACCCTGGTGCTAACTCCATGTAGTGTATTTCTTAATATTCAACATTTTTACACCAGTCGAACCGGATTATAATGTTATTCAAGGGATCGGCGCCATGAGACTATAATCCATGCATAATTTTAAAATGTTAGCATATGATATTAAACTTAGTAGGTGCCATACCAGGGCATATAATATGGACTTTTATTTTAAATAAGAACTGAAACGAAGTTGGACACTATGGAATGTAAGGGACCGAAGATGTCAAACGAGATTTCTATCGAACTAAAATTTTTAAATAGTACGAGTTTATTTAAAAAAAAAGAAAAGAAAAGAAAAAGAAAGAAAGAATACGACTGGTTGTTGGATGATGTGGAATGATGGTCTGGACGTCAGTGGTTGCAGATTGCAGACATAAATAATGTTAGGGTCTTGAACAAGTTATATGTATGTATATTTACTCAAGACCCGCTTCAAACATAAAATGTTAGCTTTAAAAATGTTGTACATTATATGTTGTACTTAAATTGTACTTAATATTGTGAAAAATTGAATTGTTTGTAACATTGTTTATCTTGTTTGAAGCAAAATAATGATATTATTATTATAAAATGTTTAAATATAACAACGTAAAATCGAACTATTATTTACAATTTTATTACTGCAACACAAATAAAAAAGTTGTTTGTTTGGTGGTTATTTTAAGAGTCAAGAACAATTATGGGATGACGGTACACATACATAGGGGCGGACTGGGTCCTCTCAAAGGGCGAGTACATTGAATTTTTGGAGGGCGCAAGTGCTTGCACATTCGGAGGCGCGAGTCCCATCGTGCATGAGGGCGCACCGGCCCGATCCGCCCTTACACATACACATAATCAGGATAGAATAAAACTTGTTCAGCGAAAGCGTTTTGTCGTTGAAAGGAATAGACAAGTTCATTTCGTCTTCAAAAACAGGAAGTAAAAGAAAACCTTCGCTCAGCACAGGCTACTCAAACTTCTTTGTCTCCCCAACCCCCGCCTTAATTTACGGGAACAAGTTTTTCCACTACAATGTATTGTTTAACGCTGTGGTAGGAGTATGATATATATATGGTGCAAAATAACAAATGCATATATAAGATGAATAGTGAAAAAA
>QLNU02015003.1:65824991-65869447 GCA_006491805.2 Dysdera silvatica | reverse complement strand
TGTATGTTTATATTTGTATATATATATATGTTTGAACTATGTACATTATATTAATCTCTTCTCTGACCTTAATTCTTTTCAACCTTTTTTTTATTTAACTCGCGCATTTGCATTTGCATTTGCTATTTTTCACTATAACTTATCCATTATATAGCAGTGGCTCAATGAGCGCTAGACTTAGATAATTACACATTTATTTCTTCTTTATATTTTCCTTTAATATTCCTTTCTCCAATTCTAATTTTACTATATTTGAAACCTCTCTATTATTTATATATATATATATCATCATCATCATCATCATATTCAACCATTATCTATCCACTGCTGGATGAAGGTCTCTCCAAATGCTTTCCACACAAGTCTATCCTGAGCAATTCGCTTCCACGTCACCCCAACCTGTTTTCTTATTTCATCCACCCATCTAGTTTGAGGACGTTTTCTAGGTCTTCGGTGGTCTCTTGGAATCCAGTTCAGAATTTCTGTTGTCCATCGTTGATCAGTTCTTCTTGCAATATGCCCAGCCCATCGCCATTTCAGCCCTTTTACTTTAACAATGATGTCCTCTACTCTAGTTTGCTCTCTCACCCAAGTGTTCCTTTTTCGATCTCTCCTAGTTATTCCAAGCATGCACCTCTCCATGCTCCTTTGCGTTGTCTGTAACTTTCGTATTGCTCCAACTGTTAGACTCCATGTCTCTGATCCATAAGAGAGGACTGGCAATACACACTGGTTGAAGACCTTTCTTTTTAGACACAAAGGCAATTTTCCCTTCAGGATAAAACTGTTTCTTCAAATGCACTCCATTTAATACACATCTAGTTCTTCCCATGTTGCCTTCCATTAAAATCATCTGGTAAATATATGAATCAGCAATTTCTAGCTCAATGTTGTCAACTTGTATTTTTGTTTCCTCTACAAAATTATTGAACATGATTTTAGTTTTTTGTAGGTTCATCTTGAGTCCAACTTCTTTACTTCTAGTTGAGAGCTCCTGTACCATGTCTTGGAGTTCTGATGGGTTCGTTGAAAAAATAACAATGTCATCAGCAAACCGCAAATGATTTAAATATTCACCATTTATTTTTATTCCCTTGTTATTCCAATTTATCTGCTGAAAAATCATCTGTAAAGCTGAAGTAAAAAGTTTTGGAGAAATGGTATCTCCCTGCCTCACCCCTTTGCCAAGTTTGATAGTTTTGGTATCTTTATGTAACCGAAATTTTGCACTTGCATTTTTATACACACGTTTCACCATGTCAATGTACACATCCTCAATGTCTGTTGATCTTAAAGAGTTGATGACTGCTGATGTTTTAATAGAGTCAAAGGCCTTCTCATAGTCAATAAATGCCACACACAATGGAAGTTCATATTCATGTGTTCTTTCAATTAATTCTCTTAATACTTGAATATGGTCCACTGTACTGAATCCACTTCGAAATCCAGCTTGTTCTCTTGGTTGAGCTGCATCTAATTTTTTCTGCAGGCGATGTGTTAGCACTTTTGTGAAGATTTTATAAATTAAATATTTGAGGAATTAAATATTAGAAGATTTTATAAATTTTATATTTATAAAAAAATATAATTGATATTATATTTTATTGCTCTGGTGGACAAGCACTGTCCACCAGAAACTGCCTTTTGACAGTTCCGATTCTTTGTACATTTTTTCATTAACTAGTCTTGTATTACGGAATTATATTGGCCTGGTTTATGATTATAGTGATAGTGTACATTAAAAGCATAAATTTAGATTTACCACAACTTCCACATAATGACCAAATATTGTAAATAGGGGACAAAACGTTAATTTTATGCCCATTTAAAAACACAAAAAATTTATCCGTTTAATTAATTCCTTTTATTAACATTATCGCAATATTACTAGCAGGACACATTTTTGCGTTGTTGACAATGTTAATTGCAGGGAGGCATCAGGGATGTAGGGGAGCCAGAACACCAATCTGGCACTGCTTTTTTTTTAAGGTCTCTCTGCTCCATTCTGTTTTTCAGCCCCAGAGACGTAGCCAGGAAGGTTTTGGGGGTTGTAACTCCCATTGCAATGAAATTTTGTATATTTAACATAGGAATATATGAGTTGTAGCTCTGTAACCCCTCCCATTAAGCCTATAACCCTCCCCTTATGAACTTTCTGCCTACGCCACTACCCAGCCCTCTCTCAACAATACCACAAAGGACAGAGCATTCCAGCACTGCTTAATTTGCAACTACACCCCTGGAATGCATGACCAGAACGGATGAAATTGGCAAGTTAAATTTTGTAAGAACCGAAGATTGAGATATAGGCAAGTGTCTTAATCTAACGTGGATGAGAGAGAAAGACAGTTGATATTCATATCTGTTGAATGTCTGAATGTTGACTGCTAGCTCTTTAGGGGTCTCAGGTTTATAACTTACAGGAAGCTGCTTCACCGCACGTTTTGTCAAACGTAAATTCTTGAAATATCTAGACTTTATAGAGAGGAGAACAGAAAATAACCAGTTTTACATATTTGCTCAAGAAAGTACTCTCTGTATGATTGGATATACATATACTGTTTAATTTATATTTCTGTGGTATATTCAGCATGTTATGCAGCTACGGAATCAACCCATGTCTTCATTTAAGGCAGGAAGAAGTGCAGAAATGCTTTGTAAAGGCTGGAATCAAGGGATGTTTGATTTTTGTTCAGTTTTATTTATACGTATATTAGTGACTAGACCATTCGACACAATTTTCGTTTTTTTACACACATTTCTTTTCGTAAGGATTGCAATCCTATAATTAAATTATTAATTGCAGAATTTTTCCTTATTTGATGACGGTGATGGACGTTTACAAATTAGAAGGGTTGACAAATATTAAGGCCAGCAAGTTTGTTGGAATGGACGAAAATTTAGAAGTTTTTGCTACGTTTGATACTACTGAGGAATTGTTAGAAAATATGATGGAAAGGGAAAAAGCGATGATGTGGAAGGGAGTGTAAAACTGCCACAAAATTCTAACATCAAAACATATTTTGATGTTTTGGTAAATTTTCAGGAGATCCAAAACTTTGCTTTGAACAAAAATGATGACGAGTTATATAAAAGGACTACAAATATTATTTCCTCAGAAAAGAATATTTGCCATTAAAAAAAAAAAAAAAATATGAATCACTGATTTTTTAAATGAAAATTAAAATAGATGAGGATCAATGCATTTGAAATTAATTTTAATTTTTTTTTATACTGAACCTATAAATAACAGCCACCTCCGAAGTACAGTCACCTTTGCAGAGTCCCGCGGGTGACCGTTATTCGGAGGTTTTACTGTATATATTTATAAAATGTAAGAAAATCCAGAATTAAAAAGGAGTGGATTGTTGAAAAAATAAATTAAAATTTTATAGTTTTCATGCTTTCTGAAAAATAAATCATTTCTTATGTGATATGCATGATATATATGATCATTAAACTGCCAGTTCTTAAACGTCCTTTTTCCTTTATTTATCCTTTCTTGTCAATTTTCAATATGATTATTTTTGTCGGAGGAAAAGAAGATAACGTTCATGCTTATGATTTTTCGAACTCAGAACTATTAAGGCAAGGAAGTTCAACCTTTGACGGTATTTTCCCCAAGTGTTTCTCAGTCTAGGACACGTACAAAAACTTTTTTTACGAGTTTAGCCCTTCCCCCCAATTTGAACAATATTATTAGCTGTAAAATAAAATTTCTTACAAGAGACCTTTTTTCTTGAAAACTCCGTTTTTTCCGTCAAGGCAATACACACCCTTTTGAAAGATGCATAACATTTTAATTTATCAGTACTAATTATTTTTCGATATTACGAATAACAAAATTAAAGCTACTAAAATATTTTAAAGCAAAGTACCTGTGTGGGTTTACACTTCCTCCCTTGAATAAAATCTGAATTATGGTCACAGATGACTTTTAAAAAACTAAATTGCTCTCCCTTCATTCGACAACCCAAAAACTGCCAGCTAGTAAACAGTGTTACTTTATTTACGTGTTCCTCAGTTATAAGTTTTCTTATTGTGTATAGTTTCATTTGCTAGCGTAAAATTGGTGCTATAAGAAAAAAACAATAACAAGATATTCGTAAATCTGGTACTGAACTCAGAACCCAACGTAATGTCAAAAGACTACTTCTTGGTTAACGACCATCAAACTTTTAGCTATTAAACGCCTCGTTCTTTTTAATTTTCCTTTGATCATTATACAATAATGATAAACATGGGCGTCCAACAACAGGAGATTTGTAAAAAGAGTTTACTTATCTCAAATGACCATCTTTATTTTACACACACACATCCAAGATTACATCTTCAAAATCAATGTTCAAAAATTCAATACACAAGAGACTTTCAATATCCAGAACTTCAATGCCAAAAATTTTTACACATGAAAGGTTTATTCTATGACAAATGGTTACATTTACTCTGCAATTACTAGAAACTTTGTACGTGCTATTTTCTTGTTTCGACATAGATAAAAAAATATTACAATAATGATGGTTTTTTTACACTGATTCACAGAGCAAGCATATGCTTGGGTTGATACCCATGAATACAAAATAATGCTTCGTAAATAGAAATTAATAAAAATCAAGGTCATCAGCTTTCGAGTCCTTAGGTGCTTGATTTCGCACTTGCTCTTGGTTATTGTACATGCTAGCAACCTAAAATTATAAAATTTTAAACTTCTGTTATTTCACATAAATGATCAGAAATAGTGAATTAATATCTTACACACTTTTCATTTTTGTTTTATGGTACAAGGACAACTAAAGTTAAGATTCCCAAAAGACTTACAGTTTTTTGTGGAATCTTAATCCTAGTCTCTAACTTAGGTAACCAAACCCTGAACCATAGATCTGTAGAAAAATTATGAAAGGTGAAGCACGCAAACTAGAATCAAACCTAGATTTTTACTTAATAACTTTCGACACCTACATAGAAACAAGCTCAAACTAGAGTTGTTCTTTGTTTAGGGGGAAAAAGAGATGCAGTCCTAATTCTGGATTCGAACCAGGGACCCTCCATTTAGCCCGGAGCGTCCTGACCACTAGACGAACAAAGACAAGAACAACCGTCTTTTTCTCCATAAATAAGGATGCAAGATATTATTACCCATCACAGGATAATAACATTGCCACACAATGAAACACAAAGCCACAAGGGTGAGTTTTTGTGAGTTTTCGTGTGGAATTTATTTTTTTACTTAATAATTTTCGACACCCACTTAGGTATAAGCTCAAACTAGAGCTGTTTTTGTTTAGGAGAAAAAGAGATGCAGTCCCAATCCTGGATTCGAACCAGGGACCCTCCATTTAGCCCGGAGTGTCCTGAACACTAGACGAACGAAAACAAGAACAACGGTCATTTTCTCCATAAATAAGGATGCAAGGTATTATTACAAACCTAAATTGTTTATGTGGTAGCCAAAGATGTTGCCCTCACAAGGTATTGTTATTTGTAATGATTATGCAATTCTAAAAATAATTGCTAATTATTTCGACATATTGGAAAATCTCAAATTGTTTTACTTATATTTTGTATAGTGTTTTCACGAATAATTCTTCAACTTTATTAAATACTTGCAACATTTTGATTCTGCTGTTTTGAGTTCATTATAAAAAATGGGTTCAACTATATATTCACAAAGCTGGAGCTTCATTTTTTATTCCCTACAAACACAGTATGTATAACTATATATATGGGAAGGACATTAGTATCACTAGAATCCCTTCCAGATGAAATAATTTATTTTTGGTAAACATTTCCTTGAAAAATGTAGGCTCAATAATTTTGTACATAATTTTTCTTTTGTGTGTGTGTGTGTGTGTGTGCATGCATGCGTGTGCATGTGAATAAAACTGTTATCTTTGAAGAAGTTTAGTCAAAAACATAAATTTGTCAAGAATTCTAGTATGCATGTACGAAAAGCACAATTCAGGAAAATATTTTAACATACTGTTCATTATAACAACAAATTTTAAATTTCCTTGATTTTGGCCTTTGAACTTCAAACTTCCCAGACTTTTCCCAGTCACGAAAAACTTTTCCGAGATTTTCCATGTAGCCGAACATTCTTCCTGCTGATGGCCCTAGTTTTTCAATGTTTGGGATCAAATATTGACAGTTGACAAATTTTGAATTCTTTACTTTTTGCTCAATGCCTTTTTTCTTTCTTTTTTTTTTACATAATTATAACCATAGAGCTTGTTTGTGGTTTTACGGCTCAAGGACTACAATGGTCATGCTGCGCCGGGACCTACTGTTTTCCGAGGAATCTGAACCTCTTAAGGCCTAGGGAACCAAACCCCGGACTACAGTGAGCAGTGCGATCTTTATGAGATCTCTGAGTAAGCGTTCTTTGCACCGTTGGGAGTCGAACCCGGGTTAACGGCACACTAGGTGAACACGTTACCACACTGTGCCACAGCAGGGCTTATAACCACAGAGACATGTAAACTTAATGCAGTAAAACCACCTTAAATGGCCACCTCTAAACAATGGTAAACTCCAAAGACCAGCCAGTTAAGAACAAAGCACATTCGACAGGACTGACATTAGAATTAACCTCTGAACGGCGAATTCCCAACAACGGAAAATCATCCATGAAAATTATTTTGCAACCAACAGAGCACTCTTTTTAAATTCATATGTAACCCAAAGTGTCAACACAAATAGTTTAATGTACTTACAAGGGTGCTATCAATACTCATTTATCACATTCCAGTCTTTGCCACTGGTCAGGTCTTTGACAGATTAATCGCATCTCTCATTTATTGTCTTTTCTGCATGCTACATCGTCCACTAAAATTATCTCACTATCCCCTTTATACAAACTCAGCCTTGGACCCCGGCCAATCCTATTATGGGTTTGAAGGAGTTTAAAGCTATATTACCCATCCTTTTTTTTTTCCCCCCTTCTTTCAAGGAATTCCATTCAAATATAAATTCACTTTGCATCTTTCAATGAATACAAGGTCGCCATTTGTGACTGACCTTCTGACAATCAACAATTGTCTATTAAAATCTGATGTTTAACAGTTCTGCTCCGTTGTGCATTGTTACCAAAGAAATACACAACTTTGCATTAAACAAAAACTACGACAAGTTATACATAAAAATTATATATTATTATTTCTTTAGAAAAAGGTATTTGCAAAAAAAAATAATAATGTAAGTAAAGATGTGTGGATTAGTACATTTACCATGAGTATTTGTTTCTTTCTTGTTCATTTTATTTCAATATTGAACCTCTAAATAAGTCACCTTCAAAGGGCAGTTATTTTTGCTTGATCCCATTGATAACCATTATTTAAAGGTTTTCCTATACAATCATGCTATGTATGAATTTATAGCAACTGTAAAAGCAATAATACTATTGTTGGGGGTAAAAAAGATGTATATCTACTGACAATGCATAGCATAAGCAAGAGACCATGAAAATCTCGGACACATTAAATTAATACGAAACCAGATCAAGCAATCATTTTCAGTGTATATTTCACCTTTTACATCGTTAAACTGTACAAGTTCTTAGAGGGAAAAAAGTTTGCACTAGATGCGGAAAATATTAAAACAAAATTTAAGGAAAATATAGATAGTCATGTTTTAATTTTATGAAAGAACCTGAAAACTTGCCTGTACAGACGTAGTTGCATCTTCTGCCTTTTTATCATCACGGATCCGCAAGAAACGAGGGAACCTTAATGAAATTCCTTTTACTGGATCAACCTAATCAAACAAATATATATATGACTCAGAACTTTTTTAGACTTTGGTGCATTTTAATAGTCAGAACTCAGTTATTTTCACACTGTCATCAAGATCAGCAAAAGATCAACGTCTGTGGCTAGAAACACAAATAGCTGGTATAACAACACAATATTTACTCACAATGCCACATGCAGCTTTATGAACTGGAGAAATGGACAAGTCTGCACATTTCACTTCCCAAACCTGGCACGCATCAAACCACTGATCAGGTTCCATCGCAGCATCGTAACGATAATAAGATCTGGCAGCTTCGATGGTATGTTCCTTGAAAAACTTTGCATGTACTTCCAAGTCTTCGTCTTTAAAGCCTGTACCAATCTAATAAATGATTCAAAATAAAATATCGATGATTTACTGAAGGATAAAGAAAAGAAAATAGGAGGGGGGAAGGGAAGACACATACTTTGCAAATTGTTTGAAATTCTTCTGTTTCATTATCATAGCAAGCAAGGAGGAATCCTCCGTAGTTTCCAGTGCGTTTGCCTTTACCGAACCATCCACCTATCACCACAAGATCGAGTGTATCTCCGACACCGTCCAAATAATCTTTTTTCAGCTATTCACAATAAGAATAAATGTTAGAATAAAAGTTAAAGAATAAAAGTGTATTTTACTGTATGTTGGTTTGCCTAAAATAAAATTACAAAAAATAAAAAGTCATATGCATGATTTAGAAAAACATATTTCAGCTATGGCAGAACTGTACTATCACAGTTCTGAGAAACCATGAAGGAAGGTAACATAATACCTAGGACATGGGGAACCCTTAATCCCCCTCTACTTTTTTTTTCTTTTTTTGTCTCACGAGCCCTGCGGCGGTCCAGTGATAGCACGTTCACCTAGCATGCAGTTTTCCCATATCCAATTATTGTGTTTAAAAAAAAAACTAATTGTTCACCACAGTCCTCAAGAAGTTTGGATTCTATGGAAAAACATAAATCCCGGCACAGCAGAACCCTTACTGTCCTTATGGCGTAAAAAAAAGGTATCTTTTTTACCCCTTTAATCCTTGCGAGGTGTGTATTGTTTTCACAAAAATCCCCATTTTCCTTATGCGAATTTCTTAATTTCCCTCCGTGTTTACCTACCCTACTTGAAATTGTTTCTTAATATTATCTTTCATATGTTTAGTAATCTACCTCTTCTCTTTCCTTGGGGGAGAGGAGGCAGTCTGATGATGGTTAACGCTGTTCAGTCGTTTCTGGTATGCATATTCTAACCACCTACATCTTCCTTGCTCAACTGTTTCTGGTACCACAAATATTCCGTTGTTCTACATTAGCTACTTTGTGTTTGGCAATTATAGTTCAATACTGTATGAAGATAATTACGACAAACTGAATTTGGTTTTTATTATTGCTTACTTTTCATGTGTAGCAAGAATAAAGTAGCGTTGATTTTACGTTACTCCCAAACATTTTTAGTCAGATTTTCCTTTAGTTACTACATGTTCCACATATTTTTTAGCTCTACAAAGGTACTCATACCTTTAGCTTTTTAGACTATCATCTTCCGCCTTCATTAGACAGAATACTGCAGGGTTTTTAAATTTTCCACTTGTTTAAAATTTTTTTTATTATTATTAAGTTAAAAGATTTCCTTACTACCATAATGAATTTTATTTATTTTAGTTTTTCCTTTTTTTATTTTTAGTTCCCTTGTCTGTAAGCTTTTCCAGTTTTCCTTTCATATCTCTTTGCATCTGCAACATCATCAGGCACAAATTGTCTGTAAAATTGAAGGCTTCAAGTCTGTCCATCGTGTTCTACTACAGCCTCTACATTTATTAAAGTGCAATTGGTTTTTTTTTCCACATGCAAAACATGCATTTACCTAATAATTATAAATGCTTGCTAGTTTAAAATAGCATTACCTAACACCCCAGCTAATCAAGAACACATTACGCTTTTGTTACATATTGCTAAACTTATAATTATAAAGCATTTCTACACAATATATCCGAAATACAATAGTAAATTAACAGTTAAATAATACCTTTAACCAGTTGTGTGATCTTTTGGCAATTTCGTAAGTGGAAGCAACATCCAAAGCTTTCACCATAAGCCCTTCACAACTGCCTAGGAAAAGGGAAACATACATGGAAATATGACACACATTGTTCTTGCAAGTTAATCGAGAGTTAATGGTTAGGTAATTGCTTGTTCTTGTTGTTAATTGTTAGCGGTAAGTTAAATTTCTTGTTATTACCTTTGATTGATTCTTCCAAAAACTCTTGCATTACATCTGTGCTGTTACCATCCATTGACTTTACAAAGGAGAACTCATTCGGCACTTCTTCGAAGCATTTGCGTAACAGATTCCGACGTTCACGCAATGGCTTTTTCACCAATGCTTCACCATTGACATAAAGTAAGTCAAATGCCTGTATGCAGACTTGGACCGTTATTTCGGAATCAGCTGCATCCTAGCAATATAAACATCACAAAAATCACCCTTTTTAAAGAGGCATACCAAATAACACAACTATCTTAATATATACATTATAAGTTTTTATTTTATGGTACAAGGACAGCTAAGATCATACTGCACTGGAACCAACGATTTCCCCAGAGATCTGAATTCTCATTGCCCAGGGAACCAAACTAAGAACTGTGGATCGATATGGGGGAAAAAATGAGTGTTTGGTACTACTTAGATCCAAACCCAGGTTTTCTGCATAAAAATTCAATTACAAGAAAGGACATATTGATAAAAGAATGTATATTTATATATATATTAATGATGCAATAAAAAAAAAGGAAATTTGATAAAAAACAAAATTAGGCCTTCCTTTTCCTTACCTTCCTTTTTCTAGTACTTAAAACTTGGAATGGTTGGATCTGTTGTGCATCTTTGTCCCAGGCAACGACTTCTGCATCCAAAATGCAAGACTTTGTATCGGGGGCTAATGCTTTCGAGAATCGGGCAATAATATCTGGGTATTTCGATGTATTGTCCTCTTGATTTCTGCTGTAAATTTTTATATCGTCATTCTCCAGCTTATGAATCTAAAATCAGAATATACAATATTTCTAAAAGATATCATTCCACTTGCATAAATCATGTACGACAGAAATTAGCTTGTATAATATATACACACCTGCGCTCTTTCTCCATCATACTTAAATTCACAAGTGAATTCACTACCATCGAAACGACGCAGCACTTCTTCAAGACTACTGGCAGGATGTGCAAGCATGGGTTTGAGTGGTATGCCAGGTGTCAATTGACAACGGTTGGGCAATTCAGCTAAACCATCTTTCAGTAAAATAGGTATAATCATATCGTAGTTCGGGCATTCGCTAAAATAACAAAATTATATATAAAAAACTGCCATTTGCCTTATAAAGTGAGAAGCAGAATATTTCAGTTTTCCCACTTCATTTGATAAAGGGAATAGTTTCAGAAACGTTGTATAAGCAGTTAGTAAGTTTTACCTTAAATACAAGTTTTAATACAATATAGTTGTAACCTTCAATACAACATAGAATTCAGTGTGGGGGATTAAATTGGAGAAAGATTAGTGGAGTGCTCTGTGATAGGAAAGTAAGTAGTAGGATGAAAGGAAAATTGCAAAAAACTGTGGTGAGACCTGCAATGTTATACGGGGCAGAGACTTGGCCAATTACAAGAGCGCATGAAAGGAAGATGGAAGTGGCTGAGATGAGAATGTTGAGGTGGATGAATGGTGTTACAAGGAGGGATAAAATAAGGAATAACCTAATTAGAGGTACGGTCAAGGTTGGACCCATAGGAAGAAAAATACAAGAACATAGGTTAAGATGGCTTGGGCATATGGAACGGTGAAATGAGGAATATGTGGGAAAGGTAATGGATAAGCTGGTGGTAAGGGGAAGACCATGGTTGAGATGGAAGGATAAAGTGACGGAAGATCTGGAAGAGTATGGATGGAGTAGAGAAGAGGCATTGGATAGAAGATTGTGGAACGGAAGATGAGCATAACGTCGACCCCATATAAAACATGGGAAAATGGCAAAGTGAAAGAAGAAAGTTTTACCTTTCTTCTCCTTAACCTTTTCACTTCCTTTATCTTTCTAATTTTACTTATACTTTTATTTTCCTATTCTCTTTAATTCCAAGAGAGTCTACTACTTTATTTCAATTATAATTCGACCAGTAACCAAATGTTATCAGTAAGAACATATAACATAAATAACACATTTAGGACATACAGATTATATTACAGAATAATTGCATTACAATCCATCCTGGTTATAGCAATCTCACTTATGAGAAATGAAACATTTGTTTGATTACATTTAAAATATACAGAATGAAAACACTTTACTGCGAGAGAAAATCTTTTATAGCTAGCAACGGTCCAGTAAATTTTCCCTTTAATTTACAAGAGTCTAAAAATAGAAATCCCCTCCTTTTCTTTTTATAAAAAAAAAAAATTCTGAAGTTATGACATTTGACATTCTTACTCCTAAAAATGTTGATCGTTAAGAGATACAAGCAGCAAACAGTCATGAGCTGGGCTATTTGTTCTGCAAATTTTATGGCGCAAGTACAAAAAAAAGTCATGCTGCACCAGGATCTACTGTTTTCCGAGGAATTTGAACCTCTTAAGACCTAGAGAATCAACCCCCGGACTCTAGTTAGGAGTTAGTTGGTAAGCATTCCTTTCTGACAGTAGTTGGGAGTTGAATCCGGGATAACAGTACACTAGGTGAACACATTACCACTGAACTACCTAAGGGTCCAACTAATACATACAAGGCTCCCATTCACAATAAGGAAAAAAAAATTCCCTAACCTTTCCTGGATTTTCTGGTGAAGTTCCTGGCCAATTGCAAACAAAACTTCCAACTGAACTTCAGTTGCACGGAAAACAGCTTTACGTTTGTAGAAAATTTGGCTATTCAAAACAGAAGTCAAAGAAGTTTTTCCTGACTTTTTCAGATTTCACCAAAAATTCTCGTTTTTCCCTGACTTTCAAGAATTTCAAATTCCCTGACAATTCCAGGCTTTTGAAATATCTGGGAACCCTGAAATATTTCAGAAACTCTGCCTGGAACGCTTTATTTTGTACAATTCTTGCTCCCAAGGACATATTATTGTTTGTGGGTTTTATGGCGTTTTAAGGCTTATTGCCATTATTGGTCATTATTATTATTGGTTATTATTATTGGTCATGCTGTGCAGGATTTAATTTTCTGTAGAATTCAAACCACTTAAGGTCTAGGGAACCAACCTCCAGACTATGGTGAGCAGTTGGTCAATAAGAGTTCTTTTTCCTGTTTGTTTGTGGTTTTGTGGCTCAAGGACTACAATGTTCGTACTGCACCAGGACCTATTGTTTTCCAAGGAATGCGAACCTCTTAAGGCCTAGTGAACCAAACCCCTGACTACAGTGAGTAGTGCGATCTTTATGAGATCTCTGAGTAAGCATTCTTTGCACTATTGGGAGTCGAATCCAGGTTCTTTTTCCCTGACAAATAACAAGCAACCTTCAACTGAACTTTGGTTGCAGGGAAAATGGCTTCATGTTTGTGTGAGATTTAGTTATTCAAAACAGAATTTAAGAAGGCCTTTCCTAACTTTCCAAGTTTAACCAAAAAATATCGTTTATCCCTGACCTTTACGGACGATTTCAAATTCCTTCACAATTTCAGGTTTTCCAGATCCTCCAGATGCATGGGAATCCTGCTGGAAATACAGAGAGGCCTTGATTTATCGCACTTCATAGATACCTTGCATTTTACAAATCAAACGGTTTGTTCCGATTCTACATTCAGTTAAGTGTATCAGTGCAATTTTTCCAACACCATGTGCTCACTTCGTATCTTGGTGGGTCATTTTTTAATAATTAATAATGCTATTGTGCTCCTAATAAGATACAGTATAGTGTAAACATAACTTGTATATGCCCTGAGAAAAAACCATGCGCCTCGCTTTAGAACTAAACCTGTGATACTGTCTCAGTTTGCTTGTTGGCATCTCTTCAGCAATGCACAGCCAATTAGGTTCACTTTCGTACATTATCCTTTAATTGTAAGCACCTTGCATATATTAACAAAGTTTTAAAAAGTTCAAGTCTTACCAATATGTGCTTTTCAAAATAAGAGTGTTGCTATCAAGATGTTTCTTAAAACTGTCCTTGGACATGGAAGATGAAGAATTTAAAGTGTCCGGCGGGTAATCTTGGCCAGGTGGCGTAATCGTTATGGCTTGCGACAGAGCCGACAGCACAGACTGTTCTGCAAGGCCGATACGCAATTTTCCAGATAAGGAACGAATAATATACTTAGCTTCGCATTCCCGGCAAGCGGAAAAAAGAGCTTGTATTTTGCTTGTTTTCTTGGCCATAACCTGGAACAATTACAACACCAATATACTAAAAAACCTCCAAACAGTAAATCGGCATATATCAATAAAATGCGTATATAAACAGACATACAGAATTGCCACTCATCTCAGCTATTTCCTTAAACTTTATGAACACGGAAGGCACCGTTAATTTGGGAAAGGCAAACATAACACGCTGATTACCTCGACTGTTCTAGAAAAAAAAAAAGAAATAAGAACTTTTCAATTAAAATTTGTATTAGAAAGTACGTAAGTGCATAATGGATTTTTCCATATATTATCCCTTTGTAGATTATTTTCTGACTAAAATCTTTAGAAAAATAAGACAAAATATTAAGAATGGTAAAAGTTAATTAAGGAATACAGTTTCTGATAGACATTGATGTTCTTCGATAAGAGTTAATTTTTATACTTATTAACAACCATCTGTAATACATCAAACAACCTACTTCTGCTACAAGTCCCAAATCGCCTTTATTAGTTACATCGGCTTTTATCTTATCTAGGGTACGGCCAGTGGCTTGAGCCAGAGCTTTCATTAAAAGAGTTTCACCCACTCCTAATTCGATATTGTGATATTCAGGTGCCAATCTGTTTAAACACAAATATACAGACTGCAGTAAGTCGTCCGGGCTTAAGACAATTACTGATCGAAAATAATTGGCAAGTATCTCGATCATCTTCAACCTACAAGGCAAAGAAAAATTTTATATATATACAATGCCATAGTCAGGATTTAATTTAAGGGGGGGGTTCAAAAATTTTATAGATACAAATAAATTTTTACAGATACAATCATAGTATGCATGACTATAGCCAAGCCCCATTAAAAAATTAGTTTAGGGAAGTGGGAGGCAGTCCCTAAGATCCCCCTATGGATATGGGCATGTGTGTGTATATATATATATATATATACATGTGTGTGTGTGAAAATAATTTTACTACATGACTACATTTTTAATTTTAATAAAATATTCATGGACATGAGCACTAGAGATAAATTTGGGCTCATTTTTCGAGGTCCAGGCCCAAAGACTTGCAACTCCAGCCAACCCAAGCCTGAAATACTTTGTGGGAATTTGAGCCTGAAGCTTAAAATGTAAGTTTAACCCCTTGACATATAATTTAAATTTTAAAAAATTCACTGAACAGCACTATTTAATATCCTTAAAATTCTCATGTACATGCCTTTCTACAATCCTCGAGAACAAATCACATAGTTGTATTCCTTAGTGAATTTCAATGTAGAAAAGCCAGCTTTCAGCTTCAGTTGAATCCGCCTAATGAGCCTGGGCTGAGCCCATTTCATCTCTAATGGGCATAATCAGAGCCTGATGACCCATTTCAGAGGGATATTTCAGAATTGGTAAGTCAAAAGTTGGATAGGTAAATACAGTGTTACCTCTTGTAAGGGATGCCTCCAAAGAAGGGACAATTACTCTGCTCCACAGTATATGTATATATTAGCACCTGTACTTCCAAAGAAGGGACACCTCTATTTAAGGAACAAAATGACCTGTCCTGTGGGTGTACCTTATTAGAAGGTACGTAACACTGTAATAACAATGGCACAGTGCTACTGCTCTGCAATTTTTTTATTTTTTAGATAAAGAGTTGGCAAAAGTAAAAAATTTATATATAAAAATGAAATAACATTTTGAGTTTTTTGGGGCCCCTAAAATTTCAGGGCCCAAATCCCGGGCCTTGGATGCCTTTATGGTAATCAGGCCCAGGGCATAAGATTTACTTATAAAACTAATTATATCACATCTCATATATTGGTTTTAATAGGATTGCTCTCATTTTTATATGATTCCATTAGGATGTATACGACATATCCCTGTGATTCCGAAAGAACATATACATAATATCATGAAGTCCCTACTTGCATTCAAAAGACAAAAACAATACATTTCTTTGTGTAAAATACAGTGCAATAAATCCTATCACTTGTTGTGTATGTGGGTGCATTTTATAATGGAAACACAGCCATCTTAAAGCATCTGGGGCCAAGCCAGGCACGGTTTCAGAATTTTTTTTATTGGTGGGCCTACATTGAGGTAACTGGGAAAGGGGGTTCGTCCCAGTGGCATACATAGAAGGGGGAGAGGCTGTCGGCAGTGGGCACCATGGAAGAGGGGGGGGGATGTCATTTTCGTACATTAGCTTTAACAAATATAAAGTAAAAGCTCCATTAACGGACACCTTTGAAGAACGAAAACCTCCGAATAAGGAATCTATCTCTGGGACAATTGAGAAACACTCCGATAGAAAACGTATGTTATTTTAACATGCATAATAGTTTTCGGTATTTATTTTACATAAACAAATACTTAAATACATATTTGAATTACACCATATATCTCATGGTTATACTCCGAAGTCTACTATACAATACCTAATTATATATTTTTAAAAAAAAAAAAAACATGCTTCAGAATCAACTTGTGTTTTAGCAAAACTAATTTGGGCTCTGAAATGATGCAAAAAAAGAATACAATTAATACTTTCTCATATTTCTTCGCAATTTTATCTCTATTTCTGTTTTTTCTTCAATCTCTACTATCCTCTTATATCTCTGCTCTCCACTATCCTATTATCTTTCTATTCCCTACTATTTATTATCCTCTTTATCTCCATTTTCGCTATTTCTTTCAACATATTCTTTCATTTAATGAATATTTACAACGAAAACTGACGTCGTTATCCCTTTCGAGGTGCAAATTTGTCAATTACTGTGTCAGGATTAATCATGAATACATTACTAAGTTCACGCTCAATGGATATAACGGCTAAGTTATGAAGGCGTTTCCCAGCCATGTTTGCTCGTAGGTGTGTTTTAATACGCTTCATGGTGGAAAAACTCCGTTCATCTGAGGCTGAAATAAAACAAAAAATACATATAAACCTTATATTGATTTACACAGGTTTAACTGCATTCTGCATACATTAACCCAAGCATTTGCACGGTCCATGTGAATATTTATGTTCATGTCTGTATCTTTCTCGCGTATTTTCTTCATTATAGAAAAAAATAATTTTTTAAAAAATGGATTTACGGCAATAAAAATAGAACATTTAACAGTTAAATTGTATATCATACAATTTGGATAATCATGGTAAGCGGAAAAAATGGGTTGGATAAAATAGACAATGGCAAAATAGTTATGGAAAAAGAAGTATGAGAATGGTCTTTAATTTCCTAATTGAGGAATGTAACGACTAAGACCACTGTTACTATTGTGATGTTCGTGTCTATATTTGATCTGATGATAGCCGCAATATTTGTATTAGACTGACCACCTGGGTAGTCGTAGTTAATAAATGCTGCCACCAGCTCGGTTTACAAGCTGAGCGAAATAGACTCATTTGAAGGTGTGTGTAGGTTCTTCCACTTGCGTATGTAGATTTGTTTGTTTTGTGGTTTTACGGCTCAAAGACTACAATGGTCATGCTGCGCCGGGACCTACTGTTTTCCGAGGAATCCGAACCTCTTATGGCCTAGGGAACCAAACCCCGGACTACAGTGAGCAGTGCGATCTTTATGAGATCTCTGAGTAAGCGTTCTTTGCACTGCTGGGAGTCGAACCCGGATTAGCCGCGCAATAGGAGAATGCGTTACCACACTGCGCCACCGCAGGGCTGCGTATGTAGATTGATGACGATAAAGAGTTAGTGGACAACGATTGTATTAAAGAAGCTAATACTATTTTATTGGTAAGGTCAAAGTTCTTGGTACATACAGTGACAGACAAATTCCCACTCTAAGCACAACGCCTAAGTTCTAATGTACAGTATGAGGTACGGAACCGCACCACGTCCATTCGTCCTATTTTTATATCCCATCCCATCTCCCTGTCTATCCACGTGTCTCCTTTTCTGGACATCTTGAATTCTTTTTCTACAATGATCTCATTGGTCGAGATTCCTCACATGGTTACTCCTGATTGGACAGTGTGACCCTTCTTCCCAGGGTTGGCAAGTTTCTTCCAAGGCGGTTAAAACTACTTGATTATAATCAGTTAAAATCTGCATAGACAGAAACTAGTTTCTGCCACGTATGTGGCAATAACTGGCAGAAACCTGAGAAATAATTATTTCATGAGTTAAAACTTACCAAAATACCCCAAATGGCAAAAGGGAATGTATTCTAAAGTAAAATAGGTTTAGTTACAATGTGTATAGTATTTATTCAAAGGTTACATCATAGCAAATTCTATAAATTTATTCTATATATATATAATTTTTCATAGCAGTCTATAGTAAAATATCAGTTTTGGTGCGATTTCCTAATTCAAATAATTTCTTAATTTATTATGAATAGACGAAAAGCATAAGAAGTATTTTTCCAAGCCCACCAATACTGCAGGCAATATTATCACTGTGTGAACAGGAGTTACAAAATCATCATTTATAGTTGTTTCCTTTAAACTAGACCACCACATAGAAGCTGGACATTTTCTAAGATTTTATTGGAGTAGTATGTTTCAGGAAAAGGAGCTGATTTTGCTCAAAAAGCTATAATGTGAAGTACAAAATTTAGGTTAATGACATTAAGGAATTTCCTAGTATTTTCTTCCTGCTCATGTGACAATTTAGATCACATGTACTTTGGATGAAAACTAAAAACTGGCATATATGATGTTGAGTTATTGCCTGATAAAGTTTACTTTTTACCCTTTTTTGATTCATTTCTATGAGATTATCATCAACTATTACGGTCAACCAAATTTCATAAGCATCTGGAATAGAAAAGTCATCTTTCCGAATCTTATACAGGGCAATAGCAATAGATTTTAAAAGCTGCAACAAGTCTTTTTACATCTTTATTAATCATCCGATTATTTATAACTTGAACAGCACCTTTATATATCATCCATATAATTTTCATGACCTGCAAGTTATATGAATGATTCCAAGCTATCCACCTGACTTTTCTATTTTCTATTGCCAGGTATTCGTGGCTTCACAGTGTTTATGCATATTCCTTTAGCCAAGCACTTTGTAACGATTTCTAAAATATTTCTAAACAGATACCCTATGCTTTACAACAGACTTTAAAAAAAGTATGGTTCCATTGGCTGTAAATACAGCTTATCCAATTCGTCATAAATCGCTGAGGCTTTTTTTTTTACAACCCATCTGTGAATGTTGTTGCTTTATTTTTTCATATAGCCAAAGGTTTATTAATGAGGTGAAGAAGGTAAAGAAGATGAAATAAGCCGAATAAGTTAAGTAATATGGCCTTCAGAAATGGTTTTTGTAACAAACCTTTGATTTACTAGAGTATTTTTTAATTATTGAAATAATATAAAGCTTTATAATATTCTAAATTATTGTAATAAAATATATATTTGTAATCTTTCATTTACTAAATGATACAATACTGTTTTCAGTACTTTTATTAGTTTCTGCCAGTTTCTCCCACTTTCTGCCAGTTAAAATCAGTTATAACCAGTTTCTGCCACTGGCATGGCAAAAACTAGTTTCTGCCGGCAGAAAGCCAACCCTGTTTCTTTCCATCCAACATGTGTTTCATCCCCACTTCCCCTCAGCGGCTGGTTACGCTGTTTGAGCATCCTGCCTGGGATTACAGCACCGCCTACAGTGGCCACCCTTCCCTGGACCCTCATTACTGTGGACGGTCAGACGGTCAAAGGCCACTGATTTTTGTTCGGACAAATGGAGGTCTACACAAAGAGGAGATATTTCGGTAGCTAAGACTTCAGATTATTTAGCAATCTTGTACAGTAATATAATATACATGTACAATATAAATGAATGAATTAGCAAAATAACATATTATCAGCGAATACTCAATACGATTTTATACCGAAATAAATATGTATGATCACAGTTACTATGGTAAAGTCAGTATGAATATGTATAAAATACAGTGGGAACTTATTTCTCTTCACTTTTATGCTGATTTTGTAGAAAAGAAAAAAAGTCATACGGAGCCATTTCAGGTTGGTTGTTTGGTTGTTTTATGGCGCAAGGACAGCGAGGGTCATTTTGTGCCGAACAAGGTGGAACCGCACATTCGACCATTTCAGGAAAATAAGGTGCTTGTGGAAAGATTTGAGTTTGATTTTTAGCTATAAAAAAAAAAGCTGATATGGAGAGTGCACAATGAGGAGTTGCATTATAATGGTATAAGATATAGGCATTCCTTTTCCAGTGTTCAGGTCTTTTCTGAGGAATAGCCTCCCTTAATTTGCATAGAATGGCCAGATACATTTCCTCATTTACCATAGTACCTTCCGGTAGACATTCACGATGAACCAATCCCTCATTGTAAATAAATGTTACGTGGAAAAACCTTGTTCGTCGATTTAGACAGTCCAGGATTTTTGGATCTTGGCTTATTCGGTGCCTTCAATGCCAATGATTGGCGTCTTGTTTCTGGGTGATAGCCATAGACCCATGTCTGACCACCTGTGATGACTTTTTGTATCCACATTGAATCATTTTTAGTCACCTCTAGCCCGTTAAGGCTTCTTTGGAAACGTTTTGCCTTCTGGTCCACATGAAGCAATATCAGGACAAATTTGGCTGATATTTTTCTGAGTCCCAAATCATCCCTAATAATTGTTGCGCATAATAATTTGGATATGCCGATCTCTTGCTCAATTTTCCTTAATGAACCACTGTTCCACTGTTTCCTTTAATTAAATCAGAAATTTGCATAACTCTACCCACAGTCCGCTTTTGAACTGGCCGTCATCTTTCACTGATGTTCATGTATTTTTGAAGTGAGAAAACCACTCAAATATGGCTGTTCCTTTAAGGATGATTCACCAACCGCTAGTTGTAATATTTCAAAACATTTCAGTAGCTCTTTTACCTAGTTTAAAGCAAAATTTTAAATGAATTCTCTGTATAAGAAATTCATCTATTGTAAAATCAAAGCACACCTCAAGAGTAAAGTTTTTAAAATAAATTTTAGTAAATAATGCTTGCGTGCATGGTATGCAAATTGGTATCACCACGTTGCCCAACCTTTATTCTACATTATACTATCGAAAAATTATTTTATAGAAGTTTGAAATTTTACTTCTAGCCTCAGTCTGGGAACCTTTTGGACACACCTTGTAAAAATTGAGGATTCGTAATATTAGGGGGTAGGCAAAAGTTTGATAACACCAAAATCGAACAAATAACCATGGACAAGAAAAGGATGCCGTCTAATCATCCTGTTAAATGAAAATGCAAGATCTCATATTGCCTTCACCACAAAATCAACCTTTGAAGAGTTACACTGGGAGGTTTTGCTACACCCGGCTTACTTCCCGGATATTGAACTTTCAGACTTTCATCTGTTTTGCTCTATGCAACATCCCCTAGCCTAACAGTGGTTCACCACATCTGCAGATGTTGAAAAATTCATCGTTGAGTTCTTCAGTACAAAGCCTGGATCCTTCTACTACAGAGACATTCAATTGTTGTCTGAAAAATGGCAAAAGGCTAAAAATGGCATGATGCTAATAGCCAGTATTTCGTTGAATTAATGTGTTTTAGTTTATTAATTGTTCATGTCTTCTTAAAATGGCGGAAACTTTTGCATACCCCTGATATATTAAAAATAAAACAGAGAAATGTAAATAAAACAAACCTGCCACTGGTATTTTCAATTTCTTCCAATGTCCGTGCAAGAGCAAGATAGGGCACTGTTTCTCCTTTTTTCCAACTGGCATCTTCTATAGGATGATAATTACTTTTAGATGGACAATAAGTGCTTGTAGTCGATCCTCTATATAAAGATGGAAAAAATTCAAAAATTCAGTTCATTGTATAGCATGGCACCGCAAATCAATGCAGTCTTATGTGTTGCAGCAATACTTTCTAACAACTGTTTCAATAACCAATGACCTCCTTCATATAGAAAAACTTCTACAACTTTACTATAAATCTTGAAATAACTATAGATAACTTTATTAAATAACTATACACACATAAAACTTTGCTAAAAAAAACCAGGATAATAAACTCCATTGTTTCTTCGTTCGAATTGTACGATACAAGGACAGTAAGGGTCATGTGGTAGGATATACAGTTTTCTAAGGAATCCGAAACACTTGAGGCCTATGGAACCAACCTTCAGACTGTGGTAAGCAGTTAGGTGGTAAACTTTTTTTTTTTTTTCTGCACAGTTGAGACTCAGACCTGGAATAAGCACATACTAGGCAAATGCTTTACCACTGCATTACCACGGGGCTAATTCTAAATAACATTATTAAATAACTTCGGGGGGAGTTTGCAATGCCACCTTATTAAGTAACACTTTAGATGCCTTTGTTCAGCAAATCTAGATAACTTTATGAAATAACAATACATAAATTTATTCATCATCAGCCATTTTCAATCCACTGCAGGATGGAGGTCTCTCTGTTATCACACATACGCACAATATGGTAAACGAAATACAGAGGAAGCGGCCTTAAGCTCGTCACATTGGTCAGATGGGTTAGCAAGCTAGACCTACAGTTTAACTAAGGTTCCGAACTTTGGTCACCACAGCCGAAGTCCTGCGCTAAAGCAGAACTTGTTGTGTCATTCTCCTATGGAGCAACCGCTACCGGGGCTGCTTTGAAGTGGCACTCTGACGAGTGCTGGTATCCTTGGTAGAAGACAACTATGGGATACAAATTTATTACATGACTATATATATATATAATTCTGAATAAACACATATTTCCTCTATCGCCCAACAAACAAATTTGTGATTGGTGAGATGACAACGTTGGCTGGCATCATATATAAATAGAGTCAGTATGATTTTGAAGATAATAGCAGACAGCTACCAAAATAGCTATTAATGCATTAAAATTTTTCAACTGTGATAATTTGTGATTACTCGACTAACTCTAAAATACTTTATTAAATTACTCTACATAAATTTATTAAACGGGCTTGGGTAATTTTAAAATTTGAATCGCTGCAGGGAAGCCAGGTCAAATTAAAAGCTCATCCTCCAATTTCATTCCTCACACTCCCCATTTGTTTCAAAAGTTTAATTTCAATAATTATTATTAATTATAATTCCTGACATACAGAACTACAAGTTTGATATACTTTCAAATTATGACTTTCATTCCTCAAAAGTTGAACTCGAGACAGTTGATGAGCCCAGTTTGAGCAATTAATATCTAGAGCAGTTAAAACAATTTCAAACCAATGATCCATTGTCCAGTTGATTTAGAATACAACACTTTCAGGTTTCTCACATTTGCAAAGCAAGAAGGTTTAGCTTAGCTTGTATTCATAGGGAAAGAAACAATTAAGCTTGTGCTAAGTCAGAATCTATGATTTTCTAAGGAAGCTGAACGCCTGCCGCGTGCATGACTAAACCCTAGACCATGAATCAGCAAAAACGGCACGCTTAAACTGCAATTTGGATTAAAACCACCAATTTTTTGCATGCCAAATAAGCCTGTTACAACTCCATGACCATGGGGTCGAGTGAGAATTAATGGATAATTAACTTCTTGTTTTACAGTGCAAGAACAACTAAGATTATGTTGTATCAGGGCCGACAGTTTTCCGAAAAATCAGAATCTCTGTTGCTTAGAGAACCAACATCCAGTAGAGGGGGTTGGGGGGGGAGGCTAGTAAGTGTATCAAATCTGGGTTACCAGGGCGTTAGACAAACATGCTGTCTTACTATGTAGGGCTATGGATGATTAATGATCTAAATATTGTATCATTCATGAGCAATGTGCATAAAACATACTTTTTAGTGTTTGTTTCTTTGGTATCGTTGTTAGTGGTCTTTTCTTCAGAATCGTTATTAGTGCTCTTTCCTTCGGTATCATCATTGCAGCTTTGAGAAGTGTTGTTAGCCATACGACCTTTCTTTTTTAAAACTAGACGAGGAATGAAAAGGAAAAAAAAACATGACTGACAAGTTGTAGTGTTCTTGTTTTTTTTGTTTTTTTGTAAAATCGTTCATCATGTGCAGCACTTAGGTCCTAAAATTGCCTAATGGAGTGGTAGATCAATATCTCTTAATAAAATTTAAAACTCAGGTATTTGATTAGTTGCCACTGACCAGGGGGCCTTCTTTATTAGAGACCACTTAATTTAAGTTAGTAGCCACTTTTGGGTGGCCACAAAATCTTTAAATACTGCAGCCTTAGAAGTTCATTTGATCAACTTTTTTCATGAAAAATAATAAGTAGTTTGCAATTTCAGAATATAACCTTCCTACAGAGTCAAAACTGACAGGATTACATTGGGAAACAATAAACTGACGAATGTGATGGCGGCTGCAGTCATATTTTTAATCGTCATTCCCTGATATTTAGTGACCCTGGGACTGGTGGCGACCGTGACTTTTAACCTTTATCTCAGTATATTCACAAAATTTTATGCTCCCAACATTGAACTATAAGGTCATATGGAACAGGACCAGCAGCTTAAAGTAAGCTCTGAACCACAATGAAACACTCGTACACAACCAAACTTACTCAGAGTTGAGAACAACTCGTTAACTCCAAAGGCAATGATAATAGCAACTAGACCAATACATTCACAAGCATCCTTGTTTAATGACAAAAGGAAACGTGTAAATATTTCAAATTTGTAACTCATTTAAAAAAGAATTCCATGATGTTGTGTTCAAACCTCCCTGTTGGTTTTTCTAATGCATATGCAAAACATAAAGCAGTCATAAAAAAAAGTTTTATATCATTTCGGAAGTTATTAAATGTAATGGATCATTTCTCACCATCAAAAGCATTAACTATTGGTTTCTTATCAGGCTTTTCGGGATCTTGAGTTTCCTCTTCACTACCATTTTTCCCTTTAAGCTTTGTTTTGTCTTTGCTTTTCTTTGCACTGCTCGGAGTTCTTACTTCCACTTCAATGCTTTGATTTTGGAGTTCACTGACATCCATCTTTTCTTCTTCTCCTTCAGACTTCAGCAGAGCACTGACAGTAACAGATTCAGTATCTCTGCTTTCCCTTGGCTTCATAATAAACTTGTCCAATTTGGTACCATAGTTTTCTACAACTACTTTGGGTGTGGGTGCTGCCATCTTTAAAGGGCTATCATCAGTAATAACATTCCTCTTGACTCTTTTACGAACTATGGGCAATTCTGCATCCTCGTCAGAGGAGTCAGGCTGAAGACTTTTGGCAGAATTCGTTTCATGTGGTCCCATGTCTTCATCGGAAGAATCAGATTCAATTTTTCGAACATAACTCTTGGCTTTACGTTTCTTAGATCGTTCAACGGCCTTATGAGGAGATTCAGACTCTAGTTTGTCATCAACGTCCTTAGTATGAAGTTTCTTGGATTTTTTAGCCTCCTTATCAGGAGAGTTAGATTTAAATCTGTCATCAGTGTCCTCCGCCTGACGTTTCCCAGGCTTTTTAGCCTCTTCCTCGGGAGGTTCAGACTCAAGTTGGTCACCAGTGTCCTCCGCCTGACATTCCTCAGGCTTTTCAGCCTCCTTATCAGGGGATTCAGACTTAAGTTTATCATCAGTGTCCTCCGCCTGACACTTTCCGGGAATTTTAGTACCCTTATCAGGCGACTCAGACTCAAGTTGGTTACTAATGTTCTTAGCCTGGCGTTTCCTGGGCTTTTTGGCATTCTTGTCAGTCAGACTAGCTCTAATTTTTGGTGTAGACTTTTTGACTTTACGCTTTCCAGATTCTTTGGTAACCTCATTAGAGTAGGATTGAGGATGATTCACACGATTATTATCGTTGACAGCATTCTCCACGTTTTCTGTACCCAGCTTCAAGCTTCC
This sequence comes from Dysdera silvatica, assembly GCA_006491805.2. NCBI lineage: Eukaryota > Metazoa > Arthropoda > Arachnida > Araneae > Dysderidae > Dysdera > Dysdera silvatica. The sequence goes on along the minus strand of QLNU02015003.1, from coordinate 65,843,561 downwards.
GGTTTCAGCTTCCCATTTCGGAACAGACAGTACAATCTTAGAAACCTTCACTGGGGTTTTACTAACCGGCTCGGGCTTTTTACCTTTGAAGTGATCTTGCAATGGATGCACATCGCTTTTGGGCTTTTTCTTTCTATTAGAAAATTGTTTTCTTGCTAAAATAACAATAAAAAAATTATTAAACTCGAATTATGAATCCTTTGCATTGCACTGACACTATTACAACACCAATATAGTTATTAATCATTCCTATTAAAACACTTTTGCAGTGCAAAGGCCGAAAATGAAATAATGATAAAATATTAATGTTAATTTCCTATCTGCTAAATACCTGAAAAAATACAATTATGTTCTTATAAACAGACATTATTAAGTGCATTTGCTATGTTAACATTTAAATGTTAGTGAAAGTCATCTGAAAGAAATTGTAATAAGTTATAAAAAAAAAATTAAGTGATGAAATTAAATGTTTAATTTCAATACTTCAGTGCACGTTAGTGCCTTTGATGCTGCTATTTTCAATCACCCATAGAACACTCTCATGGACACAAGTAGAAATATTAACACTGCAAACATCCATAAATATTTGCTTTTATAACTTTTGCTAAAAAGAGATATTACTGTATTATATAAAATAAAAATACACAATCACAGAATTATTTAAGTTGTTTATAGCTATTTTGGAAGCACATAAGCTCCCTTCTTCAGAACCTTAATTATACTGTGATTATTATATATTCTGTCTTTGTGTGTCTTTATTATATATTACTATGTTCACTATAATATACAAATATAAGATCATAACTATTCTGTGCCTCAATCATTGAAAAGCTGCAAAATGGTTAAATCGATTAACTAACACTAACCATTTCCCGAACATCATTAATGATTTTTTGTTATGTAGTTTTACGGCTCAATGACTACAGCGGTTATGCTGCGCCAGGACCCACTGTTTTCCGAGGAAACAGTATCTTGGATCTACAATTTTCCAAGCAATCTGATCCTATTAAAGGCCCAGGGAACTAAACCCTGGACTACGGTGAGAATCATTAATGATTTGAAATAAGGTATTTTGTCTTAAGTGGAGTTGGATTTTTTTCGTTTTTTTTTTTCCTAGGCATAAATACAAGATTTCCCACTTAGTTCTTGTTTTAGAAATATAGCAGAACCTAATTCAAATCTAATGGAAAGAGAAAAAAAATCGAGTAAAGTTTGTGTAATCATAGTAAAGTTTACACATAGAGGTTTCTATATACAATGCACACAATATACACAGAAATGCAGGGAAATACACAGGTTTCAAGATCTAGAGATTTTTTAGATAGATAGGTTTAACTGTATGTTTTAAATACGTTCAATCAGTTTAAATCAAAATTCATACAAATACAATTTATTGTGAACTGCCATAACATTTTTGTAATTATTTCCGCAAACTACATTTGTGTGAATTTTGATTTAAACACATTGTTGCACAGTACATCACTCTTCTAGAGACTTTCAATCAGCTTCACCAGATTAATTAACATTGAACAAGACTAGACCGCTTAGGAGGAATGCCAACGAAACAATCATTATTCAATCATTTGTGTGGGAGAGTTGCAGTAGAGTTTACGAAAAAGAAGGCAATTTTAAAGGAAATTTGTGATGCACAGCTAGGATTGGTCAAAAAGTACACAGAAAAACACCTAATTCTACCTCTCGAGTTCGGTCTCAGCTCTGGTGGCGAGCGGAAGTCTTTTTTCTGTGGTCCGGGCTGGCGGGTCTTCGTTCCAGCTCGCATAAGTCGAAGTGCTTGGGACATTGACCAGGCCGCTGGATCGTGGTTGATTGACATCTATTTGTGCTATTGTGGGCCCAGAAATTACACCCATTTCTTGCGTTTGAATATCACAGGTAAAGGATTAAAAAATCAGTCCTGGAGCTTTTTTGACAAACGGTGGATATACAAACGCAGAAGCTTTAATCCTGATATCTGAGAAATAGGGCATTTAAATTAATATATAAATCGCTGTTTAAACTTTGTGTCCAAAAGAAACAACTGCATAATAGGTCACCTAAGGAAGGATTTACAACTCAATGAAACACTGCCCATCACAGCACATTTACATAGAACCAATCTATGGACATTCGAACTCAATTGGAGGAAATTAAAAACTGTAACCATTCAGCTATTGAAAATATGTCAATCAGTTGATTAATCATGAAGTTTTTATTTTATGGTTAAAGGACAGCTTGTTGCGACGAAAAATGACATAATGGCACACGGTGTTAGGATTTACAATTTTTGAAGGAATGCGAACAATTTCCATTTGACCAATTAAATTCTAGACCACAAGTTCATACGACAAACAGGCAAACAATGATACCCACCGGAATCAAACATGGATTATCAGCATTATGGCCAAGTATGTTACCACTGAGCCACTGCAGGACATGAATCAGAGACATTAATAGCTTTGTAAAATTAAAAATAACGAGATGGTTAGAGATAATATTGTAAAGGTAAAATACCGCACCCGTTCGCATTTTTCTTTTAAAGTGAAAAAACATTGCTATTAAGATTTTTTGTCCTAAAATAATTCAGAATAATCCACAAAGAGTTAGAGATAAAAAATAATAAATTCACTTCACTGAGTGTGTTCTTTAAGGTCATTCCTGCTCACTTCCTCATTGAATGCAAATGAGAGAGAGAGACAGAAAATGACCATTCATTAAATAAATGTGTTTTATTTATTCTAAAATTCACTTTAAAAACTGCTAAAGGGAAAAATGTGCATACATTAACTTTAAAGAAAATAAAAGCTTACGGTTTGTTTTGTTTTTTTACATATTCTTAAATAAAAAAAAAATTGACTGGTTCAGGAATATGTAGCAATCAGTGTACTTTCAAAATTATATTCAATAGAAGTGTGATTACTGTAGCTGAAATTCCCTACATATAATTGCAAATTAATAAATTATACCTTAACAAAATTAATAACGCATCAAACTTATTGCTATTACCTGTTTTCCTCCGAGGTATGATAGTGACCACAGCAGCTTCTTTATTCTTTCTACTTTCCAAGTTCGTCTCACTTGGAGTTTCTTCTGATTTAGGCGTTTCTTCTTCAATGTTTTTATCCACCTACAGAAAAATACGAACGCAAATAACACATGCAACTAAAATATGGAATATATCTAATCTTTAATTCTGCATTTACAATGTACCTTTAAATTCTGTAAGTTTCAAAATGCAGTTTATGTGATTATACACCGACTATCATGCTAAATCAAAGATTAATGAGCAGATAGTTGATAAGCATCCTTTTTGGGGAGTGGAGGAACTGTTTGGAGCAGGGCTCGAAATTAGTAGTCGCTAGTCGTATTTTGCACCTATAACTTTCATTTTGATAACTGAGATTTTAGACCCAGTCGTTACTTTTGACATCCAACTTTTTCATTTTTATAATTTATTGATGCAAACGTCAATTTCTCAATCCTTCATTTTTGATTCTACCAATCTCATGGACGCACATTGCAAGATCAGAATCACTGTTACTTTCATTAGGAGGGAAGCACATGGTCTGCAATCTAATGGATTGTGGACAACTACAATACCTTGAGTCCTTCCCTTAGTGTTTCAAAGTAGCTTTTTCTACACATAAGGAAGTTTTTTAGGAATAGTTTACATTTAACGACATTCTTTGGCTTCATGCTCATTTTTAAGTTTGCTACCAATTTTCGGTCACAAAGGCCACGCAAAACGAAATCAGTAATAAAGTTTCTTTGGCGAAATGTCCACATGTACATAAAATATTAAATTGCGATCATGTGCGATCAAAACCGAATTTATAAAAAGGCATGTTGGGCAAATGCCCAAGGCACTAAATTTTGGGAGTGCACAATTTCAAAAGACAGGTCTTTTTTTCCAACCTATCGTTGATTTCGTCGATTCACTTTCTCTGGAAAAGTGCCTATCTCCTCCCGCCAAACATGGGGTGAAAAACTTCATCGTATAAAAGGAATTTATATATATATATATATATATATATATATCATCATCATCATATTCAACCATTATCTATCCACTGCTGGATGAAGGTCTCTCCAAATGCTTTCCACACAAGTCTATCCTGGGCCATTCGTTTCCACGTCACCCCAACCTCTTTTCTTATTTCATCCACCCATCTAGTTTGAGGACGTTTTCTAGGTCTTCGGTGGTCTCTTGGAATCCAGTTCAGAATTTCTGTTGTCCATCGTTGATCAGTTCTTCTTGCAATATGCCCAGCCCATCGCCATTTCAGCCCTTTTACTTTAACAATGATGTCCTCTACTCTAGTTTGCTCTCTCACCCAAGTGTTTCTTTTTCGATCTCTCCTAGTTATTCCAAGCATGCACCTCTCCATGCTCCTTTGCGTTGTCTGTAACTTTCGTATTGCTCCAACTGTTAGACTCCATGTCTCTGATCCATAAGAGAGGACTGGCAATACACACTGGTTGAAGACCTTTCTTTTTAGACACAAAGGCAATTTCCCCTTCAGGATAAAACTGTTTCTTCCAAATGCACTCCAGCCAAGTTTAATACGTCTGTTGAGTTCTTTCATAATGTTGCCATCCATTGAAATCAGCTGGCCAAGGTAAATATATGAATCAGCAATTTCTAGCTCAATGTTGTCAACTTGTATTTTTGTTTCCTCTACAAAATTATTGAACATGATCTTAGTTTTTTGTAGGTTCATCTTGAGTCCAACTTCTTCACTTCTAGTTGAGAGCTCTTGTACCATGTCTTGGAGTTCTAATGGGTTCGTTGAAAAAATAACAATGTCATCAGCAAACCGCAGATGATTTAAATATTCACCATTTATTTTTATTCCCTTGTTATTCCAATTTATGGTCATATTCATGTGTTCTTTCAATTAATTCTCTTAATACTTGAATATGGTCCACTGTACTGAATCCACTTCGAAATCCAGCTTGTTCTCTTGGTTGAGCTGCATCTAATTTTTTTCTTTGCACTTTTTTTTTGTTATATAATATAGCAGGTAACAAGCTAATTGGTCGGTAATTTTCCAAATCCTAACATCCTTTTTTTCCCCGATACTCTGCAATTTTCTGTCACATTTCAGGAGTCGGATCAACGAAACTGTTTGTTTTAGCATAAAATTGCTTGTAAATGCCTACGTTTTCTACGACTCTTAATTTAACTTTCTGTGTGGTTGGGAGGGGTTGACGTTTATGACTACGTCCCTGCTGCTCAGGAACAGAATATGAAATAATATCAGTTTCATTAAAAGACACCTTTCTAAAAATGTTCAATTAAGAGTTTATCTTGATAGGAGTTTTTTTTCTTTAACTGTACCCAAATAAAATGTTTTGGTAACTGAAAAAAAATCGTTAGATGCCACTGAAGCCCAATTTTCTGCTCCTAATTTTTAACACTGGGCATAGTGTGACTAAATAAATGGGTCCATCTCCAATTTTTCACCAAGGCCCCTCAAATAAAAATTATATTTCTTACGTATACCATCATGATGACATGTGCATGAATTATAACAAGAGTCTGCTTAGCAGGGTTTAATGGCAGAATCTCTGTATCATCATCTTCTTCATTTTGTAATTTAAGCAAAGTATTGCATATTATAATAATTCTTCCTTTGAGTACAGCTGAATGTGAAAGATTTTAGTTAATTTAATTAAAAGACAAACAAGACTTTGGCTATTACTTCCTACTGTGGATTACTTGTTATTTGTCAAGCTGTATGAACCAAGAATGGCTGAATGCAATCCTCCGCCAGCAATTAATTTATGGTGGAGAAATGTAGAATATGGTTGTATAAGGAAACCAGATTTTAAAGAGCATTTTTTTTTTATTAAATGTTTCTTTATAATTTGTAAAATGCCTGTTTTGTTTATCATCGTCATTAGTCATTGTGTATGAACACGCAGCACAATGCTACGGGAACAAAATAAATGATCTTAAAATTGCACCTAAGAAAATCATTTTGGCAATTGCGGAAAAATTGTTAGATGCCATTGATGGCTAAGTTCCCATTTCTAATTTCTAGACCTGGTTTGGAGTCAAACGCCAGATAATAACGAGCTAAGTGAAAGCATTACCACTACACAGCCTAATGTGGTATGGACTATATGTTCACCAAATTCAGCTGGCAAGTTGCTAGTTCGTTCATTCCTTTTCATTCTTTGGCCCAAAACACAAAAACATACAGAGTGTTTTTGGATTCTGTCAACACGGAAAAGCCATAACACAGTATGAAACAAGTTAGCCTGATTCCATACATTTTTTTATCAAATCTGCCAGTAATTCCTTAAAAGTTCTACCACATAAAAAATAAATGAATACAAATCTTAACTTCAATGTAACAGAATGACATATGAGGCATACCTGTTCCTCGGCTATGTCCTCAGGAGGACATGATTTTGAATCCTCAGTAGTGTGGGATTCATCTTTTTTATCAGAACTTTTGCTAAAATTTAAAAAGAATATCAATTCTATCATGTTCACTAAAAACTTTTATGAAAAATCTGCAGTGAATGATCAAAAAATAAATTTGCTAAAAACGGTAGATTTTCATTCCACATACAAATCTTTTTTTTTTTTTTAAAACACAAAAACCCCAAACTCAATTATGCTCAAACACTAACAGCACGGTCCTCACTCGCATTGGAGAAAAAATTCTCTGATGAAATCACAAGCAATTTTCAACTGAACTTCGGGGGGAGGGAGATGGAAGAAATGGTTTTGTGTTCATGGGAGAGTCAGCTGTACAAAGCAGAAGGTTTTGTTTTCTTTTTACTTAACAATTTTTGACACCCATGTAGAAAACAGAGAGACCCTAGTTTGAATCCAGGATGAGGATGGCGTCTCTTTTTCTCCTGAATAAAAAAACAACAACTTAAGCTCGAACTAGAGCTCTCTAGTTTAGGCTTATTTCATTATTATATTATTTTATTATATACTAAATACACACATATATATATGGCCTGCAAAAGGGTTGCTGGTATCTAACTGGAAGGAGACCCACACGCTGAACGTATGTGACGATGTGTGGAACCGGCCAGGCCAGTAACCTAGTGTCCTACCCCGCCTTCAAGTGGTGCAGGCTGAGCTTTCTATTTATGTGGCAAATTAATATTTGCTGCACGGATAGAAAGGCGGAAGGGGAGGGCTAATTCACCAACCCGTCTAGCCAGCGTGGTGAAATTATGGCTAATTCCTCCATTATGTTGACACACCAGAAACCATGGCCCCTAGTCTCCAGGTGCTGGAGTGCTCCTGATCAAGGCAGCGGTCAGTGTGGCATGAAAGCAGGGGGTGCTAAGAATCACTGGAATGGCCCAGGCTGCCGTTTGTTATTGACCTTGGCAACGTATAATGGACGATCCCTTGCTTCTGAAGCAAAACTTCAGGAATTGGAAGAAGAACTTGACAAGATCAAATGGGACATTGTAGGACTCAGTGAAGTTAGAAGAAAAGGTGAAGAGTTGGTGGAACTTAAAAGTGGACATTTGTTTTATTATAGAGGAACGGAAACTGGAAGAACAAGTGGTGTTGGCTTCTTAATCAACAAAAGAATTAAAGACTGTCTTCTGGAAGTTGAAAGTACATCAGATCGAGCAGCGAGGCTCGTTGTTCAACTAACCCAGCGATACCAACTTCAGATAGTACAGGTATATGCACCAACATCAAGCCATACCGACGAAGAGGTTGAAGAATTTTATGAAGAAATCAAAGAGTTACACACCAAAGGGAAACAACATATCAAGCTCATCATGGGGGATTTCAATGCAAGAATTGGACAACAGGAACAAGGAGAGACGTCACAAGAGCTCAGGGAAATATCACTGGGATTGTCACTACTTACAATTTTACTACTTTTAAAAAAATAATTTCAGTGTCTGTTGGCATAATAATTTTTCGCTTTGCTAACCCCAGGGGGGATGCAAGACCCTCTCTTGGACCCCTACGTGGATATGTCAGCGACAGTCACAGATTTCCAACTGTGGATCCTGACTCGAAGGGGATTTGCAATTTCATTCGACAAGGTTCGAATTTTTCACCACTATTATGAGCTGCAACTTCTTGATGATACGGGTGCCATTAGAGGGAGGATGGGGGAGACCCATTCTCCAATGTTGGTATTAGGGTTCCATGTCCCCCTCCAATTTCAAACAAAATGGATTATACTGGTGTACTGTCCGCCACAATAATTTTCTGCTGTTGGCGCCCATATTTGATGGTGCAAGAGCAGCTAAGGTCATGCTGTGATGGGACCTGCAATTTTCTAAAATTTTCTCAATCTTTACAGCCTAAGAAACTAAGACTCAGATTACGGTGGATACAAAAACCAATATGCATATTATGGAATAAAAAATTGGAATCGAACACAGGTTATTAGTATTATAGGCAAACACATTATCGTTACACCACCACATGGCTAAAAATGACTAAAAATTGAAAAGCTTAAAATATATTACCTGTTAGAATCCGGAGTTTCTGGTGGTGGTTTAGCTTTTGCTTTCGGCGATGTGAAAAATGATCTGTAGTTAAAGAAAACATAAATTGAAACTAAGTGTATAAAGAAAAATATATATTCATGTCTGGACAAATCCTGCTTGTAACTTTGCTGATTTTTCCAGGTTTTAAAGATGAAATCATAACCACTTTCCAGTCGATAATCATAGCAAATAACAGACGACAACACGTTAAAATTAATATAATCAAAACAAGTTTAAAGGCCATAAAATCCTTTAGCCATTCTTATAACTGAACTTCGACATTATAATTTTATAGCCATTCCATAAAACTTTTTAGGCATTCGGACATTTTTTGTTTTTTTAATATTTTTATGTTTAGAAATGTAATTCTCCTTGTACAACTTGAACTTCTTGACTATGGGGTTGGTTGCATTCTGCAAGGACAGCAAGGGTCATTCTGCACCAAACAAGGTGAGACCGGACAGTCTTGACTATGAGGACAAATAAATAAAAGTAACGTATGTGCAACGTAACTTAAGAAATATAAAATGGTGATGGAATATTTTACTTTGGATTTGAGAACTTTTATCTGTTTATGCCTTTTGATTAATTTTAAATACCTAAGGAGTATTGCGTCACCTGAACAATGGTAAGGTAGTGGGAGCATATATGTTAGGCATTTTTGTCCTTTCCTCCCATCTCGACACATTCTATACCATTGTGATATGTTTTTTTATATTGTATGTTTTGCTTGCCCAGTACATAAATAATTATTATTATTATTATTATATGAATGGAAAACTTTGAATTAGAACAATAAAAAGACTTTTTTTTTAAATATTTACTTACTCCATATTTACTTAGGCCATATACACATAATGTACCAATACACATAATGTACAATTCAATCATATTTTCTTTTTATATAATTACAATATTATATGTAGTTAATTGAAGTATAATAGTTAAATATGGTTAATTACAGTCAAACTTGATTGATCTGAAATTATGTGAACCAAGCTTATGTTTGATAATACAGACAACTATGGCTGTTACATACTAGTTATCTTTGATGCGATTAGAAATATTGAGTGCTTTTATAGCACACAGATAGCAAGGGTCATGCTGTGCTGGGACTTGGTTTTTCAAGGAACCCAAACCTCCTGAGGCTCAGTGGATTAACCCCCCCCATCCCGACTACAATGAGCAGTTAATAGTAGGCTTTCCCCTGCCCCATGCGATTAAAAATAACTACAATTTGAAATAATATGCAATTTACATATGGTAAACAGAGATGAAGCAATTTAAAAATTAAAGGGTGGCTCAAGTAGCTTTATGAGAAATCATGTCATACAGAGGAGTTCGAAATTATTGGGCTCACTGTCATGGTTCCCACTCGTTTGTCCTGATGAAATTCAAGGACCTTTTAAGGACTTTTCGAGGACCACACATCAATCGCAATGTACATAAAAATTAAAAATGCAAGACATTATAAGCATAACACTGAAATTAGAGTGTTTGATTATGTTGCTCCTTTCAACTTGGCACACTGCTAGCAAAAGTTACCCTTTCTACATCCCTTGTATTCGCCATGTTCAGTGGGCGGGGGAGGAAGGGGCGTGTCCTAAGCACTACGAGCTTTGTTCCGGAAATAAGGAAGAAATACCTCTTTTTTTCTTTTGCCAAAATTTTAAAGATTTTTTTTAGAAAAATTCAAGGACTTTTCAAGGATCAACTACATTTTTGTCAGTTTTCAAGTACTTTTCAAGGGCCCCTACTTGACAAAAAAAACAAAAAAAATTCAAGGACTTTTCAAGGACCAACCACATTTTTGGCAGTTTTCAAGTACTTTTCAAGGGCCCTGACTTGGCAAAAAAATTCAAGGACTTTTCGAGGACTTTCAATGTAGGTGGGAACCATGACTTGTTTGAGCTTGACTGCGATATGACCGTGGTGTTGACGTCTAAACTCCTGTTTCACATTGCTCCACGTCCCCTCGACTGTATTAGTGTGCGGACCTATCTCGGGTTATTTGAAGTGCAGACTATGATTCACTGCAAGGTGTTCAAACCTGCCTCTAACAGGTTGTCGTACGACTTCCAGTAATCGGACACTATTGTTGACCCCGACACCACATTCTCTGCTATTACACTCATTAAAGCAGTGTTTCTTAAATTTCGGTCACTCACGGACCAGTTTAAGCATTCCTTTATTTATGGCAGACCAACGGGGGAGGGGGGATTTCTCCCCCTCCCTATTAAAAAATGTATTGTCTGAAATTAAAGTTCTCAATTATAGTCAATAATATAAAGCCCTATATAGCCACCTCCATACTGCCTCCCCCCCCTCCTCTCCCAAAGAAAGACATAACCAAAGTAATCTTCGACGTGTATGTAATTCATTGGAAAGCTTATATATACATATATATATATGAACTCCGGCAGGAGAGATTTATTATCTTTTGAAATACAATCTATTGTTAATTTTAACTTTTTTTTTTTTTGTAAAATTTAAGTTTTAAACTAAAAAGCACCAGCTTTTGGAAGAAAATGTCTAAAATTTCTAACATATTTTTAAAATATGGGTTGGTTGCCAAACCCACGAAAACAAAATTTTAGAATAATGCTATTTGATAATGGAGTGTGAGTAGCAATCATATTTTGTCAAATTTATAATGAAAATGACATCAGTAATTTAATAAAATAATAATAAGCAATGTAGACAGCATGGGTGTATTCAGAGGAGTCAAAACTTTCACGAATCGCCGAAAGGTAAGGTTTATAACAGGTAATATTTATGAGAAATTCCTTAAATCTCACCCGAACCTAAATTCTAGATACGTCAGCAATTTCTAGTTTATTTTTTACTGAAGTTTGGTGATGGTCCTACGGACCACTTGATAAGCCGCCGCGGACTACCAGTGGTCCGTGGACCACCCTTTGAGAAACACTGCATTAAAATATCAGCACTATGATTAGGTACTACTACACAAAAACATTTATTCGACAATCTTTCGACCCCTCCCCGAACACCAACTCACCTTTCACCCATCCACCTGCCTCTATTATACTTACGCTTCTCAGACTCTCATCGATTTTCACAGTCACTCCAATGCCACCAATCATCTCTTTCTATAAAACACACATATCCATGCACATTTCTCAACAAAAATCCCTCCAGTCAACCAACGTACTATTGCTACTTATACCCAATTCCACTAGCATCAAATCTGATGTTGCCTTATATACACACAAATACATAACAGGCAACACTTCAGTCATACTAAGGTGGCTTTCCACAAACCAAGAACCTTTTCACACCGATCTAGCTCTATCATGTGCATTTTCCGCGTGTATTTCTGCACCACTAGTGAAAGACACCATCCATGTTAGGCCTAGCATACAAGTGCATTTTCTCCTTGCACACTGGGTAGTCATACTCCGAACCTACTAATTCTTCTTTCTTTCATTACCCAATCCAACATGCTTTTCTTCCCTTTCAAACACAATTACATAAAAAACGCCAAATTCAACCTATCAAACATCGTTACAAGTGATACAACACCCAAAAAACAGTCAAAAGAACGGAGAAACAACTTCAAAACGTCTTACCACCTCCACAGAGAAACACCATATGATGCCCCACCCTGTGTGACATCACGCATCAAGATCGCTGACGTCAAAGCCCTGCCTACAGCGACTTTCCTACTCGTCTCTAAAGGAAAATTGCACTATCGGAACGGTATCTGATCTTACTTCCATCAGATAAGCTCCAGAAGTGAACCCACCAGTTTGACTGGGAACAGTTAACTGATCAAAATATGATACAGATAGTAGAAGTGTGAGGATTTTGATTTTCCTAGTTGCCTACAACCAGTCATTGCTATGTATATCTATCCTGTTTCCCTGTCAACCCTCCCCACCCCCTTAAAAATCGATCATTTTTGATCGGCAGTTTTGTTAGAGATCAACTCCTTGGCATTAGACAGTATGTACTCGTAACTCAAAGCTGAAGAATTTAACTTTTTTTGATAGGTTTAATAGATGTGTAATTTAGCAGCTCAGAAATAACAACAAAGACAACCTATGCATAAAGTTTCATCTGATAACTTTGTGCATAACAAATATTATGGCCTCAAAGCAAACAGAGGTTGACAATTGGATAGTTTTTCAAGCATGATGTTATTAACTGCACTAAGTCAACAATAACTATAAAACAGTAAAATCGCTTTCATCCTCTACTAAAATTATTTTACAACGACTTATACACATAACTAAGTACATTATGAATTAAAAACTACAAGATGAACTTACAAAATGCTCTTTTGAGCCATCTTGGTCAGTAACAAAACTTTTGAGAAAGCTGTATCAAAAACAAGCAACTTCTAACTGTAAGTCCAGAAAATGTTTATTAGAAACTTAAATCTAAGAAAATGCGAACTGTTTATACACTGCTTTAAATAAAAATAATCAAAATCCTGAAAAGGCACAACAAGACCACACTGCCATGCATTTCGCGCCAAGATGTCAAGTAGTTGTAAACATTATCGATAAACATCGATATCTGATACTGTAAATCAGTGACTCCCAACCTTTTTCAAGCCGCGATCCACTTTTATAGTAACCAAAAGATCAACTCCCACCCCAACAATTATTTATGACCCCCAAAACACGTTGATTACAAAATCATATATACATCTATCTTTTTTTTTCGAATTGCCCCCTTAACAATCAAATTGCCCCCCTATGGAGCGTGGGCCCCACGTTTGGAAACACAGTAAATAAAATTTTATAAATTTATAGGTGTGTATAAATAATTAAAAATTACACTATATTAATTAGATGCAAAAAAAATTGTCGTTTGAAATGTACAGAATTGCTACTTGAATTATTTTAGTTACATTATGTGGATCGTCGAAATATATTTTTCTGTATCCCATTTTTAAACATTATGGTTAATATACAGAATTTCTGGTTGTGTGGTATAGAAAAATATTTTCTGGGAATAAATTTATACTCAAATTAAATTGTGTATTTCTATTTTGTGGCGCAAGGACAAGGAAGACGTTTCTGTTCATCTTTGCAAACTTCTTTCGAAAAGTGGTCTGACATCATTGACAGAACTTCAAAAGAAGTTAATTTTCCTGTGCACTTAGTGCTAAGCAAATGAGCATTCTTAAGTTTATTTATTTATGCATTTTTTGCATAAAGCGTTGCGGCCCTCTTGTTGGTGGCCCTCTTATTGGCGGCCCTCTAATTGGTAGCCCTCTAATTGGTAGCCCTCTAATCGGTGGCCCTCTATTTGCCAGCCCTCTAAGTGGCTATCCTTTAATTGTCGCCCCTCTAATTCGTAGCCCTCTAATCGGCGACCCTTTAGTTGGCGGTCATTTAATCGGCCTCCCTCTAATCCGCAACTCTCTAATTCTCAAGTAACTCGGTAGGTTTTCGATGTTAACAATAGCCATCATTATTGCATTTACGGAAGACCTTTACCTTACCCTTTTTATTGCGGACATGATTTATATGCAGATTTTATATGCAGACAAGAATTTATATGCAGACAGAAAGAAAGAAAAACCAAAAGCAATAGCGGGTTCAATATCTATTGAAACCCGCTAATAATATCACAAGAATAAGCAAAAACTAATCAAATTCATCAAATAAGTAAACACTGGAGATAGCACCACTGACGTCACAATCCTCCTTCCCTTCAAAGCAAAGTGACACGTCCGGTCGGACGGCTCGACCTTTATATTCTACGTATTTTGTTGGTAACAAGGAGGAAAAAATTTTCCGAAGGAAATTCACAAAAACGAAATGTGACGACTTTAAGAATTTTCAGACATTAGTATTGTTACACAAGAGTTTTCAACCCAGAAAATAAACTTAATTTATTTGTTGTTGTAGTGTAGATTTTGAGAGGACTTCCGTTCGCACATAGCGTCTCAGGGAGCCATGCAGCTGTCCCGAAAAGCAGTTGTCCAGAAACGAGTGCCGTTACAAAAGAGGCTTTGTTTCCATGACGACCTGGGGTTTGCCATAGTCAAACAAACTTTAATTCTCGCCAAACAAATTGACGTCAGAGCTAAAATAAAAAGAATAATGATGATTTCTGATATCCTTAAAAATATACTTTTGTGGCTTACTGGTTTTATTTTTAACTATACATAAAATCAAAAAATTTAAAGGCCAAATTTAGAAAGGATTAATTTCTTTAAAACAAACCATTTTCTTTTTGTATCCCCCTACTGCTCGTAAGTTGCTGATTTTTTTTTCTTTCTTTTTTTTAAGAAACTTCAAATTACTGAATAAGGTTAGCCCAAACGATATCGAAACCAGTGGCGTATTCAGATTTTCTTTTGAGGAGAAAGTAAAAGTGATTAAATAAGCGCTGCAGAAGAACAAAAGCAGCAGAATAGGCACCATATATGCCAAAGAATTATTCCAGAGCTATTTTACATTCAAAAAACATTCAATAGGAATCAGATTTTTTCCGGTTAAGTAGAGGTGGGGGGGACAGACTTGTCATACGTCCCGTATTATGCAGGATTTCTGGTATCGAAGATTCAAAGTCGTGTTCCTGTTTGAGATTGTAAAGGTCCTCAAAAATTCCACATTTCATAGACTTGATAGTGCCGGATTTATAAATGGGCACGTTGGGCACTTGCCCAGGGCGCCAAATTTCATACAGCACAAAAGGTGAAAGATTTTTTTTTTTTAATTGCAATTTATTTACAATAGAATTCTGGTGATCAGCTCTCCCCAAGATAGCCCCTCCATCTTTTTTTTTTTATTCTGCAAAAATTGCGTGAAATAACCCCGGACCTAAATGTGGATCCAGGAAGGGGGCGTGCGCCCTCTCTGAGAATAATACGCATAAAAAAATTATTATTTTCAAATAAAAAATAAAACTAAACTTACAAGTGAATTTTCAAGCTTTGCGCCCTCCTTGAAAATTTGTGTTGCATCCGCCTCCCCCATATTCAAAAAAATCCAAACAGTCGTCGTCAAATAAAATTAATTTATTCATAGAGAAATACCAAATGGATGGGGTGCTAAATAGTTTTTTAGTGACATAAAAAACAGCGAACTTCACCTTTCTTTTAATTTCAATCTACACCGGTTTCCATAAATTAAGCAACAAATGGAAAAAACGTAATAACTCATAAAATATACAACCAATTTGGATGAAATTTGGTGAAAATCTTTATCATACCATATGTAACTAAAAAATGTAAGAACATGTGATACAAAGCATTTACATTTTGTATAAGCTATACAAATAAAAAAAAGTCAGAAATACAGGTGTCACAATGAAATAGTAAAAAGTATCTCAATACAAAATGTGGTTACCTCAAACAGTAATACAGGCCCGACAGCGCTTTTTCATTCTACTAACGATGTTGTCAATGAGTTCCGTGAGTAGTAATGCCCATTGTTCGCGCAAAGCAATTCTAAGCCTGTGCAGGGTTCAGGGAGGAAGTGGAGGCCAGCAACACGCCTCTCGAGAGCATCCCAAACATGCTCTATGGGATTTATGTCGGGAGAGCGTGCTAGCCATTGCATTTCGATTATAGTCTCTTCTTCAATTTACAGCTGCACGAGACGAGCTGTGTGAGGGCGGGCATTATCTGCCTGCAGTACAAATGTATCGCCAATAGCAGCCGCATACCGTTGAACAACGGGGTCCATGATCTCGTCTCTATACCTCTGAGCCTTAAGGTTGCCATGAGACAACACATAGAGGGCAGTACGTCCGCCTAAAGCTACGCCTCCCTATACAGGCAAAGTACCTCCACCATATGTGTCCCTTTCCTGCATAAGAGAGGGCTGATATCGAGTACCAGCCTCTCTCCAGATGAAAACTCGCCGAGAATCACTCTGCAAAGCAAATTTCGACTCATCCGTGAAAAGTACGGACTGACTTCAATCCACTGACTTCGAGTGCAATTAATATGCATGTATGCCTAATTCAAACGTTCCCTCCTGTGGCGAGAAGTTAAGAGCATGTATAATACTGGTCGCCTAGCGTACATTCCTCCTTCATGTAGCCTTCTGCGTACAGTCGAAGCTGATACAGTCCTTCCTGCAGCTGCAGCAAGCGCAGATCTGAGATGAGTCAGAGTAGCAGTCCTGTTTCGCCTTGCAGAAAGCCGCAAGTATCGGTCATCTGAGGAGGTCGTAACCCTTGGCCTACCTTCGCTGTATCTTCGGGAGGCTAAATTCGTGTTTTGGAACTGCTGCCACATTCTGCTGATCACAGAATGGTCGACGTTCAGCCATCTTGCAACGTCCGTCTACCGTTGGCCAGCTTCAAGTCTGCGTATAGCTGCGTAATGTAATTCTACTGGCAAATGACGTTTCGACGTCATTTTTACAAATTGGCTATCTCGAAATCTTTTCATTCACCATCGCACATTAATTGGCGACTCACTGCAAAACAGCTAGTTTTAAGCTTTTTCGCATTTGCATAAATCAACACCAGCGCCACTCGTTTGCATCCTGTATATCGATGCTACATACCTTTGCCAGTAACATATGCAAATTCCGTGAATTCTGAACTACATTTGGCCAAATTATCACGTTTTTTTCCATTTGTTGCTTAATTTATGGAAATCAGTGTATCTACCGTACAATTGCGTCGATCCGCACACCTCGTGAAAACGCCCCTTTCCACCTTTTGTCTTCATTTGAAATTCTGAAAAAAATAATATCCGTCTAACCGCTTTGCCCCCATTAAGCATTGAAAAAGAATAAAAAAAAACTCACAAAAATCTCGCCCCGGAGGCTTTCTTGTGTTGACCATATTTGGCAATTGTGTTATCCCTGCGGAGGGTAATAATACCTTAACATCTTTACATACGGAGAAAGAGAGCGTTGTTTCCTGTCCTCATTCGTCTAGCGGTCCAAGACACTCCGGGCTAAACGGAGGGACCCTGGTTCGAATCCAGGATGGGGAAAGCGTCTCTTTTTAGCTAAAATAAATACGTGGGTGGCAAAAATTATTGTATAAAAAAATTTCCTCGTCAAATAAAGTAAATGTATTTATAAAAATATCGTTATTATATCGTATAATAATGCACATATCATAATCATAAGTGTTCCTTCCTTATCCTCCGCGATTTTTCGTCGCACTAAAAAAAACATTTAGAAGAAAATTTAGAAATCGCCCGTGAGGGGGATGATTCTGTAATTTTTCCATTTTTTTTAAGTTTCTGATACTATTTCAATGCATTTTTCATAGTATAACATAGGTTTAAGGGGGAATGGTGCTCTTGCACCATAAAAATCAATAAATGTAAAAATATTAACTTTGATTGTTTAACTATCATTCTACAGATAAGCACTGTATTTGGTAAATTTTAATCTGCTTACCATTTATCGTGATATAAGTAGTTTAGATTTGTATAATTGTGATGGTGATATATTAAAAGTTACTGCATTACTTTTTTATGATGCAAATGTCACTTTTGTGGTAAACTTATAAAACCCACCTCAAGTGGTATTTTCATTAGGTTATTAATGTTTTATTTGAACAATAGTATATAATTATTATAGTGATGATATATGTATGCGTGTATAGCTATTTTCTATATTTTAACTTCAGTTGAAGATGCTACGGTACTGCAGGTTATTCTGGCATTTTGTGAAAATCAACAGCAATGCATATAACAATTTGTGAAAATATGCAAATGCACAAATACTATTGTTGTGATCCACTATTTTTGGATCTTCAGCAATATGTCACCTTTACACTTTAAGCACAGTCTTCTTGATTAAATTCATACCTTATTTGCTTGATATTTTTTAACATAAAAAGTTAAAGAACTTTTTATATTTACTACAAATAAAAAAGGCTCTATTGGCAATAAATAGAGAAGAAACTGAAGGAAGAAATCACAACTAAAAATAGTTTACCCATCCTAAGGAGAAGGCAAAAAGGTTATATTTTTGAAAATAATATGTAAAATTATTCTGTTATAAATTATCTGTAGGGAAGATACTTGTTATATCTTGGACCCCCCCCCCTTTCCAAATTAGGCTAGCTAGACCTGCAGACATCATTGTCAGTTCATTGTGGAGAACTACTGTAACC
>QLNU02015003.1:65804707-65824891 GCA_006491805.2 Dysdera silvatica | reverse complement strand
TTCAAGACTGGTTAATTAGTAAATTAAACCTTTCACTGTGGTAAATATATCAACCAAGTGGTCAGCGTAATCTTCTTTAATATGACATCCTCAGCTCCTTAGCTGTTCATAATCTGTTTAAGTAGCTTAATGACCAAGGAAATTTACCTGAAAAAAAGAAATTCATAAATAAATTCTATATTTTTAAGTACTTGTTTTTAAATAAATTTCAAGAAGAATATTATGCAGCAGTACTGTCTAAACATGCATTTAAATTTTAAGATGGAAATTCATAGTGTGCACTCAGTATCATAGCCTTCTTTGATAAAAGACTGAAAAAACTGTATAAGTTAATAGCACACTTGAATTATCTAGTGCTAAAAAGGGAAGTGCAAGAAGTATGAGTTGCCAATTTTCACAAAGTGGTGTCATTCAAAAGGTTTTGATGTGGGAAGTGAAAAAAGTCAATGCAACTAACTGTCGCAGCTGAACCATTTATGATATCAACGAATTTCAGAAAATACAAAAGAGTAAAAAAGAAAATCTCAAGTAACTTTAAAGAAGATTATGTGATGGAATGTGAGAAAATAATTTGTTTTGATATCCAATGAGACACCTGAGCCACCCCTCCCCGCTTTCTTGCACCACTCCCTGCTTGATTGTGGCATTGGCAACGGAACTCAATGCTTATTTTGACTATTGTTATGTAGTACCTGCCCACTAAAAAAAGTTTCAGAAAACAAAGGTCCCGGCTCTTGAGTATAAAACATCAGAGTGTAAAATAGGACTAAAGAAATGGCAGTATTTTAGAAACAGACCTCAGTAGGTTATGTAACCATTTCAATGTTGCACAAAGCAGCTTTTTTACTTAAGTTTGAATTATATGCAAATATGTATGCGCACATACACATTTGCCTATAATCCAGATGTGCATGTGTACGTGCAACCATAGGCGTAGAGTTATATGGGCTCGTGGGGCCCAAGCCCCTCCCCCCAATAATTTGAAATAAATTGTAATTTTACATATACTTTGACGTATAGCTGTAAAAAATATATGCTTGGGCTCCCCAATAATTTTGAAAACTCTACGCTGATGCATGCAGCTGTAGATTTTAGTCCCTTTTCAGCTTTAGTATGTATAAATGCATAAAAAAACAGCAATTTTTCAGAATAAATGTGTATTTTCTTTTGGTAATTTTAAACATTTTATTTTTTTTAACAAAAAAATTTCCTCACAAATGCTAAAGTTAAATTTCCATTTTAATTCTGAGCAGAAAGTAAAAGGATTCGTAAATGTACATTGTTAATTATATCATATAAGGCATTTGTCACATTCATAGACACAGGTGGAAAGTTTCTGCCATAAGAGTAGCAGAAACCCAGAAAATAATTATTTTGTGCATTAAAAGCATATAAAAATACAAAAAAATAGCAAAAGGGAATGTATTTTAAAATAAAATAGGTTTAGTTACACTGTTTACGATATTTATTCAAAGGTCACATTGTAGCAAATTCATTAGCATTCAATTTCAGGCTCATCTTTTCTATGAAGCAGTCTACAGCAAGATCGGAGAACCTATGGCAGATGTGTTAGAGTTGGCAGATACAAAAATTTTGCTTGCACATCAATGAGTTACAGAAGATATCATTTTATAAGCTCATAAATTATTCAAATTTTTTTATTTTAACCATTACAATGTACATTGTTTTTCATAAACAAAAAAACTAAGACTAACAAATATATAAATCACCCAAGATAAAAGGAGCAGCAGCTGAAAGTAAGAAAGTAGTTGAGAATTGCGGGACTTGGGAAGGGTAGCTGCCGAAGACAGCACTGTAATGGGAACTTGGAATGCCATTCCTGAAACCTTTGGTTGTTTAAAAATACTAGCAATGGCTGTATTAGCAATTTTCTCTTCCACATATGCCCACAAGTCGTTATTTTCAGAAATGAATTTTACAAAAGACAGTTCAAGAAACAAAGTGAGTGGTAAATGTAGTTTGACCTGTTTATTACTAAAAGTGATGAAATATGAGCCATATATAATTTATTATCATATAAAAAGCATTTAGCAAATTCAATGTGCAACAGTAAAAGTTTCATTAACAAGTAACAGTGGATAGATGGGCTACAGTGCAAAAGATCACTTAACATTTTTGTGACAAAAAGTATTATGAATATTTAATGCTCGCACACAATATGTAAGATACCACACCATCCAAAACCATCTCTGCATTATGGGGTATAGAAGCCATCATTCCACAATGATAACTCTGCTCACTGCACATTACTGGGTACAAAGATTATCATGGGCACGGGAGCATCTCCACTGGACCCTAGAAACACGGAAAAATGTTGCGTGGACTGATGAGGCACGATTCATGTTGGTACATGCCAATGGTAGGGTATGAGTATGCCTCAAAGCACATAAAGCGATGAATCATTTTTACCAGCAGAATACTCTTAAAGCTAGTGGAGATGGCATTCTCGTTTGGGGACTGTTTACATAGGCTGAAATGACACCCCTGCTATGTGCAACATCATCCCTCACAGGTTAGTGTTATTAAGATATCATCAATGACCATGTGCTCCCATTTGTTTATCTTCAACATTCCACTGGATATCTCTTATGCCAATACGATACTGAATCATGCTATCGCTCCAGAATTATATCCGAATGTGGTTGCATGAAAACTTCACAGACATGAACTTGCTTTCTGGGATAACAAGTATTGGCGCCGACAGCATGAAAATGCTGGGGGACACAATATACCTTTAACATGTATTTTGTTTGAAATTGAAGGGGGATATGAAACCCTAATACCAACAAGAGGACAGGTCCCCCTTATCCCCCCTAACTAATGGCATCCGTGATAACAAGATCTCCAGACCTCAATCCCATCAAACACATCTGGGATACCATCGAGAGAGAGATGTTTGAGTCCCTGATTCTCCTCCATCAAATCTTCATGAACTGTGAAAGATTCTTGAGTGGTTGTGGATCCATATGGCTTCCCAACACTTCAAGTGCCTTGTCAAGTCCATGCTGAGATGAATTGCAACCATAAAGGTGAACGGTAATGCTATAGGATACTAGACAGGTATCTCTAATTCAACTGCTTTTCAGTGTATTACAAAAAAGAAAAAAAAAGCTCTAGCTTGAGCTTAAACGTGGGTGTCGAAAATTATTAAGTATATAAATTCCCCCACGAAAACTCACAAAAAACTTTCCTTGGTGGCTTTGTGTGTTAACCATTATTTGGCAATTGTCTTATTCCCAAGAAGGGTAATACTATCTTACATCCTTATATGTACGGAGAAGGAGTGCTACTATTTAGCACCTTCCCTTCACATGGCGCCATGTGCAATGGAACATCTTAATTGCAATGGAAAGTCTTAATCCGTCTCTGAAGGAGGCCCTAAACACCGAAGTTGTCACATCTATACACCTTCAGAAAGTATATTAAATGATAATATAATTATAGATATATGAGTAGTAGAACTGTGATAATTTTAAACTCAAGGGAAAGGGATTTTACTTCAAGTTACATACTTTCCGAGTTATTGATGTGCAAAGAGAATGAGTAGCACCACAATTTACCGAAAAGTTCACGTCATCAAGATTCGAGTTAGCGAGATTCCAGTGTATAAAAACTCAGTACCATGAATGTTTATGATAAACATAAAGAGATCAACACTTTTGATCATCATATTCAAGTTCTTGTCAAAACCAAGTTACCATTAAAATTAGATAAAAAAAAAAACCTAACAGAATAGCAAAAACAAACAGAACTGGGCAAAATACTTGAAAATATGTATTTCCAATACAAAATACCTAAAAATTTGTATTTTCGATACGAAATACAAAATACCTAGAAATTTGTATTTTCGATACAAAATATGAAAGGTATTTTAACCCACAAGCAGGCATGCGGATTAGAGGAACACGAGAATGTATGCTTTACACTCCATCAAATTATATAGCATTATTTCATTAAAAACGTCCAATTTTACAGGGAACAATAAGTGGCATTTCCACTTTGTCGCCCTACCCAAAAAGATCGTGACTTTGAAGGCAACAGGAAAGAGTTTGGCCAGTTTCAAAAGCAAGGGTGGGCGTTTTTTTTTCACAAATTGTAAGTTGTGGGGTGTGAAACACACCCCACGCCTGCTCGCGGGTTAAAATACTTTTCGAAAATACAAATTACATTTGCCAAAGGGCGTTTTTTTTTACTCGTCCTTAATGCATTAAGGGAACTTTCAAGTATTATGTAAGCAATATTTTGGTTATTTCAATCCTTTCAACCCCAGTAAGCAAAAATTAACATTAGCTAACATAGGAAAATAAGCACAACAGCAACTCCCCCAAAGGTGCTTACGTAATACTTGAAGTCTCCCTTAGGAGCTTAAGTTAGGTTTAATAATTTAATTGTCTTAATTTCATAGTATGTAACCACAAACAGTGAAAATCGGTTATAACGACCTCCAAGGGACCGCGAAAATTTGGTCGTTATAACCGATAGTCGTTATAAACAATATTTTTTTTAAAATCATAGTAGCCTATAGCAATGTACTCTAGAGTTTTATAAATTATTTTGACAGTAAAATTTATTAAACTTTTTGGTTTCAAAATTAAATAAAAATTACTCAATTTTCCATTTATATTACGTTATAGCCACACTAAATACATAGTACTTTCTTAGTTTTTTAAATTGAAAAAATTGTAGAAAATATGACTAAAGTATATAATGTAGAAAACAAATGTAATAAATAGTATTTATTGTATTACACTAATGACTTTCGAACAGTGCCGGTTTAAGAGTTTTATGGGCTCTACGCTGAAAAAATAGAATGGGCCCTTTAAGAATATGACCCTCGTGATATTCAATTAATAAATCACTTTTTAAGTTTATTATCTTTAATATTCAGGTTTAGCAGTAATAAAAATTTCTCGGACATTTGTAAATAAACAAGATTAGAATAAAGCTTAAATTTTGATAACTAATTTTAAATTTTAATAACTAACCTACGTGGTTCTGCTTTATGACTGTCAAGTCGCGTCGTTATATCCGATAAAAATTTCCCTAGTTAGAATCTACGTAGATTACAAAATCGCCATCATTATAGCAGGTTTCATCATTATATACGATGTCGTTATAACCGATATATTTAGTATGGAGTAGAATAGCAAATCAAACTTCTTGTAAAAATTCCATCGTTATATGCGGTTGGTCATTATAACCTGTGTTGTTGTAAACGATTTTCACTGTAATTTCACAATATGTTACCATAAATTCATGTCACCATCATTTTATATTATTTAGGAATTCACACTCACAATTGTAGAAATATTTTATGAAAAGGGAAATTGATATTTTTAGCCATCATGTCATGCAAGAATACAAGTTGTTTCACATACAAATAACACCCCTTTATCCCTTTGAGTCTTAAATCCGTGTATTTTATTCTGTTCACATTTTGTAATAAATATCTTAAAATGCTAGAGAACTAAAGTAATACGCGGTCCTCCCTCAATTGTGTTTTACCTGCAGAAAGCCAGCACCCGGAGCAAGTTAAGTATTGTGCCTGCTAAAACCCATTAGTACTCTCCCACCAGTCCAATATTGAACCCCCAACACTTACATACACAAAGGCATGTACTCTATTCATCAGCATTAGAGTTCTCAAAATCATTGGGGGGAAGGTCCCAGCACATTTTATGCACATTTATACATTACAGTATATGTAAAATCGCACTTTATTTCAGATTATTGGGGGACTCAGCCCCCACGAGCACATTTAACCCTACACCTATGATTGTATTTTAAGAAAATACTGATGTATATTAAAAGGTTTTATATATAAAATGGTTTTGAAGTAAGATGCATTTAAGGTCAGTATATTCAAATGTATTTAAAATCGCCTTGTTTTAATTTGTGCAAATTGTTCAATGACAATATCGAAAACTACGTTGAAATCTCTCTCAATCAGCAGTGTAGCTATTTAAAACTCATGAGGAAGGGTTCAAGTGGCTTTAATGAAGATTATGTGATGCAGCCTTAGAAAACAAAGTGTTTTAACGTCTAATGGAGGTCTTGAGCCCCTAAGCCCCCTCTCTTTCCTAAGCCACTGCGCTCGACTGATAATAATGACAGATTACTAAATCTTTCTTTACTTATTGTTGGTAGGTTTTAATTAATTTCAGTTTTGAAAACCAAATGTAATTATCGAATATGGGCATTTTATCAATTGAGAGAACTATTTGTAAAAATCAAAGTGCCAATACATTTATTAAAATTTTTATAACTACTAACTAAAGGCAATTGGTAATCAATTAAGATGCACGAAATAAGCCAATAAACAGATTATATCCACCATGTTTATTTTAATAATATGCTATGACTCCCTACCGACTGGACATACACATACATTATTATTATCCAATGTTAGGCATTGGTATATGTAGACGATATTCTTAATTCTGCATATTAATTTAAATAAAGCAATGATATAATAAAAGTAATATTACTTACAATTAGTTCTGTATAAGTGAACTATTGAAATCGATTGCATCAGGACACCTGAAGTAACCACATATCATAATCCTTAGTCACCAAAACCAGCCAGCTAGAGCATCACTTTTAAGAACTTAACTTCAATAAGACATTTTCAGAGAACACAACATCTTCAAAGTTTTATTTTTTAAAATTTAAAATAAGCACCACCTTAGTGACATCACCACATACGAATTGCTATTTGTATTTTCTTATTGGGCACTTCTGATAATTCCTTTTTATAACTGGTCAGTTGCCCCCACCCCCAACTCGACTTTGGAAGTTGGTTGCGCTGTCTAAGCATCTTGCCTGAAATTATACTTAAAGCAGAAAAATGGGGATTTGCCTACTGTCTACAGTAGTCAATAAAACAAGAGTGACATTCTTTTTCTTGTGAGTATGAGTGAGAAAATCAATCTTTGTCCCCTATCGTTGTTCATCTGTTACTAATTTCTTATTACTTTTTTTTTTTTTGAAATTTTGTGCCTGAGACTTTCTTTCCAGTCTCCCTACCCCAACGTTATACTACTGGTGCTAGTTACTTCAACAGACTACTTAAACTGGTCATGAAATCGACCTTTGGGCATCATGTGTTTAGCCAGATGGATAGAATTGGAGGTTAAAAATTACAAACTGAATGTACAGTCGAACTCGGTTAATACGAGAAGGTAAGAATACGCAAAATTCCTCATATTAGTACTAAAACCTGTGAAAGGAATAAAAATTTTAAAATACGCAAAACTTTTAAACCAGCATAACAAAGCTTTGCCAATGTCTTCTTTTTCACACTTTTTTTAATGTTCACAAGATTTTTTTTTCAAAAGCAGAATGGCTTCTCTATTTTCCAAAGTGTCGATACTGTAGATAAGGACAGTCCATATTTTTTGTATACTACAGAATTTTTCTCTCCACACTGCAACTCATTAACAGTGACTGCTTTTTCACTAACTGATAATTTTTTTCTATTTATACTTGTAATTATAAATTTGAAGAAGATAAAAATTTAATTTATAGGTTTTCCAAAAGATTTTCTTCTTCTTTTGCACTCAGGTACTAAAAAACTGAAGCCAAAGCACAGTACCAAAACCGAAGCTTCTAAAAAACAGATTCAACTGATTCTGCCTCAACTCACTAATGGCTGCATACTCAAGCTGTACCTACTACAACAGGTTCGCTTTGTGGGATGTGGAGATTCATGGCTCTGCCTATGGGCAGACATTATCTTTTGGGCAATGAGGCAGCAACAACTACTAGTTTGATATTTTTTTCTTTTCCTTTGTTTTAATTGGAAAAGAGGAAAAATCGTATTAAAGTGGACAGATATTTTCATTGTATTAGCCAAGATTCAACTTTTGTGCTCATAAAAAGCATGTAACTGTTGATGTAGTTAAATAGTGAATCAAACTTAACGTGCAGATTGCTTGTCTTAGCCATGCTCGTATTGAGTTACTGTATCAAATACGAAATTTTTTTTTTCGTATTTGATTTTCAAATTTAAATGTATTTTAAAAATATGGAGTATAATGAAATCTGTATTTTCGATACAAAATACAAATGTATCGAAAATACGTATTTCAAATACAATGACATAGTCAGGATTTAATTTGGGAGGGGGTCAAAAATTTTACAGTATGTATCGATACAATCACAGCATGCAAAGCTGCAGCGAAGTCCTGTCAAAAATTTAGTTTCCGGGGAGGGGGGGGTGGATAATGATAAGAGATTTGTGAGATCGCACAACTCACGAACATTCGAAAGTGCCAAAAGCAGGACCTTTCTAGAAGAACAGAATTCCGAAGACTGTCCTAAAAACTGTTAGTTTTGTCGAATCTCAGAGAATGGCAGAGATGGGGTTAATTAAAGAATTAACCAAGAAAGTGAAAGCTCTCTTATTGACTGTAGAAAGATTGCAGAACAGAATATTTATCCAGGTTCCACTATATCCCCTCCCCAGAGACGACCTATTGTTTACTTCTTCAGTGAAAAAGCAGGTCAAAGGAAAGTTGAATGCAGGCAAAGAATAAGCCAGGAGCAACACCAAAGCAGAGGTCGACAAAATCAATCCTATAAGGGAACAAGGCAGAGAACCCCAAGTCCTAGGAATAAGGAAGGTCAAAAGGTTGCTTTAAACTAGCAGAGGGGAGGAGGTGCGGGTACCACACTTCTAGAAAACCCCAGTACACATGCCTGATGACAAATTACCTTAATGGAGGTAACTTACCCATGGTTTCAACCCAGATGTTGGATAAACAAGTTAGAATACTTATCGACACTGGCGCATCACTGTGCCTAATTGAAGAATCAGTGGTAAGGTCCAAACAAGGTGAGTGGAAAGTCAAAACTCAACCTTGTGAAGTAAAGGTGTCAGGGATAGCGAGTAATGAGTTTACAATAATCTGTAAAGCAGTCGTCTCCTTTTATCTAAATGAAACAGAGATGGAAGAATTTATAATATGTGCAGAGGGTTTACCCAGACAATATGATGCTTTATTGGGGATCAACGTTTTGAATTCTCATCACATCAAAATAGACTGTTCCACTACACCACTCACAATCACGTTTAAAAGGAAAAAATATTGACTATCCAGCTAACATGTGAGCAAATTTGGTTTCAGTTGCTTACCTATTGCATAAGCAACAAATTCCACCCAGATCAGAAATGTTTGTTAAGATCAGGGTCAAAAATCAAGAAAATAACTTGACACAGGATGTATTAATTGAACTACTGCCAAAAGTGGAAAGTTTTATTTTTCTCTAGCCCGGTCTGTTAACAGCTTCAATGAAAAAGACATTTATCATGTAAAACTTGTAAACCCAAACAACTTTAAGTCTCAACAAAAATTGCAGCTTGGCCTCAGTCGAGCAAATCAAAATAAACCCAACAGCCAATGAGTCAATAAATTATGCAGACATTGACAATTCTGAGAAGTGGGATTTTGGTGATTTGGGTGGAGAATTTGATATGGAACACCTAAAATAGGCAGATTTATGCGAATTGTTCGACAAATATAGTCACCTTTTTGCCAAGTCGGTGAAAGACTTGCCCGAGTGCAACACTTTCCTCCATAAAATAGAATTAATCGCCCATCCCCCTGCAGGCAAAAGACATATAGAGTACCATACCCTTTAAGAGCAGAATTAGACTCACAAATTGCCCAATTACTTGAGGCAGACATAATAGAAGAGTCCTCATCAGACTACGCAGCCACAGTTATGCTCATCAGGAAGCAAAACAACAAATTTGGACTTGTTCATGATTACAGGCATCTTAACGAGAAAACTCGTTATTTACTATATCCTCTGCTGCTATTAAATGAATTACTGGATAACCTTCAGGGTGCAAAGATATTTTCAACCCTCAATTTAACGAGCAGTTTTTACAAACAAAATGTAGATGAAACGGACAAAGAGTTAACTGCATTTATTACCCATAAGGGTTTGCATCACTGGAAAAGAAGTTCCTTTGGTCTCTGAATCTCAGCCAATGCATTTATGAAACCAGGGCCAGAAAGATCTATGGCCCGACATGCCTGGGGCATGTAAAAATTTCAGCCGGGCATGTATTTTTTTTGCCACATGCCTGACTGGGCATGAAAAAATTGAAAGCTTTTAACAGATCTCTGGAGGGTTTTTAGTTGTTTTGTTTTAATTAATAATTTCCATTTTTATTTCAGTGATTTTATCAATGTCTTAGCACAATCTCGATACCTCAACAATAGTGTAAACTTAATAGTGAACCCCAATAATAGTGGAAAAGGTAAAAACTCCATCTCCACATGTATTTGAGGATTTTCAAAAAGTCCTGTGGGAATACTAGATTTGGCTGCCATCTTGCCAGACTTCTTGCAGCTCACAACTCATTGCCATTTGTCAAGCTCCTGTTCATTTGTCTCTTTTCTTTTTATCTTGTTTAATTTAATAATAGATGTTAGAAATTTTCTTCAACCTCGAAATGTATCTGTATTGGGACACCCTACCGAAGCTAATAGTACCCCTATGGTTTCTATACTGGAAGAACCTACATAATAATAAATCTTGTCAATTTAATTTGTATTGATGTTAATTGATAAAGTACAAAAATAAATAAATGGAACAAAATAATGTAGTGATATTGTAATAATGTAGTGATATAGTTTCAGACATATAAAATTTTGGACCGGGCATGCACATTTTTAGAGTTATTTTTGGCCCTGCATGAACTCATAAACAGTGTCCCCAGTGGTCTTAAACCAGGCCAGATTGGGTGTTACTTGGATGACCTTTATGTCACCTCAAAAACCTTTGCAGAGCATCTGGATAGATTAGTACTAGTATTTAAACGTTTAGATCAGCATAACATTACGCCCAGCAAATATCACTTTGTAAAAACCAGTGTCAAATATTTAAGATTTACTGTTGAAAATGGTTGTATTGTGCCTGATGAGTCAAAGATAGAGGCAGTTAAGAACTTTAAAGTCCCCCCAAATGAAAAAGCAAACTCACTCATTTCTAGGTCTAATCAAATTTTACCGAAAATTCATCCTAGAGTATGCCAAAAACACCTTGCCCCTCACACGGTTAACGAAGGATAATGAGAAATTTCAATGGAATGAGTCTGCACAACTGGCATTCGAGCGAATCGAGTTCTGTCTAACAAGGCACCCACGTTTACTCCTCTCAGACTGAAGTAAATCGTTTATATTCCACAGTGACACATCATTAGAAGCCCTGGGAGAAGTTTTGAGACAGATAGGAGAGGACGGGTTGAAACACCTTGTAGCCTATGCAAGTAGAAAGCTGAAATCAGCTGAAGTACAGCACAGCACATTTGAGAAAGAGGCCCTGGCTATCCTATTTGCGGTAAATCAATTCCAAAATTACCTGTATGGCACAAAATTTACAGTCTATTGCAACCCAGCAAGCCTATCAAATGTCCTTAGGTTCAAAGACCCAACAAATAGAATTTCATGCTGGGTCCTTGCACTTTAACCACATGACTTTCAGATCAAGCATAATCCTGGAAGAGAAAATATTCCAGCAGATTTTTTATCGTGTTCTTTACCTGAGGTTAAACAACCTGTCAATGGTCTCATAGTACCAGAAACAGTCACAACAGGGTTTAGCAATGAAAAAATTGAAAATCTGCAACTTAGCAACACATTTTGTAGCCAAATCATCCAAAAACTTGAGGGAAAATCCAAAGTAACTAAAAACGATTTCACCTATTGGTTGAAGAATATCCTCTTGTTTTGTCACAACTCAAGAAATATTAACCAGTCCTCAAACCATAAACTTGTGACTCCTTTAACGTTAGTTCCAGAAATTTTGGAAAAGTGTCATACCAGGGATTTAGCAGAACCATGCAGCAGGTAAAAAGTCAGTATACCTGGCCCCAAATGTATCAACATGTCCGTAACTATAGCAAGTCCTGTGCTTCATGCCTGCAATGCAGAGCGCACAAATACAAGAGGCTAGTCCTCCTCCAAAGAATCAAGGTTACTAGTTGTCCTTTTCAGCATTGTGCGATGGATGCCATTGGTCCAATTATTGAATCAAATTGTGGCAATAAACGTATTATAATCATCAGTAATGATTTCACCCATTGGCCTGAGGCATATGCAGTCCCCAACCTAAAAACCGAAACCGTTTGCAGAGTACTGGAAAAGTTTATCTGTACACATGGAATTTCTGAGCAGTTAATCACGGACCGAGGGACATTTTTCATTAGCGAGGCAATTAAGAAAGTATATGAGAAGCTGGGAATACATAAACAGACCACAATAGCATATCACCCACAATCGGATGGCCTGGTAGAACATTTGTGTCATTATCATATCTAACAGATTCCGCACATTTAAATTGGGATGAATATTTAGATTTTGCATTAATAACTCACCGCTCAGCAGTACACAGTGCTACAAACCAGACACCCAGTTATTTAACACTTGGTCACGATATAAATTTACGCCATAATCTCATTATTGGAGAAGAGCGTCCTATACACCAAAATTTTTCTGACTACAGCATGGACTTAATCCATAGACTGCAGAAGACTTTTGATAGTGTCTACCAGA
This sequence comes from Dysdera silvatica, assembly GCA_006491805.2. Classification (NCBI taxonomy): domain Eukaryota; kingdom Metazoa; phylum Arthropoda; class Arachnida; order Araneae; family Dysderidae; genus Dysdera; species Dysdera silvatica. The sequence continues at coordinate 65,812,304 of QLNU02015003.1, read as the reverse complement.
GCTTAGAAACTGAGGCAAAGCAAAAAAAAGAAAAGACTTAAGACAGCTAGGGAAAGTAAAATAAAAGAAGGGGACCTAGTGTATCTTTTCACACCTGTTGTAAAAGTGGGTACTTCCAAGAAGCTTGCAAAATTGAATATGGGAGCTTTCAGAGTTACAAAACAAACCTCACAGGTAAACTTTGAGATTAGTCATATTAACAACCCTTCCAATGTTCAACTTGTCCATGTAAATAGGTTTACAAAGTCAGAGGAAAGGATAATATTCCCACAACTTGAGAAGGAGGATCAAGGTTTATTCGAACAAATAGTGCCCAAACAAATTGAAGATGTTGTTGAAAGTGAGGAAGACATTATGGACCATTATTGGATTAGAGCATGGAGGTGACATCCAAGAATAGGTCAAGAAGTCCCCAATCAGCGAGAATTGCTACCGAATAGGGAAAATTTAGAGCCAGAAGTGCTCAGACCGGAACAACTAATTCACAGGCACCACTAGAGTCCACCCTCCCATATGTATTTGCAGATGTTAGTATCCCCCACATCACAATTTTATTGCTAAGTAGTTTAGATATTGTAGAATTCCAATGTAAACACAAAAGAAAAGTTTTGCAGTAGTTTGTTGATAGCTGGGAAATTTTAAGTTTTGGTCATAACATTAGTACCCTTAACGATCAGCATATAAATTCATTTTCAAAATTATAGACTGATCACCCACTTGTTTTCATAAAGTGCATTTATATTCCTGTATGTTATATTGTTTTGGTAACAGACTTTAATGGGCTTAAATACAGCCAGCCATCATAATGAGAAATTTTGCCAATTTTAAAGGTCTGTAAAATCAAAAGGGCTTGAAACTACAGAATGGATTCCCCCCCCCAAGTACAATAACTAGAAGAGTTTCCAACCATGGTGAAAAAAATCCTGGGTCGTAAGCCCTTCTGGCCGATTTTGAGCTCGAAAAGTGGAAAAATTCCCAAATTTGTGAATTTCAAAAGGGAAACCTGCCAAAAATCAGAATTTGTGGCCATGGATACTCCTACTAGTACTTAGTAAAACCTGTGAAATCCATTTTGGGAATCACACTGATGTTCATGTTAACGACTGTCAAATGTCTCTAAAAATGATAACGTGAAAACATGGTAAAAGTGGGCTTTAAATGGCCTCATTTCCATTATTTTATAATCTAAAAATTTTATAAAGGTAAAAAGAATTTCAAATAGGAATTTTGCATAATACAGAATTATCTATTTTTTTAATACATATGTAGTGGAAAACACAAACTATAAAAATAAAATTAAAAACCAAAAGGGAAAATAAAACCAAAAGTGAAAATCAAACTAAAGTAAGAATTGAGAATAAAACTAAAACAAAAGGTGAAAACGAAACAAAATTCAAAAGTGAAAATCAACCCAACACCAAAAATCAATCCAAAATCAAAAGTTGCAGCCAGCTAATCAGTGTGTTGTGAACTCCCAGAGAGTACACATGTACACTGAAAATGCTTGTGAGATTTAGTAGTTTTGAAAAATATTATGAGTATAATCATGGAGTGTTCAGTAGGTTATGTTGGTGAGAGTTGTCAAAATGGTTCTTATGTAAAGTCAATCATTAAGTCATCATCAGATTTAGTAAGTGATTCAGAACTTTCTTCTGAGGAAAGGAGTTGAACTTGAAGAAATAAATAGCATTTGTACATATAATTATAAGAAGTATACCGAAAAATACCAATACTTGTTTGGAAATTCATGTTGTGACCCATTTTCCTTACGTAAAAAAAAACAACCTTGAAAGAAGTAACTGTGGAAATGTGTGAAAATTGGCACACATTAAAACTTATACCAGGGAAGTCTCTCTTCTGCATGCCGTAAAAGTCTCACTTGCAGTAATGCGACTGCTGATGATAGTGCTGAAGAAGCACCTGCCACGGCTCCCAAAATATCTGTGGGTTTTTAAATGAAGCAGCTGGAATACTATGAGTTTCACCTATCAAAATCAGGAAACATAGTGATAATAAGATATTTGGAAGTTAAGCATACGGTAGAAAAGTTTTTTTATGCAGTTAAACAGAAACTAGGTGACTCATTTAATGAACAATATGAATTGGAGGATGAAGAACAGGACGAGGAAACAAATAGGAAAAGGCAAGATGTTGCTGAAAGAGACAGAGTATTTAATACAGAGTCCAAAAAAAAGGATTAAAAGTTACACATCCAATAGTGAAAGAATTAAAGTCATCAGTGTAGCCCCAAAGAGCTGGTCAATAACAAAAACAACACAGGAACTAGGTATGAGCGAGTACCTGGTGAAGGAAACATGAACACTTGTAGAAAAACATGGTGTCATTCCTGAAGTGAATTTAGTGAAACAAAGGAGAGGATTAAAAGAAGAAACTAAAGATTTGGTTGTAAAATTTTTCAACAGTGATGAAGTAAGCAGAATGTGCCCTGGAATAAAAGACACAAAGTCAGTTCTTCTAGAGGATGGAAGCAAGGAATTGAAACAGAAGAGACAATGTCTAATTTGAAAGATCTGTAACAACAATTTAAAGAAGAGCATGTATCATTAAAATTAGGATTTTCCACATTTTGCTGGCTGAGGCCTAAATGGTGCATTCTGGCTGGAGCGAGTGGTACTCATTCCGTGTGTGTTTGTGCCAGTCATCAAAATGTGAAGTTGATGGCTTCGGAAGCAAAGATTAATGACTGGAAATCTTTGCTTCAAAAAGTCGTGTGTGATGTAAACAATGAGAAGTGCATAATAAGTGAGTGTTCAAATTGGCCTGGAATAGAAAATTTAAACTTATATGAAGCGAGTCTCGGTTTGGATAATTCTGATGAAGACGATGAGAAAATGATAACATACAAGCAGTGGATGATAACTGATCGTTGCAATTTGGTGACTACAGTAGAAACAATATCAGAGTTTAAAGAAAATTTAGTTTCAAAGTTACTGAAATTAAAAAGTTACCACTTTGTTGCACAGAGTCAATCACGATTTCTGAAATTGACAAAAAAAAAAATCTGTCACAAGATGAGTGTGTAGTGATCGATGATTTCTCCAAAAACTACACACTTATTACACAAGACGAAATTCAAAGTTATCACTGGGTTAATGCCTAAGCCAATATCCACCCTTTTTGTGTTTATTTTAAGACTCATTCTGCAGATCTATGTATCAAAAGCCTTTGTATTATAAGTGACTACATTGTACATAATACAGTTGCTGTTTATGCTTTCCAAAAGCAGCTGATTCCATTTGTCCAGTTGTTTAACCCAAGTCTAAAGAAGATCTATTATTTCTCTGATGGCTCAGCAGCCCAGTATACGAATAGAAAGAATTTTATCGACTTATGTAAGCATAAACAATACTTTGGTGTGGCTGCTGAGTGGCATTTCTTTGCCACAAGTCATGGCAAGGGTCCTTGTGATGGAATTGGTGGGACGATAAAGAGCTTGTGGCAAAAGCAAGTCTACAGCGCACAACTGAGGACCACATCCTTACACCAAAGGCCATGTATAAATTTTGTATGGAAAATATTAAAGGCATAAACTTTATCTTGTCGAATAAAAGTGAAATAAAAAACGAGCAAGGGCATCTGAATGACCACCTCAACGAAGCTCAGAGATTTGAATGAACAAGAGATCACCGCTGTTACATACCCAAAGACTTGTCAACTCTTCTGATAAGCAGAATATTTGTATCATTTTAGAATAACCATGTGGAGTTCAGACTTGATGGATCACCAAAAACATTTGATTTTAGTGAAATAGCTAAAAATGGCAATGTCGTTTGCGTTTATAATGACAAGTGGTATGTAGGTAAAGTAATCAAAGTGTCAAAAGAAAACAATGAAATTAAGATAATGTTCTTCAGTCGTGGTGGGCTATCCATTAGTTTTACTTTACAAAGAAATGATGCTATTTGGGTGAAATTGAACAACACTATTGATGTTCTGATACCATGCGACTTCAAAACTGCTACTGGGAGAACATACAACATTACTCAACAGAAGAACACAGAACTGTCACTGAAGTTACAAGCACAAATGAAGAAATAGGATGTTGATTAACAAAACACAATAGTATGTATTCAAATATAAAATAGTAACTGAAAAAATAATGTTCATTTTATAGAACTATATCTTGAATGGTGTAAATAGAATATAATTTTAGAAATAATAAGAAAATTTGCATTGCGATAATGGGAAGAAACACATATAGCTTAACTTTTTAAAGATATTTGACAGCCTGGAACATGAACATCAGTGTGTCCCAAAATGAATTTCACAGGCTTTATTAAGTACTAGTAGGAGTATCCATGGCCAAAAATTCTGATTTTTGGCAGTTCCCCCCTTTGAGATATTTAAACTCGAAATTCATAAATTTTAGAATTTTTCCAATTTTAGAGCTCAAATTCGGCCAGAAGGGCACACAACACAGGATTTTTTTCACCGTGGCTGGAGACCCTTCTAGTTATAGTACTTAAAAAAATTTCATACTGTAGTTTCAAGCCCTTTCGATTTTACAGAGCTTTAAAACCATTATAATATATACTATGGGCTATATTTAAGCCCATTAAAGTCTCAGTTACCAAAACTTCATCTTACATACATATATATTTTTCGAAAAACCAGGATCTCCAGGTCACTAGAAAGATCACCTATGGTGAGAATATAAAATTGGATGGTTTCATGTGGAATGACTCCTATATGATAAAATTTTTAATGTGTCTGCCTTTACTTCGTAAAACTTCCAAGTTTGAAAGAATGTCAGTTGGCAAGAAAAGCAGACTCATTTTTGTAAGGAAGCTTAAAAGTTAATTGGCACGAAGTTGTGTTTCCTCAAAAGGCAAGTGACAAGAAAAAGTGCTGTAGTTTTATGAATGCAATAACCCCATGTTTCTTTTTTCTTTATATACATGAATCTGTGGCTGAACACTCCCATTATGAAGGTACAGTATGCTCATTTTTTTTCTAGCAGATAGGGATATTGGTTGAAAAATAAATTCAATAGAATAAAAAGGTTCTTAACATTATTCACGAAAATCAATTATAACCTGTATAACTTACCTAGCTCCACTTTCCAAAGTGATTTTAGCAGAGAGACTTAAAACTAGTTTTGCCGAAGATCTGCATATGAGTAAAAATTACTCATGTGCTTATCATTAAAGCTTATTAACACTTTGCTGATGGCTCATGAGTATACTCATATTCGTGTGTCCGAATGTTTCTGTCATCGTAAGTGTGCTCATGTTTATGGAGTTGTTAAGCCTGAAAACAATATATGAACGTTCCCGATCATATATTTAGAAATCATAGTTTATGCTAAGACCCTAAGAAGTGCACATATGCAAGATAGACTAAACACTTCAATGCTCATTTCTTTCATCCCTACTTTAATTCTTCCCCATGCATTACTTTTTTTCATGAAAATTTCAAGTAATACACCGGTTTCCATAAATTAAGCAACAAATGGAAAAAACGTGATAACTCATAAAATATACAACCAATTTGGATGAAATTTGGTGAAAATCTTTATCATACCATATGTAACTAAAAAATGTAAGAACATGTGATACAAAGCATTTACATTTTGTATAAGCTATACAAATAAAAAAAAGTCAGAAATACAGGTGTCACAATGAAATAGTAAAAAGTATCTCAATACAAAATGTGGTTACCTCAAACAGTAATACAGGCCCGACAGCGTTGTTCCATGCTGCTAATGATGTTTTCAATGAGTTCCGTGGGTAGCAATACCCATTGTTCGTGCAAAGAAATTCTAAGCCCCTGCAGGGTTCGGGGAGGGGATGGAGTCCAGCAACACCCCCTTCCCCCGAGAGCATCCCAAACATGCTCTATGGGATTCAGGTCGGGAGAGCGTGCTGGCCATTGCATTTCGATTATAGTCTCTTCTTCAATTTACAGCTGCACGAGACGAGCTGTGTGAGGGCGGGCATTATCTGCCTGCAGTACAAATGTATCGCCAATAGCAGCCGCATACCGTTGAACAACGGGGTCCATGATCTCGTCTCTATACCTCTGAGCCTTAAGGTTGCCATGAGACAACACATAGAGGTCAGTATGTCCACCTAAAGCTACGCCTCCCTATACAGGCAAAGTACCTCCACCATATGTGTCCCTTTCCTGCATAAGAGAGGGCTGATATCGAGTACCAGCCTCTGTCCAGATGAAAATTCATCGAGAATCACTCTGCAAAGCAAATCTCGGCTCATCCGTGAAAAGTACGGACCTCCACTGATTTCGAGTCCAGTTCTCATGCGTACATGCCCAATTCATACCTCCCCCTCCTGTGGCGAGAAGTTAAGAGCATGTATAATACTGGTCGCCTAGCGTACAGTCCTTCTTCATGTAGCCTTCTGCGTACAGTCGAAGCTGATACAGTCCTTCCTGTAGCTGCAGCAAGCGCAGATCTGAGATGAGTTGGAGTAGCGATCCTGTTTCGCCTTGCAGAAAGCCGCAAGTATCGGTCATCTGAGGAGGTCATAACCCTTGGCCTACCTTCGCTGTATCTTCGGGAGGCTGAATTCCTGGTTCGGAACTGTTGCCACACTCTGCTGACCACAGAATTGTCGATGTTCAGCCATCTTGCAACGTGTGCCTGCCGTTGACCAGCTTCAAGTCTGCGTATAGCTGCGTAATGTAATTCTACTGGCAAATGACGTTTCGAAATCTTTTCATTTACCATCGCACATTAATTGGCGACTCACTGCAAAACAGCTAGTTTTAAGCTTTTTCGCATTTGCATAAATCGACACCAGCGCCACTCGTTTGCATCCTGTATATCGATGCTACATACCTTTTCCAGTAACATACGCAAATTCCGTGCATTTTGAACTACATTTGGCCAAATTATCACGTTTTTTTCCATTTGTTGCTTAATTTATGGAAATCAGTGTATTTCCACAAACAAAGCACACAATGTCTGACCTCCACCCATATTTTACAGCAAAAAATTTAAAAATGAATACCAAGGCATTGATGAATTGTTAAATCAAATATTAATAGACAGTTTTTTGTCTGAATGACTGAGAAATATATACTAGTCAGATGGAAGATACCATATTGGAAGGTGAGTGACATTAAACCATTAAGAAAGCAAAGACAAGATGAATTCGAGGTTTACGGAGCAAGGACCGCACTGCACCAGGACCTAGTTATCCAAGGAATCAGAATCTTTTTAGGCCTGGGGAACCAACACAAGGACAACAGGGAGTGATTAATCAGTACGTGTTCCTTTTTGGCATAGGATTCACACCTAAAATAACCACACATCACAAAGCAGTCTGCACAGTATTACATAAACTTCCTTTTCAACTTCATATGAGCTACAGGTGTTGGACATTCTTTCCCTTGCAAGGGTATAAAAGGTAATACTATGAACAAATACATAATTATGTTTTCTTTGCAAGTAATCCATCATCTAATTCTACCACATTGGCTAAGATTAGGCCTACAGTGACCATAAGGTGAACTAGGGTCTCACAAGTGGGGCTGTGGCCCCACCTAATCATCATAGAAGGGAGCCAAAGACTCTCCTCAAAGATGGTCATTGGAAATCATGCTTTGCATTTTT
>QLNU02015003.1:65702851-65804607 GCA_006491805.2 Dysdera silvatica | reverse complement strand
AGCGCTTTAATGTGTCATTACCGCACACACATTCCTATACGAAATCTGCTTATTTAGGTCCCCTCTACCTGCCTTTACATTTTTGACATATAGTTTAGGACCACCCTGTATATACAGAATATTTTTAATTTGTGTAGAGGTGTAATATAGTGCTGAAATTTTTTAAAAAATTTTATAAGTTATTCAGTGAGCAGAGGCGGAAAACAGTATTGCTTTTTTCTGTACTGAAAAGTTGTTGAGGTGGGAGGGAGGGATGGATATATGTTAGGGTGGGTCGAATTTTCAAAAGTTGCTCGAATCGAAACGTAATAGTGCGGAAAAGTTGCTTTTTCTCGAGATAAACACAGTGAAAAAAGAAGTTTTGGAATCGGATAATATCTTCAGGTCGAGCATGAACCCCCAAAATTTGGGAAATTAGCCATAAATTGACCTTTTTTAGAAACTTTTGAATAGTGCCTTAAATTGGTTGAATTGTCATGAAACTTCAATTGTGGCAGTAATTTGAAGCTAGTTAATGGGGAAACAATACTTTGATGGATGAAAATACCCCCAAGGGGAGTGGGTCGCTTTAGGACGAAAATTGGCCAAAATTGTGAATCGTTCAGCAGATAAAAGAACTACATGATAAATAATACAAACATCGCAAATCTTACAACAGAAACGAAGATAATATTGAGCAGAAAAAGATCTATGTTGATTATGTGAATGCTCCTACCACCAGCCATTTTGATATTGTTGCTTGCAAATGTGAAATGGCGCTCAGATGCAGTTGTAACAATCCTTTGACAAATGCATCTGCTCGGAGCCCATTCATGTAAGCTGCATAATATGCTGCATTGAGAAAAAAGTCCCACTTATTGAAAGAACATTTCTGTAGGATCAGCAATATAACCGAAAGGGAAGAATTTTGGGCATTGACAAGAAAGAATCGGAAAAGCTCTCTAAAAGAGCAGAGAGCAAGAAAAGGGCCAAGGCTTTGTTTAAAAATTCCTCAGTTTCACCACACGCCAATGAATTCCAGTTTAAGGAAACAGAATCTGGAACGAAAAGCAATGAAGGAACCAATAGTAGCCAGGATGTAGATTTTAAGACTAACAACCGTATGTACTTACCTTCAACTTCACAAATGAGACTAAAATTTGGTAACATTGTTCCAACAAGTGACCGGTATGGAGTATCGGATAGGGCAACATCAGATATTGTTCCAAGTGTCTTGAGAGCTGTTGGAATGATAACCGAAGCGAACATCGAAATGGTTATTGATAAAACTAAATTGAGAAGAGAGAAATGAAAATTGCACATTGAATTATAAGAATGACAAATCCATAATACGACTAGGCCTAGGATTTTATACTCTAATGAAAGGACTAATGACACATTAATCTTGAAGAAAGTAGGAAACAGACGTTACAGAAATATGCAAAAGGAAGAACACATTTCGATCATTGAAGAATCTGGTTCTGTTTACCTTAGTCATTGCATCCCAAAATCTAAAACAGGAAAGGATATTGCAAACAGTATTGTATCTAATCTGCATGGAAATGACATCGATCTTTCGACTGTAATAATCATTGGATAGAATGCAACAAACAATGGGTGGAAAAATGGAGCCATTAGGTTTATAGAATTTTTCCGTCAAAAAACCTTTACAGTGGTCCATCTGTATGCTCCACTTCAATGAGTTGCCATTGAGGCACTTTATTGAAAAGTTAGATGGCAAAACAAATGCCCCGCAGTCGTACTCTGGACCTATCGAAAAGCACCTTCAAAGATGCGAAAAATTACCAATGGCAAAATTTCTGGAAATTCATTGCATACTTCCAAAAGTGAAGAAGGGTATCCAAAGCAAATGTCAAAAATATTTCTGTGAAATTTCACTGGCCATCCACTCAGGTACTTGTCCTCCAAATTGCATTCATAACCCTGGATTACTCAGCAATTCCAGGTGGTTAACAACAGCTAATAGACTACTTAGATTATACATTTCTTCCTCAGAGTCAACTATTTCTAAAAGTCAAAGTAGTGTGTATTTATTAGGTATTTTCTTAATCTAACGTAACAGAAAATATTATTCAAATCACCAAATATTTTCAGAACCATCATTTTGCTCAGGCCAGATACAATGAATTAAATAGCACAGGATTGAATCTACCAAGAAAAGTGTATTGGGATTATATGTGCGATTGTTTGTAGAGATTTATTATGTATTATTTAGATAAAGTTAAAAAAATAGATGGTATTTTTGAAGTAGTAGAAGTTTAAAAAGATCTTGAGGACAGTATAAAATACCTTGTTTGTGATGCATTAAGATGTTTAAAATATGTCATATCTCTCCAGCTTACAATTTGGTACATTTATTATCACCAAATTTTAAAGCAGAACACTTGTCAACAAGTGAGAAGGAGCAACACTGGCATAGCTTGTGGGGTTGCAAAATTTCAATACAGACTGGTGAAGTGGGGGTGCTAATGGATTTTAACGGGTGCAATATTTAACTTGCCGTGGGCACTGGCAACCGATGCTACACCTCTGAGGAGCAAGCAATAGATTTTTGTTAAAAAGCAATACAAGGATACCTACCTCGTTATTAGGCATCATTCGTAAATTTGTTGTCCATGCACTTCTCAATGGTGCTTTATTTGAAGAAGAGATGGTGAGACCAATTTCCACTCTTCAGTGAAAGAAATCATTGACCTCCATAAAAGAATGTATTGGATAAAAGGAACTCAGTAATGTAGAGGAACTATGCACAGCTTAGGGAACCTCTACTGGAGTTGAAAGGATGTTTTCCATATTTGGACTTGCGCATAGCAAGAAATGAATTATGATTTGAGAAGGCACCAAAGTTGTCATTTTTATAACAAACGGTTATTTCAACACTAGCATAAGGTTTAAAAACATGTAAGTGGAGTAAGTGTTTTTAAACCTTATGACAATGTCGAAATAACTGCTTGTTATGGAGTCTCCTGGTGAAACTTTATATTATTTTGTTGTCAATTTTATTTAAATCCTTAAATGTTCGTTTTTAATAATATCATAATTGAAATCTTTAATGCATATTGTAGTTTCAATAAATAAGAAATCAAGACATTGACAGTTTGTTTTTTATGTTATTAAATACAGTAAAACCTCTCTTAATGATTACCTCTATGCAGCGACCACCTACCTTAATGACCACTTTTTCAGGAAATGGGTTTCCTCCTCCTTCTCATAAACTCAATGTTAAATTTACCTCTATTCAGAGACTACCTCTCTGAGTGACCGGTTTTTCACTGAACCAACGGTGGTCATCATAGGTGTAATCTGGTGGGGGCAAGGGGAGTACTTGAACCCCTAGTTTTTTTTAAAAAAAGAAGCAAAATCATACTTTTTTCCCCCATACAATTTTAGACTTTTGTTTTTTTTGTCCCCTCCTATTTACGCTATATTTAACCCTGGTTACACCTGTGATGGTCACCTTAGGGAGGTTTTACTGTACATTATTTAGATATTCACTTTAATCTTAAGAAGAATAAATTGAATATTAAAATATTACATAAAGGAAGTTGAATGAAAAATTTCACGTGTTTCTGAGGTATACGATCTTGATTAGAAAGATTCAATTAAAATAAAAAATAAATTCATGATTTCTTTAGTGCAGTTAGTTAGTGTTTGTTAGTGTGAACAAAGCCTGAAGGTCCTTGCTTGTTCACATTAGCAAATTCCTGATGCACTTTATATTTTTGTATTATTGATGTATTTCAATTATATGCATTAATACATTTTGAATTCTGAATCTGAACTATTTATCACTAGCATGTGCAAGGGGCGTTGATGGGAGTCATAACTCCTCTCAATTGTAATGCACAATTTTGTATCTTATGAATATATGGAGTTATAGCTCTGTAACCAAGAGAAGGAGCGATCCTTGATTCGACTCCGGGTAATTACTCTTCCATAAAAAAAGCTCTAATTTGAGCTCAGAGTGTGGGTGTCAGAAATGATTATTCATATTCAATCCCTCATGAAAAAAATAAAAAAAAGACATGCTTGGTGACTTTATGTGTTGACCAGTTTAGCAATTGTGTTAACCTTGCATAGGGTAATGATATCCTACGGTACCTTAAATATGAGAAAAAGGAGCATCGTTCCTGCCCTGATGGCCTAGCATGTAGAGGCACAATGAGTCATACACTGGATCTCCGGTTCGACTCCAGGTCAGGGCGATCACTTTTTTTCTTCTAAAAAAAACTAGTTTGAGCTCGTTACATGGGGGTCAGAAATGATTATGCAAAATTTATTCTTTCCCACATAATGAATATATATAAGAATTAATAAAGGACAGTGTTTTTGAATAATTTAAGTTAAAAAAGATAGAATGTGCACTCATAATTAAAAACTTTTATCATACACAATAAATTGTATATATGTTGAAAGCACTATAAGGATAGTTTTCTGCTTTATGTAATGATAATAATGAATTATCTTTAATAAAATGATATGTCTTCCTGTAGAGGATATGCAATTTAAACTGCTTAATATGTACAAATTCATAGGTGTAATTTAGTGGGGGCCAGGGGGCATATATACCCCAGTTTTTTTAGAACAGTTGCAGTGTCATATTTTTTCCACCCAATTTTGGGTTCCTTTTTTTACCCACCCCCAGTTTACGCTATATTTAACCCTCAAGTTATGCCCATGTACAAATATTTGGTATTTCATAATTACTGTATTATGTCTTATAATTTATTTTTGTAAGCATATGTGTTATTTTTCTTTTCACAGAAAAAATGCCTAAACAGAAAGCAAAGAAAGAGAAAACTATAAATGAATTAGAGGAGGATACTCTGAATTCAGCAACATCATCGGCAAATGAAAGCTTCACATTGTTTGAAGGGCATGAAAAACCCAGTCATGAAGTGGATCCACCAGCTCCTATGCAACAACAACTTCAACAAGATATAAAGAAAGAATTCAGTATAAAACAAGAACTCTTGGACGGTATGTATTATAATTCTAAAAATCAGCAGGGGCAACTTTTAGATACTACAGAAACTAACATATTAGAAAGTGATAGAGTCTTTACACCAGAGAATCATGATTCAAGCATAAAAATTAAAACAAAAAAGGCTGCTAGTGTTTTAGTCGAAGACGACTATAAAAAAATTTCAGCAATGGAATTAAAGCAAGAACTGAACACTGACACTTACTTCAGAAAGTTGGAAAAGCCTAAGGATGCACACACTTTGTCCGAAGACCTAACCTTTGTTCCACTTTCAGAACCAATTATTAATGATACTGCAAAACTAGATAGTCAAGAACACAGTAAAATTATGCAGGAACTTTTGGCTTGTGAATGTATCCATGACACAGAGGACATGCCAAATGGCTCTGCACCTTCAGATTTACAAAATCTAGAATCCATCGTTGCTCTAAGTAATGAGCAGATTCATGTATCAAGCATTGAGCATTTAAAAAATAGCACAACTACCTCTTCAGAAAATATACATACAGAAGTATATCAAGATGCAGGAGTGATTAATAAAGAGGTAATGAGCAATATTTCAAGCACTTGTCTAGATCATTCAAGTCCTACTTTTAGTTCAACTTGTTCCTTATTTGACAATGACAGTAACATCTGTTGCAAAACATCAAGCAAAGTCAAAGAAGTGGCAATAGACACAGAGATTAACTCTTCTATGAGCGGTAGTGTAGCGTTTGATAATTCAATGCTTAGCAATGAAAATTTTCAACATGGAGGGAATCAGATATCAACATATTCTGATGTATTTGTTCGTAGTTGGGGACATGTCGATTCATCCAACTCTGAAGAAGTTGTTGCCGATATTTCTATTTTCTCAGAATTGGGTACACATCTTAGACTATTGGGTTATCAACTGTGTAAAAATGAAGCCATTAAAACTTTTGGAAAGAAAGCATTGAAAGAGCATGAAAATAACAAGAAATTAACGATTGATCATTTGTTCCTGGAAAAACTTTTCCCTACAGAAGTGCCAGAGACTAGTGAGGAAAATAAACTTGAAGAGAAACTTGCTAAGCTTTGCCTACCAAGAAGTGTTCCTGCAAGCATTGTTGAAGTAGAGTGTAAAACTCAAAATTTAGAAAATGAAATTGCACAAACTGGTTCGCAAAATGCAAACAGTTGCTTTGAACCTGAAGTGGAGAAAATTATGTACATGGATATACAAGATACAGACAGTAGCTTTGAATCTATAGTCAAGAAAATTACTCAAATGGATTCACAAGATGCAAACAGTTGCATGGATTGTGAAGCTGAGAAGAGAGACATGAATAGTGAAGGAATTTGTAAACACCTAGATGTACAAGCACTTAAGGATATATTGAAAAATTTTCCAAATAATTCGAATGGCAACTTGAAAGATTCAACATGCGAGACAGAATCATGCTTAGCAAGTAGTCTGTCTCTTACAGAAAACAATTCCTCGTATACGGGGTTAGTTCTGTCACCTACGGCATTTGATGACGACGAAGCTAAAAAATGGTTGCCAAGCAATAATATCCAATTGCACAATACAGGACATAATTTACAAGAAGATTCAGGTGATCCATTTGTAGATAACAGCAAAGCTGAAAATAATAATACAACTACAAAAAATCTTCCCTTTGAAGAGCAGTCAAACCCAGAATTTCTTCCAGTGAAAACGCTGAAGAAGAAAATTGACACTCAGGATGCTGAATTTGTCCCAAGGAAGAAAAGTCGCTATGAAATTATCATGGAAAGAAAAGAGCAGGAGAAGGTACTGAAAGTGGCAAATTATATTGTGGAGAAAAGTGTGTCGCTCCATAATACATCATCCCAACTGTCTACCAATAGTAAACACAAAGATCTGGAGATTTTTCATCCCACATCAGGAAAATTACCATCATTACAGAAAAAAAATATTCCTAAAAGTAAAAAAGATGATACTAGTAAAGAAAAAGCTAAACCAGTAACCGAGAAAACTAAGATGGACACACATGATAAAAAGAAAAAAGATGAAAAATCCAATCATTCTGGATTTAGTGATATGGATGCTGGAATGCGATTCACCAATAGAAATTCGTCCTTATTTGAAGATATTACAAAAGTTGCTCAACAGCCCGTACCCTGTCGTCCAAGACCTGTTCCACAAAAAAATGCCAAATCAAATACAAATCTCTTTACCATGGAAGAAATCCATCCGCAAATTGATACAAATTTAATTTCACTTCCAGAACCACAAAAAAATAAACCTAGTGTTAAATATGACTCGAGTCATAATAAAGCTTTATCTTCTGCTCCTCTGAATAGAGATATGTTACATACCAAATCAAGAGTTCTTCCCCCCAGTACTCAGCCATTTCCTGCAAGCCACCTTATTCGAGATCCTCGATTAATAAGGAGGCAAAGTGATGATTCCAGTCCCAATTTAAAATATACACGAAGCTATCAACCAAATGCAATGACACAGTCCGAAAATGTTTTACAGTTCAATAATTTTATGCAAACACCAACTTCTTTTAGTCTTCCAAATTCAGATTATAATATATGGAATAACTCTTTATCCAAGGAAAATCATGTTTTGCCGACAATGGGTCCTGTTTCAAAACTTACGAACGCTTGCCTCTTACATTCCAATAGCAGTTCATCACCCACCAATCCGTCATTTCTATCACCATCACAAACAGCATCATCTGATGACATGGACCTATGTGATTCAGAACCTCCTATACCACCAGTCCAATTTCGTTCATCACATAGGATACAGAATTTTGACTCTATCAGAAGTTCTGCTTCATCTTCATACCTTCGTGACCCAAGACTGCTGCCTACTTCTTCACATTATAGTGGATCACCATTAGCTTCTGCAGTGATGTCATCCAGCAATGTTAATTTACCTGGTCTAAGAAGTGAGGACAGCCCATATGACATTAATGTGTTGCCTTTACGGCTTTCACAGTCTGTGCCCCAGGCCCTTATGGTAATACTTTCATGGATTCCCGACTGGATTAAAGAAGTTAACAGGTCCAATCAAAAAGCAACTCCTCCTCTTTGGAGAAATGCAACTGCTTTAAAAGAAGCATGTCCTCGTTATGAAAATATGATCGATTACTTCACCACAGTCTTCCCACTGATGCTTTTCGAGCTTTTTTTTAGGATGTGTGAAATGCATAAATCGATGAAGGACAAGAACGCAAACACGTATGTACTTGATTTTGTTAAATTCGAAGTAGTTGATGACATAACGGACATTGAAGCAGAAATTGTGCTTTCTGCTGGAAAACCACATTTTACAATCAAAGGGCAGCTGGCGGTTTTGACATTTGCTTTGACATCAGGAAAAAAAAAGGATGTATTTGGTTTCATATCTAATCAATATATTTATTTAAACACTGCAATCAGACAAGAAGTATTGCATTTGCATATAAAATTAGTTTGTAACGTTCAAGGTTTTAATAAGAAAGAAAAAATATCAGTATTTCCGTTTTATCCACTGTCAAAATTTTTAAGTCAGATTGATGCCTTAGTTTCCATAGATATTTCTCCTTTGCGGAATATCATACTGAAGCCTTCTGCACCTGCATGCACAAGAATCATTTTAGAAAGGTTTGGTGACCTTGCTGAAAATGCGCATGTTGTTAACCTTGCCATTGAAAAAATAAAAAATGGCATATCATTGAACAAGCCCGAGGAACCAAGGATTCTTATTATTGATTCTCCACTGGGGACTGATCTGATGTCCACTTTAATTGGTGTTATTGAAGATGTAAATAAGTTTGGAACACCATCTGAGAAGCAACCAATTTTGATTTGTACTAGAACTATGAAACAACTTGTAAACATCACTTCAAGGCTGAATTCAACTGGTGGAAAAGGAAGTGCTCGTCCTATGTTAAATACTACTATATTAGTAAAAATGAATAAAATTCCTGACCCTAAGCTAAAAGAGCTCACCTTAGAATATAAAATAAGTAAATGTAAGAAGTCTGGAAAAAGGAAATCCAGCACCAGTCAAGAACAACTCCCAGAGGACTTGGTGCATAAAGAAGCGAAGATAGAAATATTAAAAAACAGTGATGTTGTTTTGTCACATATTCCACAAAGCTATGACAGCAGTATTAAAATGTTGTTTGGGATTGGAAAAGCTTTGCAATTCGCATTCTGTATCGTTGACCGAGCTTACACATTTACGGAGCCAGAAGTGAATTTGCCATTATCATATGGCATTAAAAAACTTATTCTTGCTGGCGATTCTAAAGAGAAACCAAGAGTAGTGTCAGAAGTGAGTGCAGAGCATAAATATTATCAACCTTTACCATCACGTCTCAGTCTTTCTATCGTATCCGACTCTTAATATCAATGTATAAATATATATTAACTGTCCTGTAATGTTAAATGATTTACAAGGGTTCGAATGCTTTGTTAATATATATTTTATCAAAGGAGGGAGAGCGATCCTTTTCCTGGAGTATTTGTATATACCGAGTTTCTAATACCACACCTTATTGACAGTATGAAACCAGCAGAAATTTCTTTAAAAACATTATCAAGTATGATCTCTAAACCATTTGCAATTGTTTCCTTTACTAATATTATATATTGTATCTACCTTTATATATGCTAAAATGCGGGATTTAATGTGGATAGTAGAGTAATTGTGCATTTACTGTTATGATAATTAGGTGTATTGTTTTGGATTCCTTGGAAAAGTGTAGGTTGTGGCAGAGTACGACTTTATGTTGTCCTTGCACCATAAAAGCACAAAATACGGTAATCAGGGTTCTAATAATTGAAGAAAAACATAACAGATTTCAAATGCTTGTGTTCATGTATATTTTTAAGAAAAGTAAAAACAAACATGGTCTGTTATGTAAACTGAAAAAAAAAAAGTGTGGATTTTTTGCAATTATTAAGAGTATTCAAATTTCCGTTTGTGCGTGGATTTTGATTTTTATAGTGCACATACAGCTTCAGACTAAATCCTTCTACTCTATGTGTGCAAATAAATGTTACTTATATAAGCTAATAATTAGTTGTTTTCGATGATCACTATGTTCCAAGGTACATAAAAGCTAGTAAGATCAGTAATGTGTATAATGAAGGGTACTCATTTGTTATAAAGATGTAATTATGCATAAAGTATCCAGAAAAGGTAAATTTAGATTAGGTATTTAACAAAGAGGAAAGAAAAAATTATTTTCAAACTCCCTTATTTCCATTGGATTATCTTAAACTAGGTTTTCTCTCTCTTTTTTTTTTTACGAAGTTTCCACCATTATTAAAGTACTTGTCATAACAGAGCACCATTTACTATATCCTCCCAGCATCATGGAATGGTGCTATCCATGGTAAAAGCTGTGCACTTACTATTTCTTTCATATCATCTTTAAAAGAAAAATAAAAAAACAGCCACTGGAAAACTGTTTTAGATAAAATAGTACATATTATTTGAAGAACACATGAGAAATACTTAGCATGAAGTATGAGCTGTAAGTGGGAGGGGGCGATCAATTTGTTCCCGGACAATTATCTTCATAAGGTCTTATGTTTTGACAGTACTGTGTAGCAGAGCTATATATTATGATTAAGCACTGAAGTTCCTAGCTCACTTTCGCTACCATTAAATTACTTAGTGCATTATTCTCATATACCTCGCAAAGTTTGCTATGGATGTCTGTTTCACATTTCTTGAAATTTAAGAACTAGGTAACAGATTGTATTTCACAAGCATCTTGATTTTCTTTATCATATAAAACCATAGAATGATAGGCTAATATGACAGGATTGTATAAAAATGATGTCGGTGGATTGCTGATGGATAAAGGAACTTGGCATGCATGGGCACAATTGTAATTGCAGTGCTGGAGCATTAATATTTGTTAACAGAACTTACCTTCTGGATGTGCCTTGTATAATATACACTGCTTACCATACAGTGAGAACTAACTTTTTAGAACTAGAATTGGTTTTTTTCATGAAACATGTCAATTTTATGTTTTTTTATATTTGTGCCATTTCAAATTATTATTTATATCGTTATCTGTATGTTTAATAACCTATGACAGGATTTGTCATTTTATTTTTGTGTTCATTTAGTAATGAATCAAGGATAATATAAACTTAGATGTTGACAGTACGTTATTCGTTTTTTAAATTTTTATTTGCTTTTTTTTAAAAAAAAACCTTGCAAGTTCCAACATTATTTCTAAAATTATTTTATGGAAAGACTGAACTTTAGCTGTAGAGAATTTATCTAACACTCCTTTTCTTCTTTTAATCAATTGTAAAGCATGGAAGAAAAAAGCTGTAAAACTGTAAGCTTTTTTTATTATTATTATTATTATGTTAATAATTTTATAAATATATATCAGTGGCGACTCATGGCGAGATTGAAGTGAAATTATATGAAACCAATTTACCAAAACTCAGTTATTGTGCATTTCTTTTTTTTATTTACCGAATGAGGTAAAAACCGGTTTCTTCGAGAGTATAGACCATAAATCTATGTGTTTTGTTGAATTAGCTTCACACAGTCACACATAAATCTCACTATGGGCCACCACTGATTTTATATATATATACAGAATTATAACATTTGAACTAAGATTGTTGACTGTTTTATTGAAGTTTAGATATAAATTGTATCAAAGTTTATCTATACCTTTACTTAAAAATAGCTGCATATGGACAGAAGACTTCTGTCACTGGAGTAGTTTTTATTACTAAAATAAATAAATAAATAATCATATTTCGGGAGCTATCTTCTCCCTTTATCGAGTAAGCAAGGTTGAAAAAAGAATGATAAGTAGAAAAACAAATACGGAATACAAAACAAAGGACAAAACATTTTTTGTTTTTTATTTTGTATTCCATATTCGTTTTTCCACTTAGTAACAAAATCTTCAGACTTCAGTGACAAAAATCTTCTGTCTCTATGGAACTTCCTGGTGAATCGTTATTTCATTTTATTAGCTGTAGATTTTAAAAATTTAAAAAGGGCCCTCTGCCCCCAAAAAAAAAGTTTTTTCTTTCAATGTTTCTTTTTACATTAAATCTAAGCTACAGGCAGTATTGAAAAAAATTATTTTTATTTTTTTATTTTATTATTTATTTTTATTTTTTTATTTGTTTTTTTTATTTTATTATTTATTTTTAGATTTTCAGGAAGAAATTTTATATATAAGATTCTGTGTATAAATTTTCATGTAAATCTATGGAAATGTGGATGTTCTGATAAAAAGTTGTTAAACAGAAGTTCACTATATGGGGACTCTATTATATTTCCCACCTGATTGGAAAATTATGTTTTTTGTAATGTTCAGAAAATAACAGTATTAAATAATACAGTTGTGTATGAAGTCATATCTAGAATGTCTTGGCTTTGCTTGTTTGATTAGTATTACCTATTGGGGAACAGCAAATAGTTTATAGACGACTAATTGGTGAAGTCTCGTTTTCACCCTTTTTGCATTATTTTTCTTTTCTTCAGAATTTTCTGAAATGTATGGGAATTTATAGTCACTAGGGTTTGTTAATTTGATCAGTATAAAAAAAAAAATATTTTTTTGTTCTGATGTAATAAATGTTTTTATATAACATAATCTAATTCTGATGTTTATGCTGTTTCTCATTTTTTTACCTTTAATTTTTATTTCTTATTTTTTACCTTTCATTTTTATTCCTTATTTTTTACCTTTCATTTTTATTTCTTATCGTTTAGTTTTTTTCTTGGTTTTTATTTATATATGTGCCAGAATGTCTATGAAGAGCTACCTCAGTTATAATACCCCAACACACTTTGTACCATATTTCATCTTATAGATACATAATAGACATAAGAATATTGTATTTAATATTGTAATTTCATATGTCTCTGTTAATTAGTTTTTACACATGAAAAATACTATGTATGATACTCAAAACAAATATTCTTGTGAGTTACAAAAAGTTTGAAATTTAAACATATACTGTTAGGCTGTTATTACCAACCATTAAACTTATCCTGTAACTTATATATTGTGTCGCAAAATTTTAGCTGTAATATTCAAATACTGTAATAATATTGTCTTACATTTCATAAAATTTCAATTGTTTTGTTTAATGAATGTGGATTACAAAATGTTGTTTTTCATGTTAAGCCTGTATATTGTTTTGTTTCAAGCAATTTTTTAATACATTATTTTCACTATTATAGTTTTTATTTGTACATGTACCTTAATGTGTGTGAAGATCTTCCTCACTATAATACTTAATATTCTTTTTGTACCATATTTCATCTTATAGATACATAATAGACATAAGAATATTGTATTTAATATTGTAATTTCATATGTCTCTGTTAATTAGTTTTTACACATGAAAAATACTATGTATGATACTCAAAACAAATATTCTTGTGAGTTACAAAAAGTTTGAAATTTAAACATATACTGTTAGGCTGTTATTACCAACCATTAAACTTATCCTGTAACTTATATATTGTGTCACAAAATTTTAGCTGTAATATTCAAATACTGTAATAATATTGTCTTACATTTCATAAAATTTCAATTGTTTTGTTTAATGAATGTGGATTATCAAGTATTATTATTTTTGTTAAATTGTACATTGTTCTGTTTTAATGTACTTGTAACAAATTTTTTTGTCATTGTTTTTATTTTAAAACTGTATGTACAACCTCGCCTTGTTTGGTGCAGAATGACCCTTGCTGTCCATGCGTCATAAAAATACAACTAACCGACCAACTTGTTAAATCTAGTTATTGAGCTTCACAAATTAAAATAGTTTCTTTTTTCGAACAGTTTGCAGTAACTTTTAAACATTTTATGTATAAAGACATCAGTTGCATATATACTGAAAAATTCAATAAAAAAAAAAGATTGCAAAGAAATGTCACACACATGAGGAGAAATTTGTAAGTTTCGGTGTCATTACAACAAATTGTAAAATAAAATTTGCATTTTTTTAACACTTGTTCTGTTTCCATTGAATTTTTATTTTTTACAGTTACTAAATATTTTGTTAGAAATATTTCTCTCAAATTTCCCTGAAAAGGTTTTTAACCAACACTAATTATTTAGTATTTAAAAAGTTTTAGAAAAGGTATTTAAGCTTCATAAGAATGGTTTTAAAAGGCAGTGCTGTGTTCTAAAAAATAAAAATGCAGTAAAATCTATCACCAGACTCTCTTTTATTTAGAAATCTCTGTTAACTGATGATCATTTTTGTAGGGATTGTTTTTTTCTCAAAGTTTAGTTTCAATTGATTTGAACGATAGAGGTTTCGATGTATTTCAGTTACACATGGTTGCATTTTTGGTGCGTATTTTACATAAATATTTAATGTGCTAATGATACTTCTATGCAGGACTGTCCACAAAGGGTATGTGCTGTGTGTGCCACATATTCTAAGAAAATTTGAAAAATACCGAGTATGCGCTACATACTCTCAAGAAAATTTTCATATTTGCTAGTTTTTGGGTAACTTTCAACAGCCTTTTTATTTTATTTTATTTTATTCATTTACAAACTTGAAGGGAAACAAATGAGGAAAAACATCCTGAATCCCCCAAGCCTCAAAATAATATCCTGCGTACGGCTAGGTGAGGAATGAAAAACTGATGACAGTGGTAACTGCCACCTTGGGCTTGGATAGACAAGCAGTCAAATACCAGTCAGTGAGGCACTGTGACCATAGGTGGATTTAGGGGAGAGGCCAAGCGCCCCCCCTCCTCCTCCTCTGGTCAATTGTAATATTATATCATGCTCCCCTCTTTTACCATTTATCAATTGTTTTCAAAAAAAAATATAATAATATAAATAAAAATATTTGCCCATTCAAAAATAAATAAAAAGTTTTTGCCAAGTAAATTTGAGCGATTATTAGAAAATGGATGATTTCAATCCTTTCAAAAAAATTCAGTTTTCAGGGGGCGGGTAGATTTTGAGAGGGCAGGGAAACACAAAGAGATTTATTTCCTAAGCTATACAGTGTTCAACATAGCAACGAGGCCACCTTATGGGAATTGGAGGGGTGACCCCCAGTTCGTGGAAACGTTCCTTTTGGCGATGTTCCTCCCACTGTGGGGAGCATCTTCAAAAGAAACCTTTTCACTAAGAAGCCGCTAATGAGGGGAGATATTTTGCCACTGTAACACACACTTGTTAACGCTATTCCGGGATTACAACATAATAGTCGTTTCCTAAGGCAGTAAACAAATTTTGAAATCGACACCACATCGTCTGTGAAAAAAATCCGATGAAACTTATAGGTCATAACAATAAAACCAGTTCCTGACTGAACAATGTCAATAAAGTCACTCAATTCTATACGTATAGTAGACCCTTGCATTTGTAAGTAGTAGGTACCTATTTTGTGCGCTCTGTACTTATGATGAAAAAAATATATTTATGTATATACAAAATTTTTAAATAAAGGTAATGTGAAATTATTATAGACAAAGAGTGATGCATATAATATTATGTATATATAAAATAGATGCCTTAAAAATGAAAAGGCAAACTTTTCTTTTAATTATATATTTTATTTTATATTTTAAATTTTACTTTTTCTTTATACCAAAACTGGCAGCGATTTATTTCTGTGTTCGTATGCATTTACACAACTGCAAATATCTACAGATTGGGAGGCAGTAGATCTCTGAAACAAAACGGATTGTTTTGAACAATGTTTGTGCTATATTTTTGTTAATATACATTGATTACCTTATTTAAGTTCTTAATGGTGAAAAAGCAGGTGCAACTATAGCAAAATATTTGGAAAATTGTGACTTTTGGGGAGTCTATATCTCAGCTTGAAAATAAAGCTGAGATTTCAGGTTTTTGCACCTGATATATATATGTGCTAGTACTTTGTTTTAAAATCAATCTGGTCTGATATTTAAATCCTACGTTTTTTTATGATACCGTTGCCAATTTTTGGCGAGAATGGTGAATTTTTGGCAAGTTATTTAAGAACCGAACCACTGACTTTTTGGCTATTTTATTCCCTTCCCTCACAAACAAAAATCAACATTGAAAATAAACTAACATAGGAAAATAATATAAATAATAAATAAGTTGGCGCAGTATAGCCCAGATGCTCTTGCGCCATAAAAAAGCCAAACAATCATAGGAAAATAAGCACAACAGCCCCCTCCACGAAGTTGCTTACATAATATTTGAACGCCCCCTATTAAATTTTTTCCATGGTAAATGGAAATACAAGTCCTGCGACCCGGCCACCATGCTGGCGCCTATAGTCGTCATTATTCAGAATTGAACAAGACATAAGCGTACGGAAGTGGGATTCATGTGGGCCATAATTCCTTCCCCCCAAATTGGAACAATAATAACGAAGGTCCAGGGAAGGACTGGGTCCTCTTAAAAAGCGCATACCTTGGATTATCAGAGGACGTGAGTCTTATAACCTATGAGGGCACATTGTAGATGGGGCCCATTGGCCAGCGAACCAGTCCATCCGTGAATAGATCTACCGAAAGCTATGATATAGAGGTAAACCTTCTCATTCGAACCAACCCCTTTTAGGAATTTTCTGGGTACGTTACTGGATCAAGGGTAATTTTTAGATACTAACTTTTATTATCAAGCTATTATTACGCTTCTTCGTCAAAACGAAAAAGCGCAATAAAGGCAAGTACCTCTTTTTTTCTGAACTACGCTGAACCGAGACGTCCATGTTGTTAAGGTGACATAAACAATATGGCAGCAAGTAAGTCACCATTGCCACGTGTGTTGGAAACACTTCCCGCTAAAAAGCACTATGGTACGTGTTCTGTATTATGGCCCTTATTTTTAATAAAGCCAAGTATGTATATTATTTTTTAAAGCAAAATAAAAGCTTTTTATAACTAAAACGAGACATCTATCAACTAATAATAAAGTTCCAAATATATTTGCAAATACATGCATAAATTTTTATGAAATTAAAAATATTTTTATCGCGAATGAAGGATTGTGGCTCTAGTACAGATACTGTTCCATTTCGTTTTTAGTGAGAAGTGTTTCCAATACACTTGGCAACTTTGTCCTGGCTTGCCGCCATGTTGCTTACGTCACAATACAGGCTCCGCCCCTTTCCTTCCTCCATCCTACACCCAGCCCTCACCCATACCCCTCTAACCTTTCTGTCCTGTCCTCTTTCCCCTCACCACCTCTAAACCCTTTCTCCTGTTCCCTTTCCACTCCCCTTCACCTCTTAACCTTTCCCGCTGTTGGCTTTCCTCTCTTTTCCTCCATCCATTCCCCTCCTCCTTTTTTTCTCAGTGCAGCGAACAAAATAAAAACGGCATACTAACTTTTATTCCTTTTATACGTCGGATAACTTCGCCTCTTTAACTACACAGTCATCCACGTTAGGCCTAGCATACAAGCGCACCTTGCAAACCGGGCCCTTCTACTCCAAACCAAATAAACCTTCTCCCACAAACCAATCCAACAACATTCCTCTTCCCTTTCAACCGCAATTGAACAACAAAAAGAAGGAAAAAAAACACATACTGAAACGTTCCGATATCTTTCCAATTTCCGCAATGCTCCCATTACACTCAAAAGAACGTCGAACACTCTTCAAGCGAGCGGTTCTTGCCACACCCACATAAATGACATCATGCATCACGTGGCATACACTCTGACGTCCAAACCCCGTCTACGGCGACTTCTTTACATTTCTCCAGGGTCAATACATATGAAGTGGTCCAATGCAGGTTGCTCGACCATTTTTAAAATTTTTTATTTTTCTCAGTTATTGCCCCTATATACTAATAGTTCAAACGCACTAATATTTTTTCTTTACTCACTTCCGTTTAAAAATGGCGGCCATCTTTATACCAAAACTGGCAGCGATTTCTGTGTTCATATGCATTTACACAACTGCAAATATCTACAGATTGGGAGACAGTAGATCTCTAAAGCAAAACGGATTGTTTTGAACAATGTTTGTTCTATATTTTTGTTAATATACATTGATTGCCTTATTTAAGTTTTTAATGGTGAAAAAGCAGGTGCAACTATAGCAAAATATTTGGAAAATTGTGACTTTTGGGGAGTCGATATCTCGGCTTGGAAATAAAGCTGAAATTTCAGTTTTCTGCACCTGATATATACGTATTAATGCTTTGTTTTAAAATCAATCCGAAGTTTGAGATTCAAATCCTACATTTTTTTATGATACTTTGAAAATGAGGTTTAATCAAGATTTTAAGAATTTTAGGCTTAAATACCTCTGGTTGGCCAAATAGGAAAAATCTAATTTTTGGCATAAGGCAAGTTCTATATAATACTAAGTCACCATAAAAATTTCAAGTTTGAGATTAAAGTGGAACTAGAGTTATGCATGGAAAAAAACAAACACCAATGTCCAACTACATGTAAAAGTAGCCCTCTGCATTCAAATTTTGTTCTTTTTTTCTGCATATTAATTGGAAACTATTGCTGCTGTTGCATTTAAGCATATTATCTAATTAATGTATTATTATTGTTTTAAAGAAATTTTAGTGGCAACAGATATATTTCCCTTTTTATTATGTAATTAAATTTTCCGTACATTTTAGTAGCAACGTGTGTATTTTCAGTTTATTTAGAATGAAACAAATGTCAGTTATGTAATTATTGTCTTCCTTAACTTTTATTGGCAACAGATGTAGTTTCTCTTTTTATTATGTAATTATATTCTCCTGATGTTTTTTAATGGCAACAGATTTACATACCTTTCCTTTTATTTAGAATTGAACAAATACCAATTATGTAATTATATTTTTCACACCTTACTAAGTCATCAAAGAAACTAGTCAATGATCAGGGCATATTGCCCGAGCTGGGGAGGGAAAAAGAAAGGTGTCACAATTTCAGAAGAATCTGCTGAGAAAGTCATGAATTTCTTTGAAGATGATGTATACAGCCGTTTATGTCCAGGGGGAAAAAGACTTTGTCTCTGTTAAAATTGATGGCAAAAAAACTCAGAAGCAAAAGCGACTGACGAGGGTCAACTGAAACACCAGAGTACCTGCATCATCAGTTATTACATGCAGCATAACACTCTTTCTGTTCCCACATTCCAAACCCATCTGATCAACCACATCGAAGCAACTGCTCCTAAAGTAAAAAAATTATTTACTATTCGGATGGTGCGTCAAGCCAATACAAGAACAATAAGAATGTTTCAAACATCTGCAACCATAAAATTGATTTTGGTCTTGACTGTGAGTGGCATTTTTCGCTTTTTCACATGGGAAGAATGCTTGTGATGATGTGGGTGGAACCACAAAAATGGAGGCAGCTAAGGTAAGCCTGCATAGGACATCAAATAATCGAATTTTAACATCAAACGATTTGTATAACTTTCGCTCACAGAACATAAAAGACACCACTTATTTTTATGTTCCAAGTCAGGAGATTCAAATGCATGCTGAAGAACTATAAAGGAAAGATTCGACAGTTGCCAACAAGTTCATGGGACCACAAGCTACCATCGATTTGATACTGTGTCAGAAAACACAATGAGATGCTACTTAACTTCATATTCTACAGAATACGTAGAAGTGCAATACAATACAGTATACAATATACAGAATACGTAGTAATGAGAAAATCAGTCCCTTCCTCATAACCAATGTCAAAGACACAGTTGCTTGTATGTACAGTGGTGGTTAGGAGAGATTGATGACATAAGCTCAAAAACAAGGATTTTCACATATAATTTTTTATCATCCAGCAGGACCAAGAACATCATTATAGAAAAACAACAAGGACTCAACCTAGCTCCTCTGAAAAATATTCTGAGGCAACTAAGTGCAATGGAGTTGAGAACATTCACTGAACGATCGCATAATATTGAACTTAAACTATCTAAGAAAATCTCCCAATTACTCTCACCAAATATAATCACATGAGTATATGAAAGAGATTAAAGTCTTACTGTTGGGAATAAATCCATAAGTTTAGACGTTACCAGTCAAGTACTGGAAGTTTAGAGTCAATTAATTTCATGTTTTTCCATAACCATTTTCTATTAAATATAACTTCGTTTTCTGCTTTTAGTCTATAATTTAACATTTTCATAAGAGCTGAGTATTATATCTAGACTTTGAATTGATTCGAGAATTGGATTTAAAAAATAAAAAACTTTTAACTAAAACAATAGCTAGATTTCTTTTTAAGTATTGATCATTTACATGTAACAGATTCCATTTTGATCTCACAGCACTACCAGCCATAGAACTCATTTCATTCTACAATTTCAGGAAATTGGCTAACTGCAGTGGATAGTGTTTCCTATTGATAGACAGGAAGAAAAAAAAAAAAGAAAGAAAAAATTGGAATGCAGGAAAATAGAGTAACCATTTTGTTACATATGACCGGCAAGGAACGACATTGATTTTGAAAATTCTTTGATACATAACTTTAGTTCCACTTTAATTTCAAACTTGAAATTTTCATGATAGCTTAGTATTATATAGAACTTTACTTGTGCCGAAAATTAGATTTTTCCCGTTTTGCCAACCACAGATATTTAAGCCTAAATTCGTAAAATCTTGAGAGAACCTCATTTTCAAAGTATCATAAGAAACGTAGGATTTAAATCTCAGGCTTCGGATTGATTGTAGAACAAAGTACTAGTACATATGTACCAAGTGCAAAAAACTGAAATCTCAGCTTTATTTCCAAGCTGAGATATCGACTCCCAAAAAATCACAATTTTCCAAATATTTTGCCTTAAATGAGCTCGCTTTTTCGCCATTAAAAATTGAAATAAGGTAATCAATGTATAATAACAAAAATGTAGTACAAACTTTGTTCAGAACAATGATTTTTGTTTCAGAGCTCTATTGCCTCCCAATCTATAGATATTTGCAGTTACGTAAATGCCTATGAACACAAAAATCGCTGTTAGTTTTGGTATAAAGATGGCCGCTATTTTAAAACGGAAGTGAGTAAAGAAAAAACATTAATGGTTTTGAACTATTGGTATATAGGGGTAATAGCTGACAAAAAATTAAAAAAGTTTAAAAATGGTCGAGCAACCAGGATTTTTATAATTGGACGACTTGAGATGGATTGACCTCAGGGGAGAAACGCTCTGTTGGGAAAGTATCTGTACTCACACCAGGATTGTTTATTAATTCTCTTTTGGCGACATCGCATCAAAAATATATGGCCGTTCTTGGTGTTAATATCGCGAATGACTAGTTCACTCTAGTCATTAAACGACTGTGGTATAAACGATTATACTATTAGCTGGCGTTTTACCTGTAAACAACCAGTGAATAACCAGGCGCTAAGATAGACATAAGGCTACTTGAAAACAATAACAATCTTTAATGTAATCTTACTATTGAAATGCCAGCATGATCGTATCGCACACAAATAAACGTTGGAACACAATAATGAACTGCATCTGATATAGTCTATGTATCAGGAGCTGTAACAACAATATACGAAGGCTTTGACGCTCATTGCATGGCAGTACCGTTCTTATGGGTTTGAGCCGTGATTGCTCGTTAAAATCGATACAGTTAAGATAAACACCTACTGTAAAACACCAATTTCACTTAATGGATATATGCAACGTTGTTGCAATACAAATATTTACGCAAATAAAGGGATTTTCCGCACTATTTAAAAAAACAAACAAAAAAAAAACCTAACCTTATCTACCCTGATTCAAACCTATCTTACTCGAAGCCTGACTCTACAACCTATCCCTTTCCTACAGAACCACGGTACACCTCATATCAAGAGTAAAGATAGAAACAAACGCACGTTACACAGGTTCCGTCCTCGATCCATCTACGTCCGTTGGGTCTGGGAACAACGTTTCCCCACTTCTAACTGCGACTTTAGGGCCCTCGCTCGTTTAAACAATCATACTTGTAACCGACCAATTCTCTCTCATCAACGGCTTCTATCACGACCCTTCACCTCGAAGTGCAGATCCGCTCCTTTTCCGACCACCTCTAATGGAGATCAGACCCTCTTCTCCCTCTGACCTTTCTCAATAGGGATCAGATCTCTTATCCTCTCTAAAAATCTCCCATCACCTTCCTCATCCATAAACGACCTTCATGTCCATCAACCTATTTCTAGCCAATCTCAAGTTTGATCAATTCTCCCTTCCAATCACGTCCTTTCCTCCTATCTCACCGACCACTCGACCTGCGGTTTCATTTGCCCGTTCGACCTTACGGAGCCTCCTTCTTCGTCCCGCCTGCCTTAAATTTCCTCTTCGATTTTTACGGCCTAACGATATATGACTCCTGCGCACCATTGACATTTATACTGGCATGTTATTGTTCAATGACTTTTTTCCTGGTGCCTTTTTTGCGATAGCATCTGTCTGGACCGCAAGCTGACCTTCACCACCATCCTATTCCCTATACCCAAGCCTGATTCATCCTCCAGCATCCAACGGTCATTTTTATCCAAGATTCCTTTAACATGAATTTTATTTCTGTATTCATTTCCATTTTATCGCTTCCCACTGTCATATCGTGAATAACTGTTCACGATATTAATAAATAAGCACATCAAACCAAATTTGGCGAAAATAACCTTTTCTTGCCAAATTTCATGGGGTTATAACTCCCCCCAAAGGGGATTTAGGTAAAAAAAAATTTTTTTTTTAGTTTCTTATTGAAACATTTATACTTTATTATAAAACTAAAATGAAGCACACTTTCGATTCTCACTTCGTGTGCTCTCCTTGTTAGTGGTAAAAAAAAATTAGTTTTATATGTATCAGAATTCTCACTAATATCCTGTATAAATTCCAGCATCGTGTTATATAGGGAAATACTAGAAAATAATTCATCGTTAACACGGTTTGCAGAATTTTTCTCACCTTATTCATTTTTTGCAAATGTCATTCCATACCACAGTAAAAGTGGCAGTCTTTAATTTTTCTAATTTGCGAAGCAAAACCTGAGCTTGATGTTGTGTGGATCGAGTTTCTGAATTTTCTGCACAAATTGCAGAAAGAGCACTTACAATCTCATTATATCCCTGATATAAAGCTTTCACAGAATCAGCATCTGCGGACCATCTAGTTTGAGAACAATTTTTAACTGATAGGCATTTACTTGAAAAATATAGCATTAGTATGTTTCACCTATGGGTTGATGCAGAGAAGAAGTTATATAATCCTTGAATGACACCAAAATATGACATCACCTCATGACAGCATTCGTTCCAACCAGATTTAATATGTGTGCAGCACGCGGAACATATAAAGTCAGTGAGCACATGTTTGATTCGAGCTTGCAGTCCTGAATATTGTCCAGACATGTTACAGGAATTATCGTAACATTGCCCGCGACGATTTTTCAAATCGGTATTCAATCGTTCAAACTCAGATGTAATAACATCAAACAAATTGCCAGTACCATGTTTATGAATGGGTACAAATTCGATAAATCGTTCAATGGGAATACCATTTGGAGAAACGTATCTCAACACAATGGATAGTTGGTCGATATGTGATATGTCGGGAGTTGAATCAATTATCAGACCAAAATATTTTGCGGCCCTCGCTTCTTTCAAAATTTCCTGCAGAACTTGTTCGGACATTATTTCCACCAGTTCTGCCACGATTGTTAAAGAGAGATAGTTAGCCTGTCCCCTATTAACATTTGCATTTTTGTTGCGGAAACTTTCTAAAAAAGAATCAAAGTTGATGATTAACTCGATTAAGCCCAGGAAATTTCCATTGTAAGGTGAATATAAAGTTTCATTTTCTCCATATAAACGTTGGGCTAAAAATTTGACGCAGACCACGACTCTTCGAAGAACATTTTGCCAATGTTTTCTTTCTTTTTCAAATTCTGCAACCATTACACAATCAATACACTCAACAATTTTTGATCTTACTGATAACGAGCATATGGCTTCTCTGTGAAGAATTGAATTTTCGTGCTCACTTACACAGTGAGCCACATTTTTCGAATCCTTAAAGCCTTCATGACACAAAGCTTGCTCATTTTTCGTAAATAATTTGCATACATAGCAAAATAAAGCTCTTTTGGTTGGAGAACAAATCAACCAATCTCTACAAACAGTTTCGCAGTTCTTCTTCCTGCAGAAATTAGGAATTTTACTCACTTTATTTTTTTTCTCGTCGGAACACGTCTGCATTTCGCTTCACTTTGATGATGGTATTGGTGGCACCTCGCTACACGTTGCCTCAGGTGGAAGAACTTGCATAGATATAAACGCTAGAAGGGTGTTTTTGCTTTTTTATTTTCAAGCAATTCTTTTTCTTTTTTTTTCCCTCTTCATATGGCCAGATTGAAATCGCCTCATTATTTTAAACAAGACTTAATCTAAATTAGCACGTGTAAAAGAAAATGTTGGATGGGTGAAAATAAAGACCACAGTCATTGATTACAACGCAAAAATATATAGATATTATGATTGTGTTGGGAAAACTTGTTGCTACAATCACGGTTAGGAATTGTTGAACGAAACCGGTGATACTTCTTATCGATATCCATGCATTCGGCCTTGACTTGCTTATGCAAATTCTATTATGAACTTTGGCCGTGGGTCTTATACTCGGTATTCTCAGGGTTGACAGTGAATGATGGAAGAAAATTTTATTCGCCTGCCCAAAAGTTGAAAAAATATTTTTTTTTGCAAATATTGTGCTGCAATGTTTTTGGGAAAAATTTATAAAAATTAAAATTTTATGTATAAAAATGAAGCAATATTTTGGCTTTTTTGGAGGCCACTAAAATTGTGGGGCCCAAAGCCCGGCTTTGGACGCCTTTGCGGTGATCAGGTCCTGCTCCCAACAAGTTCATTCTACATTTAATCCCCAAATTACTCCTATGCTTAAAGGGTTTCTTCTTCTTTTATCGAAAATTCAAGAGAGAGAGAGGACTTTTAAACGAAATAGTAAACGGTTTAAGTTCAAGGGGCGGATGATGGGTCAATTAAGGGGAAAAGTGAGTAGAAAATAATCGGATTGAAAAATAACATCTGATTTATGCGAGTTTGAAGGCGACTAAGGGGAAGGCTTTATGATTGCAGCTGTTTAGAAAGGGGAAACTATGATGGCTACAAAAACTTCCCTCCACCTTTCAATAACTAGAGGTCTCGTATACAGGGGGAAGCTCATCAGGAGATTTTTTATTTTTAAAGAAATCAAAGGCAAGTTATTTATTTCTGGCTAAACATTGTCCAATACTTTTATTAATGACAAAAAGAGAGGGAGAGAGAGATAGTGTCGCTTTTAAGAAATGTGGGCGGGGCTAATGTGGGTTGAGTACTTCTCTTTGAACGCTGCCTTCGAATCCTGTCGCGAACCTCCGTATGCTTCCTACTTCCGTGGCGGTAACGCGGTATTGATTTCGATAAGCGCCGCCATTACGGTTGCTTGTACGTTGCGTCCTCTTACCAAATTTTTATTGTGTTATAGACATCGAATAAGTTGTACAGATTTTATTGCAAGGTGAGCTGTGTACTTTTATTATTTGTTAGTTTTTTGTGTCATTCTTATTATTAATGAAACTTTGTTGGTAAAATTTGTGTAGTTGCATACAGAAACAACGCTCTTGTATTTCCGGTTCTAGGTTGCCTTTGGGTGATGAAGAATGGCGTTAAATTGACTGACCGAATATTTTTTATTTCTTGTTATTGGTCGCAATTAAAATATTTATGGTTTTGTGGACTCTTCATTTAAATTAGCCATCCTTTAATCCGTTTATATATAACCAGGGAATTTATGTGCCCCTGGAAAATTCTGCATGCGAAACTCCCAACCATTTTTTTTTTTAAAACTGCCAATTTTTTTTTTTTTTTGACTACCCATTTTAGCATGCATATGTTACATAGTCTCTAGGTATTGGAGATTCTGAACCTTGGTAATTTTTTGGGTCCTCCTTTGTTATTAAATTTTATTTTTTCGCGATAAGAAACAAACTGCCGATTTGGTTGGGGTATTCAGTTGACCAATCCGTTAGGACAACGCTATCTTTACATTGAAAGTTTTGACAACTTTTATGACCCTCTTTGCTTGCTTTTTTTTTTAAAATACAGTCGCAACCGCGTATATGTAACTCGCATATATCCAGCTTCAAAATTTCTCGTATCTTTTTAACGTTATCTAAACCCGTTTAATTGTGATTTTATACATGGAGAAACCACATACTGTGCATTCAAGCTCAGTTGGCCCATACTATACTCAGCAGACGGATTAGTCCATTGCAGTTTAGGGAAGGCCGTCTTGGAAGAAACCAATTTTAATAACTCTGCAAGACGCCCTTCCCTAAACTGCAATGGACTAACCCGTCTGCTAAAGGTATCGGGCATCAGGTCTACACAAATCCACAATGCAAGTATTTTTGAAGCCTAACATGTTGTATTATAGAATTCAAAATATATGAAAAACAAGTTTTTATCCACAGTAAATATATAGCTGGCAACCCTTATTTTTAAGGATTCTCTTTTCTCATCCGAAATGGTTGTTAACCCTTGCCCAAGTTTCATTTACCAGCTTATGGCTTTGTGCATGTCTGTGTCCAGAATCACTGTCAAAATTCGTTTTTGTAACAATGCCTGTCAGTTACAAAAGCTGTTTCTGCTCTGCTTTTTACAGATCATTTAAGATCAAACAATTTTCTGATATGCAAAATGGTAATACTTAAACAGATCAAACGTTTAACCAGTTATCAGAACACCCATTCCTGTAAAGAAAGTTCACTGATTTTTTCCACTAATATGGTAATATGTGTTTATGTAAGCACTACTACATTACTTCCTGTTATTTTTATTAATAGAGTAATAATACTGTACATTATAAATATTGAAATAATGTATATGATTTATAAAATTAGAAATAAGAATATCTAATTTAATAATAAAATTCATTAAAAATTTAATGAGCAAATTATTTGAACCCAATAGTCCAGATAATGCTTCTTATATACGAAACCCACTTACGTGCATAAGATTTTGTTGCCATATATGCAGTTTCGACTGTATGTATTGACCATTGGTATACAAAGGGGGTGTTGATGGAGGTTGTAGCCCCCCATTGCCATGAAATTTTGTATATTTAACATAGGAATGTGCGAGTTGTAGCTCTGTAACCCACCCCATTGAGCCAATAACCACCCGCCTTACGAGCTTTCTGCATACGCTTATCGCATTCACAATTGGCGCAGTATAGCCCAGATGCTCTTGCGCCATAAAAAAGCCAAACAATCAATCATCGCATTCACATTTTTATTGAAGTGTTGAAATATACAGTTCATAATGTGTGCTTGCCCTCCCCCCCACTAATTTTATAAACTCTACATTGATGGGATTTCTCTAAACATGTACATTTATGTGATGTAATTCCTCGCATTTCCTTTTTTATGTTACGTTAATAAACGTGTGAAAAATGGATAAGTTGAGTTTATTAATTCAATAAATGATGCATATTTTCATGGCACGTTTGAACAGAATGGGCCTTTGTAAGGGCATATCTCTGATTCTGGCAGGTCTAAAGGTGGGGGGTGATAGGGTGATTGCACCCACTTCCCTTGAGCTGGGATTACATTATGGAAAATGAAATTGAAAGTACGGGATACTTGGCTAAAAATAGAAATAGGAAGTGAATCGCCCCTCCCTTAAAAGACCTTTTGGATCCACCCTTGATTCTATCTTTAAGTTTGGTCTAGCTTCCTCCTGATGAAGATTGGCTAATTAGTTATTGGCTGAACAAATGAACTGGATATATTAAAAAGGGATAAATTACTGCACAGAGACAAATATTATATCTGCTTTGAAATCTCTGGTAATTTTTAAAAACTACACTGTTTTTTGGATTAAAAAAAAACAAAAAAAAAAAACCCACATCAAATGAAAAATTCCCTAATAAAAATACAAATTACAACATATTTATTATTTATATTGCACATTTATATATCACATATTTATATTACACATTTATAAAAGATGAAGAAAACACTAAGTACGTTGTAATTTGTGTTTTTATTAGTAATTTCGATTTTGTGTCATACCTCAATAATTTCACGTTCCAACAACTTGTAATCCATCTTTTTCCATAACCTTTTTTGATTTTTCATCCAGAAAACAAATATAATTTGTCTCACAAATCCGATGTGAGATTTTGAAAGAAAACCCAGGATATGTTGCATAGTTAGAATTTTAAACCTAGTTAGTATACCCAGTGACGTAGCTAGATATTTTGCTGCCCGGGACGAGTGACTGCCATTGCCGTAATTGTTGTGCCTGTCATTGTTTTTTAAAAACTAATTGCTACCCCCTGAATTGTGGTGCCTTTGGTGACTGTCCCCCCAAGCTACTCTGAGTATACCACTTTTCTCAAGACCAGTCTTTTAGGTTAGTATGTTGGAATTTTAAGTGGTGGTAGTAGTTGATTATGAAAGAGAAAAGATTTAGGAAAGGTGCCCAGCGAAGGTGTCGCTGTATACCCAGAAGAGGGGCTGTATTAAGTAAATGGGGAAGAGGGATAGATAGAGAGAGAGAGTAGTCACATGGAGGTTAAGACCAGGGGTTGTTCAATATTCAGGAAAGGGATGGAATAGTTCAAACAATGATTGCCATCAGTAGCATAGCAATTCAAAACTCGTGGGGCTGGGGCTCAAGTGCCTTAAGTTTTTTTCCAGCTGCAAAAAACCTTAAAGGGTTAAAGATTCTATGATGTGGCTTATGAGAGAATAGTCATGGGTTTTAATACCTTTGTGGGTTTAGGCCTCTGAGCCCAGGAGCAGACACTTTCATGGGGGGGGAGGGGTCAAGGAGAGAATTTGCCATGGTCTTGGAATAACACCCTTCATTTATCATGAAAGTTGGAATTTTTTACAGTGAAAAAATATTGTTTTAGGGGGTTATGACCTCTTTGACCACCACCTTGTGTCCGTGCTTGCCTGTGCCCCTGCTTTTCCTATGCCACTGATTGCCCTTCACAGTAAGATGGAAAACCCAGTTGGTATGCACATTGTAAAGGTCAATAAGAAGACAGCCTTTTATCCTAGGGGTTTCACAAGGATTTGACCTGGGATTGAGTATTTATGTACCAAAAAACAAACACGTTTTTCAAATTAGAAATTCATTTCAAAAGTACAGTTGTAAAATTGCATGGACTCCAGCCTTCCCCCCCTTAATTTTGTGAACTCTGTGTTGTTGTTCCAAAATGTTTCTTTTGCATTTGTTTATATGATAGCCTATATAGTTTTGCATTTACAGATGTGAAGTTAGTTTTTTGTGTGGATGAAAACTTCTGTATGAGGTCCCTTTAAAACGGCAGTTTGAATTCATTTTTTATTATTATTAGTAAACTAGTGGCTTAGGAAGGGAGGAGCTCAAGCTCTCCCCGCCATCATTTGATATCAACTCATTTTCTGTAAAGCTGCATCACAATTTTTTAAAGCCACTCGAGCCCTCTCTCTCTCTCTTCCCCCACCCTCCCTGAGTTTCGAATTGCTATGCTACTTCAATGAACTACTTCTATAATATAATTTTTTTTGTTAAACTAGCTATCGGGAAAAAATATATTTTCTGCACGAAATCACAAAAAAAACCCAAAAAACATAATGTTTATAAGGGTTCCACGAGTAAAAAGTTAAAAATGCTGACCTGGTGTGTTGGGTTTTATGCCAGTAAGCTTGATTGTACATAACCAGTGGGCAACTCGTCACATTTGATATCAAAACATATTTTCTCTAATGCTATGTCATGATTTTCTTTAAAGCTACTTAATTCCACAATAATTTTATAATTGTTATGCCACACAAATGTTTATTAAAGATTCATGTATGGAGAATAGGAATGGCCATTCCGTGAATGACTTAAAATGATAAACTTATAAAGTGGATGAGCCTAAAGAACTGCATTATGTTAAAAAAATATGGCTAAAGAATGTATTCTTTATAAAAGAGTGGAAATGGCAATGCATCTCCTCATTGCTTCGAAAGGAATGTTGCTAGGAATGTCATTGTTACATTTTCTTATGATTTTTTTTTTAATGAATTTGAATGTTTATGAGAATGATTACTTTTGAAAATATTGTGTGATTTCATATGAATTCCAACCGATGAAATATTTCATTTTAATTTAATGATGCTCTTACAAAAACTATCGATGTTTCAAATTTTATTGTTTTTAATTTCTACATCTTAAAATAGCATTTTTTCCTGTTATGGATGGTTTTGTTTGAAGTAAGGTACTTGGGAGCGGCATGGTAGCTAGATAATCTTGTGCCCGTGTAAGAAATGTCTAGATTACGCCCCTTCCCTCGAGCTATGAACATATTCTTCCCTGTGAATTATTTCAGCCAATTTTATGTCCTTTCTCACTTGCTTCCCTGGCATGAGCCTTTCATGCCACCCCCTAGCTATGGTACAGCTTGGGAGAAAAATAAGTTTCAGTGGTTACGTTCATTAGCTACAAGTATATCATCTGTGAATCTGAAAACTCTTCCAATATAACATTATTTCTATTTTCAAAGGCATTTAGTTATAAATTATCACAGCTGGTTCTCAACTTTTTTGTGTCACAGAGTACTTTTCAATAGAAAGTATTCTCGGAGCAATATCATCATAGGCATAGAGTAGCAGGGTTCGAAATTAGCAGGTGCACTGTGCACATGAAATTTTATCCATGCGCTTAACTGTTCAAAACTATGGCTACTTTGTTTATTTTTCACAGTGACCTATGGAATAATTTTATGTTTCTCAATGTATCTGCATTTTTCTTTTATAATAAATGTTCAATTATTTTGAAAAGTTCCATTTTTTTTTAGCTTTCATACTTAAATATAATTGCTACACTTACATTTTGTCCATTTTTAATATTAAGGTTTATTTTCTATTCTGTTAGTTACTTGTACACCTAACCAGTGCACTTGATTTAAAAAGTTAATTTCAACCCCTAGTATAAAGTTATATAGGGCTCAAGCTCCCCAGTAATTTGAAATAAATTGCAATTTTACACATATTGTAATGTATAAATGCCCATAATATGAGCTTAGGCACTCTCAATAATTTTGAGAACTCTACGTTGATGACTATCCTTGAATTTACGTCAAAAGCACGTATATGTATTTTTGGCTGTTTTTACCTAACTATTTTTCAAGTTCATGTTTTATTGCATATATCAACATAGTTTTCAAAATTATTGGGGGCCTAAGCACATATTATGTACATTTATACATTACAGTATATGTAAAATTGCAATTTATTTCAAATTATTGGGGGCTGGTCCATATAATTCTACACCTCTGATTGTATAATAGTAAAAGCATGTACTTGTTTTTGAATTTTAAATTTTAATTTAAACTTAATTTTTCCCAATTGAAGTTATTAAAAGCTGAAACTTTAAATATCGTTTTCTGAACACATCAATTACGTATATACTTTCTTATATGCTTATATTTTTTTACTTTTTTCTCATAACAGCAACGATATTTTCACCAACATAGGTACTAAACCCAATGACAGCAGTATTAACGATGGAAGGTATTTTTGAAGCATTTGGGCATGTAAAACATAAAGCTTTATTTGAACTGTTAAATTTCTCATAAATTTCAGAGAATTTGGTAACACGAAACCTCTCTTTACTCAAAAATCGTTGATTCGGCAACCAGCAGGAAGGTTTTATAAATCTGGCTTTTTTCAACGTTTTTAGCAGGAAATTATTTATCCAACTTTTTATTAACTTTATCCAGTGTTTTGTTTCTTTAATTTTTAAGCACCGGAGCACACAAAGCAGTTGGAAAGGTTTCACGGAGCACAGATTGCGAACCTCAGAATTAGCATATAAACTACCATAACCACATACCTGTGGCCTGAATTCCCTTTTGCTTAAATATAAATAAGCTTTTGGCCATTCCATAGTCACCTGCTGGACATTTGGACTTATAATTTTAAGATAAACAGTTATGCCGAGGTCACATTATAACTTATGGAATTCTGTATATTTTTTATACCAACTGTTTATGTCAAAGATACTTTATGCTATTTAATTGTATTATTTTTGATAAATTTTTATAAAAATTAATTTGTGTGTGTCACGTGTGGGACATGCAAAGTCAACTACCTGTCAACAGGTATGTGAACCAAAAGACATTTCTGCTCTTATAACTGAGAAATCATTAAATTAAAATTATATTTAGAGAGACAGAAGTCTAAAGTAAGAGTAGCAGTAATACTATATGTAAATAGTAATATTTACAGTATTAAAAAAATTAAAATGTGTATTGTCACATGTGGGACTTAACGCGTAAACGTGACTTGTGGGTAAGCATAAATGCAAAGCACAATTTTAAAATGTTAGAAAATTATAAACAAAATTCTACTGCATATTTTGATGTATGAATGTTTGAGTAATCTCAAATTTATAAGCAAGTTATTAGTTAGCTTATAATACATTTAATAGATATACACATGTAATATAGATATGCAGATATACATATGTAATAAATAGATATACATATATTATAGATAGATATACATACGTAATAAATAAATATACATATGTAATACAGAACATCATGAATTCAAAATTTGTTTATAAATTTGAAATATCCTCTGTTGTTAACAACAATAGGTGGTGATATTTTTTTAACATCTTTTAGTATCTATAAAATTTTGTCTGGTTGATGTGGCCACTTGTAACATGTACCAGATTTCACCATAACCGAAACTGCAACACAATCTGGCCCAGCAATACAAGTGATTTCACCTGGATAATTAATTCCATTGTACGTCACCACTACCCATTCACCCACTCATAGGCACAAATCATTCTTTGCCTTTGGATGTGATATCTTTGTACTATCTTCTGGTTGGCACTTTGCATGTTCAAAAAAATTATATTTGCCATTATTATATTTAATGACATGAAAGGTTGAAACCAGGGTTGGCTTTCTGCTGGCAGAAACTAGTTTTTGCCGTGCCAGTGGCAGAAACAAGTAGCAAGTTTTAACAAGCAGAATGTGGGAGAAACTGATAAAAGTACAGAAAACAGTATTGTATTATTTAGTAAATGAAAGATTACAAAATATATGTTTATTACAATAATTTAGTATATTATAAAGCTTTATATTAATAATTTTAATAATTAAAATATTTTAAAACAATTAAAAAATACTAGAGTACATCAAAGATTTGTTACAAAAACCATCTTTCGAAGGCCATATTACTTAACTTATTCGGCTTATTTCATCTTATTTACCTTCTTCACCTTATTAAACCTTTAGCTATAAAATAAAAAGCAACAACATTGACAGACTGGCTGTAAAAAAAAGCCTCAATGGTTTATAACTACTACAGATAAACTGTACTACGGATATTTCTTGGAATCATTCATAAAGAATCATCCATATTACTTTCAAATCATGAAAATGATATGGATGATAAAGGGGCTGTTCAAGTCATAAATAATAAGATGATTAATAAAGATGTAAAAAGACTTGGTGCAGCTTTTAAAATCTATTGCCCTGTATAAGATTCGGAAAGATGACTTTTCTATTCCAGATGCTTATGAAATTTGGTTGACCCTGATAGATAATCTCATGGAAATGAATCAAAAAAGGGTAAAAAAGTATACTTCGTCATGCAACCTCTCTCATACACACACACCATTCTATATGGCTATACTGTGCCAGTATAGCCCAGATGCTCTCTCTCGCCATAAAACATCCAAACAAATTCTATATGGAATTTTATTGATTATCATGAATATTTGACAAAAAATTTCTCAAATACAAAATCTTGCACTACAGCATTTGTAAATTCTAAGAATTAATATTGCATTTAATACAGTTTAATCCTCTATTATTATTAATTTAATAAATACTTAATTTCCTCATTGTGCCCTTTTTTCATAAATTATGTATGATTTTGTTTAATTAAAAAATGGTGGCCTGCCCACGCATGCACAATTGATTACAGATTTTTCACTTCTAGAAGTTGGCACCTATGCATATATATATCGTAGTTGCTTTGACAACCTTTTGTGCAACATGGACAAAATCTGCTGCTCCCTGAACAATTGACTCATTTTTTTAGCTCATAATTGCTTGATGTACAAGCCGTTTAAAGTTTCCTTCAATGCCTTTCCCATGGGAAGCAGCAAAGTATTTCTATGCAAAGGGCTTTTTATATTTTTAGATAGGATCTGTAAAACTTTCATTATATACCTATTCTTAAATTCGGATGCTGGTCCATCGCTCCATATCATTTCCTCTTTTATAGATAAAGTATCATTTTCATACTGTTTATCATATAGCACTGTAAGCATGGAATATATTATGTCCTTGTCTTTGTTTAGAACGTCGGTGCATAAAAAATATGTATTGCAACACCCATTGACAAATGTTGCAGCTGTAAAAAGAGTAAGACTAGATCTT
The DNA here is from genome assembly GCA_006491805.2 of Dysdera silvatica. Classification (NCBI taxonomy): domain Eukaryota; kingdom Metazoa; phylum Arthropoda; class Arachnida; order Araneae; family Dysderidae; genus Dysdera; species Dysdera silvatica. The sequence goes on along the minus strand of QLNU02015003.1, from coordinate 65,770,232 downwards.
GACCAAAGTGCACATTGGATCTCATTTTGGTATTCGCGTGAAGAAGACATGTATCCCATTTGCTTGTCACATCGAAATGCAGCAGCTTTATGCACTTAACATTCCCATGTTGTACTACTTTTGCCATGGTTTTTTGTGACAGTCATGCAATTCAGTAGCACATCCTTCTTTCATAACTATTTTTAATCTTCCATCATGATCTTTCCCCCCCACTGTTTCCAAATTACTTTTTCCTCAGGATTTGTTAGCAATTTAAAAAGCTTCCCTCCAGAACATCTATTACAATGGTTCTGCCAACAAGTGGAATTGGATGTTGTGTCACAACTGATTTTCCCAAAAGTTGCTTTCATAAATCAGTTTGTCCTTTAAGTTGTAATATAAAATTTTCATGTTTGTATTTTGTATTCTTAATGTCATGTCATTTGTATGTGTGTTATCATGTATTTTGTATTCTTAAGAAGCAGTACATTTGCTGGTCTCAAAGAACAGAACTTTGAAAAACCTAATGCAAAATTTGGATTTTCTGTCTGAAATATGTCAAATGCTCTTCTTAAATACACTGTCATATATTTTGTAAATATAGTCTTTTCCCCATTTTCCATATATATACAATATTCGGACGGAAGTAAAATGCTTTTACTGCATTAAAATTCTGACTAGGTTCTGATCCTGAGATGTTGAGTTCAGTAGTCGTGCAATCTGACACGTTATTAGCAACTCTTTTTGCTAAACCTTGTACAGTTGTAACATTTACATGGTGGATTTGGGAGTGCTCTTAAAGTTTCGTATACAGCTTTACCGAAGGATTGTTTTGAACAATACAGAGATGGCATAGGTAAATATGATACTGCTTGGTGGTTGCATAGTTACTGCAGATGAACATCATTTTTTGCTCGTTGCAGTCTTTTCTATCATGCTCATACAACCTGCATTTTTCCTTTTCAGCATGTGACATTTCTTTTTGTTAACGTCAATCATCCTTTCATTTTCTTCATTCTGAAAATTTGGATTTTTCAACAGCTTCATCTCTCCCTCATTCTTGCTGCACTTGGATATTTTTTGCTTTTCATTCCTGGAAGATCAAAAATAAAAAAAAAAGTGCTACAATTAACAAATATTTCAAAACAGTTGCAACTATTGTACCAATGCAAAATTAGTAAGTTAAGAAGATAGAGTGTAAATGATAAAGCATATAACCCTCTCTTTTTTCATATTATGGGTTTATTTTAATATAAAAATAAAATATGTAAATTGTGTTTGATTTATGACTTAATTTAAATATAACATCAAGGCAGTAATTATTTCAACAAAGAAAATACGCTGAAAACTGCAATGCATTGAAATTGCTAGTTACTTATAACGAAAGGTAACAGAACTATGTGCGTCCAATCACCTCAGTGACTTGAACCTTCAGGCTGACAACCAAATTTTCTTTTTCATACACGTAAATTTATATAAATGCAATAAATTCACTTTTATAGCTTTAAAAATATGAACTAGTGCTTGAAAATGTTGTCAACCTTCATTTATAATAATAAAAAAGACAAGTAATGTTGGTGTCCCCCCACATGACATATGATGTGCGGGACAATGAGTTTTTATCAGTTCATTTTGAAAGTAACTTATGTACAGTTATAATGGAACACAAAAGAAAAGTACTCTTATTATCTCCTTTACAAATAGTATTTAAATGACATAGAAATTATTTTTTTTTTACAAATACAAAAATATCTTTAGTTTTACGTGCGGGACACTAAAAACAAAGGTGTTTTACTGGGTTGGTACGGGTCTTACATAAATGTAAAGCAATTTGTAAATCCAAAAATTTATAATATAAATAGAGACTTACCTTTGATGTAAAATTCGTTAATTCCTATGGTTTTCTGTCAGCTGAAATAATCACTAAAAGTTTAACCTAAAATTCAAAACATGTGGCTATGGATAGTAACCATATTGAAAGTGCTGTGTTGCCACTTCAATAAAAAGATGTTTTGATTTAAAAAACAAAAATAAACTATTAGCTATCAATAAATAATAAAAAAAAGTTAAAACTAAATTTGAAATGTTGGTGCTTTGGTTGACATTTCCGTGGAATGGCTCTTTACTATTAAATTCAATATTGATATTGTGTTATCTTTGAACATTAATATTTAGACTGAAAAAAAATTGCAGACTGACTTAAATAAGCCAAAATAAATTCAATGCAACTGTTAATTTCGATTGAACTAAAAAGGTTTACAAAATTGTAGCTCAGAACTTTGTAAATATCTTTGAGATGATTGTATGTTTACGAATGAGGACATTGGGCAGGCACCCAAGGCATAAAATTTTAAAAGCGTAAATTTTTAAAAGTTTTTTTTTTCTTTAATTGCAATCTCTTTTACTTAGAATTTCACTCCCCCAAACAGTAGCATAGCGAAGGGGGGTATCCTGGGCGTCACAATTCGGGGGCAGCAATTATCCTTTAAAACAAAATTTTTTTTATCCCATTGGAGGTGGGTGGCAATGACAGTCACTCGTCCTGGGCGGTAAAATATCTAGCTATGCCACTGCTCCCAAACATTAGGGAAAAATAACAAATTTTCGTCTCGTAAAATAAAATTGCTCATAAAAGTATCATTTTATCTTACAAATCAGGGTACGTTGATTTAAATAACTCAATTTGTTTTTTAAAAAATAATCATTAAAATTAGAAATTCAATTTTTTTTTATTTTGATTATTTTATCACAGTTTGAATTATATACTAAATCAAAATTATCTATAACAGGATACACTTTATTTAAATGAAATAAGCAAAAAATAAAGAAAATGTATTCAATGCACCCTAAGAATATCCTTTCCTTTTTGAACTAAAATTCTCTGCTCATGTGTATGTGTGAAAACATTATTAAAGGGATAACAGTATTCATTAGCTAACCATGGGCGGGGAGTTATATGGACCCACTAATAATTTTAAAATTTACATATATTGTAATGTTTAAATATCCATATTATGTGTTTGGACCCCAATAATTTTGAAAACTCTACACTTGTTTGTCAGTTGCCATAGTTATCTCCACAAGTATTTCACTCTTTGGCCACAAAGTGATCAGTATCAGATCCCAGAAGATCTCATAAACCAATCAGAAGATAGGGTTACCAGATCGACAATCTCTACAATACTATGCTCTTTTTGCCACTGATCCCGTGATGAATTCTTGTTGTTTCTGATTAAAATGAGTGATTGTAAAACTAAGCGGTGTTCTAATTGAATCAGAATTTGTAAAAAGGGGATATGTGCCATTTATTTTACACATAGCATATTATCCCCTTTTTACAAATTTCGATTCAATTGTGAGAAAAAACTTTGGACACAGCGGAAAATTTAGAAATAAGGATTAAATTTTCGTATAAAGGTTTTAAAAGATTATTTTAAATCAAAGAATTTCAATTAAAAATATTAATGTTTTAACCGAACAATTCTTGAATCGGTTATCGGAACATCTACGTGTGCAGAAAAAGTTAACGAATTTTTTTTTACTTACATATGCATGTATTTACTTCTTATTGTCTTTATTAATGGAGTAATGGTACTGTATAATTAATACAAGGAATACTATACACAATTTAAAAAACAACAAGTGATATATTACCATAGATAAAATACTGCAAATTTACTGAAAAATGTTTTGGAGGTTATATAAGTAGTATACAAAATTGTTAGTAGGGATGCCATGATCTCTTAAACGCGCATCGATGCACACGTAAGGGATTTTGACGGTATTTAAGTGAGATATATCAATATTTGTATTTAAAAGATAAAATTAAACATCGTTGCTAGTTTCAAGATTTGAAAATTTTGTGTAGTTTTAAAAGCTCCCAAAAACAAATTACCAGTTAGAACCCCCCCCACTGCTGATGTGTTAAAAATGTGTATTTTTTCATATTACAGAAATGTTTTCCTCATAAATACGTCAGTCAACAGCTATTATTATTATTACTAAAATTAACGTCCAACAACCTCAGCCTCACAATATTAGAAAGAATGTCAACTTACTGATTTTTTAATCCTATTTTGGAATGATTTCAAAGTCTAAAATGCTTGAAAATTAAAAAAAAAAAGAAACGGTGAAAACTTTCACTGTTTGTTGTTTTTGCACACCAGAAAGAGTGAGGTGTTTTGATCTGGTAACCCCTCCGCCCTGTTGTTTAATCGGTTTACGAGATCTCTTCCAAGGTCTGATCCTGATTGCCTCGTCTTTGGCCACTAACCAACAGGTGTTAATCATAAACCTGTTTTTCAAGTGTTTGATTTTGTACACCTCAGATTTTTATTGAATGCTTGACTTGTCTGAGAAAAACAGAGGCTTGGTGCCATACAAAGTACAATTACAAGTTCATGCTCATTTTCTAATTCTAAAATGGCAGGTTGAATGTATTGTCCTGTAAAACTTTATTTTACTGAAGTTCAGTAACATAGAATTTTCAAAATTACTGGGAGCCTAAGCACATATTACAGTAAAACCTCTCAACAACAATATTATACGGACCGAGAAAAATTATCTTTGTAGAGGGAGTTATTGTTATAGGGAGGGTTCATTATACAGTAAAACCTCTCTACAACACTATTATACGGACCGAGAAAAATTATCGTTGTAGAGGGATTTATCGTTATATCGGATATCGTTGTAGGGAGGTTTCACGATATATACATTTTTACATAACAATGTGTGTGTAGAATTTCAATTATTTAAAATTATTGATGGTGCTAGTCCTACAGGCCCATATTAACTCTACGCTTATGCTGAAATTACAACTGTGCCAGGAAATGGCCTGATACAGTGGTGTATGCAGGAGGTGTTGATGGAGGTTGTAGCCCCCTCCCATTGTCATGAAATTTTGTATCAGATGCGGGAATTTCAATTCCACTCTGTTGATAAAAGATTGCTTCTGTATTCTGCTGTATAAGCCTTGCTTATTCTTTGACCACTTCAAAATTTTGAAAAACTAAAAGCAGGTGTTTCCATATGTCTTTTATGTTAGTCTCTGTAATTTTGTTTTAGGCAGATGTTGTAATTCTTTAAGCATTGCACCTCACTTGTCATCAGTTCCTTTAATTAGCATTTAAAATATAGGGTGAAGTTAAAGTATTTTAAATATCGCGATAACTCCCTGAACAAAATAGAGGTTTCATTTGTTGATAAAAACTTTATTTTGGTATTGGGATGGAGTGATGTTGAAGAGTGGGAGGGTGTTCAGGTTTGATATAACTATCATTGTCTGGATAAATCTTTTATCACATCATTTAAAAAAATATGTGAAGCTGAGAATTCATAAAGCAGGAATTCTTAAAGTGAGAACTACCTGTACAGGGACAGTGGAAATGTTAACAAGTTACCTCCCTCCCTGGCGATTTGCCTAAAGGGGCAAAGCTAATACTTACTAAAAAAGTTCTTACTCTTATCCTTTTATTCTACACTAACCCTAACTTTAGTTTTCGAATTTCAGTGTTTTAAACAAGTTCTTGCTTTCATACATTAACATTTAATAATTCTATTTCAGCATTGCTTCATATGAGGTTGTGGGTAATCTCTGGAGTCTCAAAAAAAAAAATCCAAAGTTGTCATTTATTTGCTGACAATTAGTTAATGTGTCTTCCAGTCCTATCCTTTCTGCCCCCAAGACAAAAGCAACTTCCGCCGCCTTTGTACCTGTATACCATCAGTCTATTTCTGAAAAAAAAAAACTAGCTGCTTTGAATTAACCTGAGTCCAGGTATGGAGATTTAAAGTGTGCAATATGTTACGCCCATAACGCTGAAATTACCTTACATATTATCTTGTTTAAAGCTAACTGCCTTTAGGGAATTTATTTTCATTCTCAATTCTTCTTGTTTTATAATTATTGATTCGGAAATTATGTTTGATTATAAAATATATCCTTTATTTTATCCTGAAATAGTATAAGTATGCAGTGAATTGCATAGATTATCCATTTTAGTTTGCTGATAGGTTCTTAATTTACTTAATGACTTTTAAGGACCAGAAATTAAATTTCTCGTAAGAAATAAGAAAACGTATATGATGCAGGGTTTAAGCTAGCTCAAAAAATACTGTTGCTAAAATGGGGGGGGGGAAAGGCTGTAGCAAAATGCTAAGAAAAATTAGTTGTTTTCATCGCTCGAAAAATCGTATCAATAAAATTATTTACATCAACAATGCTTTGAATTACTGTAAGAAACATTATTTTAAGATTTAAAAAAATAACAAAACATAAATTAAATTTCTAAAAACAGCAAAGTTTGTTGACAGGATATTAAACAACTGTTGCTATTTTGTGATGGACACAATTTTCTTTCTCGCATTTTAGATTAATTCGTTGCATTTTTCGAAAAAAGCAACCATATTTTAAATCCTCCTACGAGCCCTGTAAAAGTTCTATATATCATGGTTTGGAAGTTATAGTAGGCCACGGGTCTCATTCTAAATGGCTTATGCAATGATTGAACGTCAAAATATGAATAATTTGTTGCTTTATTTACAGGTCTTGCAGCTTGTTATAAAAAGGGGCTATAGGTTTGGAAGCTGTGAATATTTTTCTTCGGTTGTGTGTCAGAAAGTTACATTTCATATTTGAAGACATTATTTACAAGTTAGTGTTATTTCTACATTTTTAAATCGTTCTTGATACATTTTTCAGTTCGCTTACAGTGGGGTGCATTATGAATGATAAATCATTATAAAAGAATAGTTTATAATTTGTGTGTTTAATGTCCCAAGGCTTCAGTATATGTAATATGAAGTGGGATCAGCCCTTTTCAAAATGAAAAATTTCGTACTAGCCGCCCTAATCATTAAGGCTATTTTTTCACTATCGCTTAGAAGAATCTACAACCTTATCTCTGCAATGAAGGATAAAAGTACAATTTAAGGTTAACACCCATCAAATTTCATCTGTGTGTTTTGGATCACAGGTCAAGATTATTGAGGTTACTGGATCTATATTTTATATATATATATATAGTGAGCATCGGTCATAATGACCCCCAAGGGACCATGGAAATTCTACCATTGTAACCAATAACTATAAACGATATTTTTTTAAATTCATAATATGGTAACATACTTTAAGGATTTATAAATTGTTTTGATAGTAAAACATGTTAAACTATTATTATTTATAATCACGCTAAACACATGGTATGTTTTTTAAATTAAGAAATTTAGAAAATATTAAAATACATAACATAGAAAACAAATGTGATTTATAATACTAACTTCCAAACAGTTAGTGTAAAATTTTTATGAGCCCCTAGGCTGTAAGGATAGAATGTGGCCATCTTGATTTTCACTCAGTCACAATTTTTTATGTTCATTATTTTTAATATCCAAATTTATCAATAATGAGAATTTCAAGGAAATCTGTAAATGAATAAGATTAAAATAATGCTTAAATTTTAATAACACACAGTCCGTGTGGAGCTCCAAAATCATGGAGGTTCTAGGTTCGCACCTATTTGGCCTATAAGTAAATCCAGAACTGCTTCTGAAAAATAGTTGAATTTCATTTTGACGTTTCATAATGAAATGAATGTTTCTACAATGTTGGCAGGTTATGATTATATATATGCAGTAGTTTCTTGTTGCTAAAAATGCCAACAGAAATAAAAACCCATTTTTATGAAATTGAAGCCAATTTCCTTTTCAAATGTCATGAAGACAATATGTTAATTTTTCCAACTTAATGATGTAAATTTTTGGAAATTTCATTATAACAAAAAATATTTTATAGCTGAAAAAAGTTTTCATTAACATTTAAAAAACTAATTCAAATGCAGGTCATTTAAAATAAAATAAATAGTAAAATTTCATCACTGGTTCAACACACAAAAGAAGATGACATAATGTTTCGAGAACCACTGGTCCCTTTATCAAGCAGAGTTAACTTAATGAGGCTTAACTTCGTTTGAAAAGTATTTCAGTCACTATTCTTTTATTGAGCAATTTTTTTTTAGAAATAACATTGCGGGAACATACTTTTTTTCAAATTTAAGTTTGCTTTTCTTCAGGTAAGTGACACATAATGACCCTTGCTGTCCTTGTGCCATAAAAACACAACCAACCAATCAGGTAATAGCATTATAAATTTACTAATCATCAACAGGGTTGTATCAATTTTCCTCATCTCCAAAACTCCCCACTTCCCTGCTGTGTAAAAATGATCACAAGTATGTGCAAATTGAATTCGAGTATGCTGATGATATTCTAAACATATCACCACAACTTTTCATAATGCGCAAATTTATAGGGAATCTTTGAACTTGATAAAACAGTTGATAAAAGTCAGCTGAATTCTATACGTCCTTCAATCGGATGATACAAATTTATCCTATGCTGTAGAATTATGGCTTCACTTTGCAGGAAGTTTGGAATTGGAATATTACAATGAAATTGCATTAAAAAGGAATGCATCAAACTATTCAACCACTTCATTATTTAGAAAACATAATGAACCATAAATATAGAGTGAAGAGACTGTCTGCTTCCCAAGAAGATGCACCAGATAACTGGTTAATCGGAAAATACCCATATGTTTATTTGCCATATACAATTACGTATGTGGAATATTACCCTGTAACGTTTTCTGAAGGTTTGAATATGTTCCTAAATGCAAAGTGGTGGATCATTATAGCAATAAGAACAGAAAGAAGTAAGTCTCTGTAGTGACTTTTGCAAATTCAATTCAAACTTATTTTTATGTCCTGTAAGTTCTGTTGCTATAGATCAAGTTTTTCCAGATTTTGGTATAGTATGGCCAAAGCTCCATAACCACCTTGGTGTAGGCAAGGCAGTAAATCTGATCGAGATTTATAAATCTCTGTACAGTGTTATCACTGATATTGATAAATGAATTTCTTATCTTTGTAAGGCTTTATAATTATAAAATTTAATATTTTTTTAATATCAATGAACTTATATTTTTTTTATCAATGTAGTTTTCTACTAATACAAAAATATGGTCAACAATGACTGGTTATTTTTATGTATCTAGTAAACACATAAAATTTCAATAAAATAGGGGTGTACAGTGTTCAACATCAAGGTTGTACCGATTTTGCCTGACTTAAAAAATACCCAAATTGTTTAAAAAAAAAACACTTTCGCAATATTGAGTAAATGTATTTCTAATCATGGTGTTGAATTCTGTCATGTTCCTACTTCATTGGTATGTTATATTGCTACTATAGATATGTGCATAAGATTAGTCAGTTATTGTTGACCTTACTGTTGTATTAATAGCAAAATATAGTCATTAACATTAAAAACATTGAATCTTATAAATATAAAACCCTTAAAAATAAAAAATTCATTTATAGTATGTTATCATGCTGCGAACGTGTATAAATCTTGACATGCTTCCTCCCAAACGTCATCTTACATTAATGTTATGTTCTTTACATTAAATATATTAATGTTATTTACATTAATGAATGTTAAACCCCATCTTACATTAGTGTTTTCCATTGCTTTATCTTGCCAAATATTGCAGTATCTTCAAATAAGGTCTAAACTTATTCCACTTAATAAACATTTAACGACAGCAAAATATATGCATTTGTACCATCATGTAAGTGTCATTATATATTGGAACTTTCATATCACTGAAGGTAGTAGTGACTCTGAAATAATGCATCCTTTTAGAGTTGAATAAAACCAAGGTTTCTTTTAAAAAAAAAAAAAAGGTGGGCTTTTTTAGGTTTAATTGGATATTTTAAGGATTTGTTATTAAAAATGGCTACTTGGGTTATTTCCAAATCTTTGCACAAATAAAAAATATATCTTAGTCTATAGACTTCCAGTATTTCAGTTATTTAGAAAATGACACGGAAGATTTTTTTATCTTTGCAAATTCGAAAAGAAAATTATAAAATTTAAAACTGGAGTTGAAAATATGTTCCATCCGTGGCATCTTGTCAATAACTGGGAGTTAGTTACAATTTGATTTGGGACAGAGGTAGGTGAACCTTTTCATGCTGGTAGGCCTCATTAGGTTAGCCAGAACATAATAAAGTTACATTTAAGGAAATGCAATTAGGTGCACTTTAAATGTACATTATATTTTAAAAGTGTAACTACATGTACTATCTTTAAAAGAGAAAATTGTTAAATTTGATGTAATTGAATTTAAGACAAATGCACACACTAAAATTTCAAGTTTAACTTTCTCCTTTCTTTAGAATGAGCTGAAACAAGAACCAAGTAACTTGCACTTGGCTCATTCATGAGATCTGTGATGTCATGACTCCCAAATCTTCTTTTCCCTTGCAATTTTTGAAAAAAAAACAAAAAAAACCACCACTTTTTCATTAAATAGAGATTTGTAAAAACAAAAATCCCTGCACAAACTTGAAAGTTGCGATTTTGTATGATGTCAAGCTTCTAAGAAGTCACCCGTAGTCTAATAAATATTAATATTCTTCATAAATAGTGTTAACTTTGATAATCTGTTGTATAATTAACTTTTCTCCACTTCATAAAATATCAATATCTATATATCATTAAAAACTATATAGGTATCATTAAAAAACCCTTATTTTAGGGAATATTTACGCATACACATTAAAAAATACTGTTTTTGAACATTTTTTTGTGTTAAATTGGCAGGTACATGATGGATATGAAATTACTTTTTATCGCAATTATATATTTTTTTTTGTCATTTTCTATTATATATATATAAATAAAAGAGGTACTAGATGTGTATAAGATATGCTACATAATTATTATTCATTTGTGTAAAGATTTGAAAACAATCCAAGCAGTTATTTTAATAGAATCCAATTTTGCCCAATAAAACCCATTTAAACCCCCAAAGAAAACCCCGGGATTGGTTAAAAAAAAAAGGTGTTGTTCACCTTTGATTATTAATAATTCAAGAAAGTAGGTTTAGTCACTTTATTAAATTTGGTCCTGGCATTGCAGTGGTAACACATTTGACTAGCATGCCGTTATCCCAGGTTTGATTTTCACCGGTGACCTAAAAAAAAAGAATGCTTACTAATTGTTCACTGTAGTCCTGGGGTTGGTTCCTTAGACTATAAGAGGTTCGGAATTTTCATAAAACTAGATCCTGTAGTAGCATGACCCTTGCTGTTTGCAAAAAGTAAGTGTAAGTCAAGTATGTGTAATGTCTTGTTAACCCAAACCATACTAACCTGAAAATTCAGTTAGACTAACAAGACGTAAAACAGCACAGTGTTTGTTACCAGCTGATTGAAATTTCCCATGAAGAAAAGGGGAAATTTTGTCACCTGCTCATCTGTTTGTTGCGCATGCATAACAAAACACACACACATCAAACAGTTATGGCTTACATTAAATTCTGTAGTAAAGATTTCAGTTAATCTGAACAGATCTCGATCCCAGTTACTTTGGATTAACGAGACTATGGTATTCATATTATCTCCCTCTTCTGGCCTATTCATCTCTCCCTCCAAACACTACTGTGTGAATTAGTCTTTTTTTAATATATAATTTGATAATATATATTAAATATTTATATATATTATTGAATTATAACACTAATGTATTCAAATTCTCCTTTAATAATTTCTAATTTGTTTCCCGGAAAATTAATACCATTTGTCGATATATCGACATCTTTTCTATATCTGATGGGAATTGCTTTCCTGTTTCATCATTCTCTACTTTCCTTACATTCATTTTGAAAGAAAGAGAACTCTGAACTGGGACAAATTTTCATTTTTGCATGTTCTTGGAGACGTCTATCGCCAGGGACTGAAAAATCCCTTGAAATGTTAGGAGCTTGAGTGTGCGTGTGTATATATATACAGTAGAACCTCCATATAACGAAATGGATGGTTCCATGAAAAACATTCATTATATAGAAATAGTGTTTCATCTAGAAAAAAATTAGGGCAGGACACATAGCCTGACAAAAAAGACCTTTTTTTTTTTTTGAGAACTTATAATACACGGTTACTCATAACATCCGCGGTTACGTCAGCATACAGAAAAATTTGTCCATAGAAGAGCGGGGTCATTCCAAATTACTGAAATATTATATTTCAATCATTTAAATACTTCATTTTGAAATTTATGTATTTTTAAGCATATAGGGCAAGTTTATAATAATGAACATAAGCATTTGTAAAGTATGACAAGTAAATTTACAACAAAACGTTAGACGATAAAATTTGTTTCCTTGGAAAAATATTGATCAATAGCTATTTAGTGGGTTTTACTCACCACTCTTTCTTCTTCGAAATGTATTTTTAATTGCGAGATTAAATTCACCATTTTTCACCGGTTATACTTACAGGACCTGGTGTGCTAGTTGAGTAAACGATAATAAATTTGAACTGCGATAATTTTGTGTTGATAATTGTTTATTAGTTTCGAGCAGTGTATCACTATGATTTATTTATTATCAAAGACTTCGTTAAGCATTAGTTTTTTGAATCGGCGAATCCGACTGAATTGCCACTGTTTTTTAATGGGGGTAAAATTTTCCTCAGAGCCCTGTTTACCCTTAGCTTCTTGTTGTGAAAAACGCTGTGAAGGTCAAACTTCAATTTTGTTCGTATTTTGTCCATCGAAGTTATGTTTTATCCATACAGGGTTTTGTCCTAAAGCAGGGGCAGTCAACCTGGTCTCTACCACTTATTAGTGGGTTGTTCGAGCTTTCATTGTGGGCGGTAGGGCTTTTGTCGGATACTGAAACTTATGAACAAACCCTACGAAAATTAAACCAGATATCAAATATTTACTTTCGCAACATCAGCTTCAATGATCTCATTAATTATTAATTAAAGGTAATTTCAATAGCCTTTATAGTTTTTATATTTAATTTCATTTTTCTTCAATTAAGCAGCTTCCGCACTAGTAGGCACTGTATCGATCGAGATGCAGAAATGCAGCATCAGTAAATTTTCTGTATATTATAAACATATGCAAGTATAAAATAAAAAAATTTACATATTTTTACTAAATCTGCACTCAAAAATTGTGAGAATTTTTGCACTTCAGCCTTAATTAAGGTACTGTAAATCGGGTAGGCAGTAAGAAAATTTTACTACCATAAAAGATACAAAGTGGCCAGTATGTATGGAGAGGTTGACTACCCTGGTTTAATGGAATGGATCGTGGAAAACGATGTCCACGCCCATATCTAGAGGGCATTTGGCAAAATGGGGTTTGAAAGACATTATTCAGGTGTCTACCAGGTCATAAAAGCCATCAAGTCAGGGAAGGGTCAAGAAATGAGTAAAAGGTCACGGAAGTCAAGAAAAGGTCACTAAATGTTATAGATCACAGTTACGTTTTTTTTTGTTTTCAATTGTGCGTTGAATTGTAATTTTAGTACTATACTTTAACTATTTTTGTTACTGGTTTAGTTATTTTTACGTATTTTTGTCATAGCTTGGCAATTTTTATTTATTCTCAGCTATTTTCCATCAATTTGACAATATTTATGGATTTTTAGCTATTATTTATATAACTATTTCATCAGTTGTAAAAAATAAGGTTGAGAAACTTTTTTCAAGGTCAAGGGATGTACAGAAGTAGTCAACGAAAAGTCAAGGAATTGGGTTTCTTATTTTTAGTAGACACCCTGATTATTGTGAATCAGTTTTTGCAGGGGAATTCTTATCTGACTGTGTCTTAGGGATGTCAGTTAAGAAGGGTTTCACTGTACTAGTTTGCATTATGGTTACTGTTGGTGATTTTTTAAAATTCCTCATCATTGCAGGCACTAATGGCTGTCACAATCGTCTCTCATCAGAAAAAATCGATGGTATTTAAAAAAAAAAAAGAGAAAAACAAAATCGAAGAAAAATTGCATGTAAAAATGTCTTCAGAATGGAAGTGGTTACCGTAATGTAAACTAGTGCCTTTTTTGTAGTCAAACTTGAACCACTACAGCAAAATAAAATAAAACCTGTATGCAGTAATTCTCTCAATGAATATCAAGGGACTTAGAAAAATGCCGCTCATCGGAATATAAAGTAAGGACTGTGATGTTTTCTTGGTCTTTCCTTTTCTTTCTTTGCGCTGTAAAAACTTGGATATTTTATTTGATTTTCTTTCACCATCATAGTTTTGGGAATGTCATTACTTTTATTAAATGCATTGGCATGTTTAGAAATCATTATTATTTGAATTACACTTTGCAATTTAATAAGGTTACACACAGTAAAATATTACAGTACATTATAGTAGTGAAGTGATATGATTTGCTCGGGTAACCGTTCTTTTTCAACATTTTTGTTAAAAAAGAACGGTTACCCGACTAAATTTATCGCTCGTAACTAATGTGGTGTTAGTGGTGGAAACAGGAATGTAGAGGATGAGACTAGGAAGACATCAGTGGTTTTGCCATATGTGGCGGGTGTCTCAGAAAAGCTGTCTCGAATTCTCAGTTGTGTGAATGTTAAGACCTACTACAAACCTGTCTACACCCTGCGTGATCTATTACTTAAAGTTAAGGATCGCGTCCCTGAGGAGGAAAAATCTGGTGCTATTTACCAAATACCGTGTGGAGACTGTGCGGTAGCTAGGGGAGACGATTCAAACCAGTTGGCTGAACATGTCTTCAGGGAGGGTCACGAACCAGATTGGCATTCGATGAAAGTATTACATCAGAATGTGACGAATCTGGGGAGTAGACTTTTTCTGGAATCATGGGAAACCTACGGTTTGAGGAGTCGTGCAATAAACATCGCAAAACCTCTACCAGAACCTTACAGGATTTTTGCAAAACCTCGAGTTGGGGGTGTTCATCTGACATCGTCGGGTGCGGGGGCTTTCCCGGCGAGGGTTTCCCCAGCTGGAAATGCTCCGCACCAAATGGCGTCAGATGGGGATTCCCAACATGCGGGTATATAAGCTTAGGACTTTCACGAACTCTTCATTCTGCCTTCACTTGACAAAGGGAGCAGTTGGCTCCCGAAACGTCGTGTTTTTAAACCTTACGCCAGTGTCGAAATAACTGTTTGTTATGGAATCTCCTGGTGAAACTCTGTATTGTTTCGTTAGTTCATTTCTTTTTTCAAATTTAATTGCTAATTGTGGGACTTTTATCAATGCACCAGAAACTCGAATGGTGGATACTCTTGCTTCGTTAAACCATTCTAAGAATGATTTGTCAAATTCTTCCCTTTTAGAATAGTGTATTTTCATGCCTTTATTCGATGACGATCTACATTTCTGTGTAGCCTCTAATATTGTTTTGTGACTTGATAAAATGTATTTAAGAGTACATTTGAGCAGATGACATTGTTTAGCTGACTAGGTTATTTTTTCTATTCTTTAATAATTTTTTAGTTTTTCCTGGACCATGAGATGCTTTCTTATCATGGCCATTTATCAGTTAAAGTTATCAACTGAACTTATCTTTATACAAAGGAAACTTTTCTTGAGTTCAGATAGCCGATTGTCATACTTGCATTCAACAGCAAAAAATAGTCCATAGCAGGAAATGGGAATGGCTAAAAAGGAAAACTAAGATTAAATGTCGGTAAAAAAATGGAAGTTGTTAATCAGTTGTTAGCTAAATTATTTCATTTGTAAGTAGTTCTTGTTACATACGTACCAGAATATTCTCCTTATATATAGTTGTATATACTTTTTTAAATGGAATAAAAAATGAAATTTGTAATTGTCAAATTTGGTCAAAATATTCGAAGGACCAGTGAAATTACGACATTACAGCCGATAAAGAATTTTAAAGGGTTGATACATAGTATTAAATTCCATAAATGAAGTATTAGTACGTATGGAACTCTTATTTTAAATATAACAATGCAAAACTGAACTTTACTTACTATTTATTATGGCAAGTTTGTCTTTCAATGAAAAACATTTCCATGTTGTGCCATTTTAAAAATTAAAAAACAAATGCGGATGGTAACATACAATTTTTGCATTTCCAGATGCTAATTGATTCCTATTTGGTGGTAATGAGTCAATCTGAAAGATTTTCTGATTAAGGCAGGATATTCCCATATCGAATAATTGTAAAAATGTCATACTAGCTCACAAACTGTTTATGTAAATTTTTATTTTAATGATCAATTTTACTGACAATAAAAGTCTTATTGCAATATATCTTATTCGATAGATATATGTAAAAAAATAAACACTATAAAATAAACAATCTGAAAAATCACAAAAGCTTCTTTCCTTTTTTCTCTTTTCCATCCTGCGATGGTGCAGTGTGGTAACGCGTTCGCCTAGTACGCCGTTAATCCGGGTTCGACTCCCAGCAGTGCAAAAAGAACGCTTACTCAGAGATCTCATAAAGATCGCACTGCTCACTGTAGTCCGGGGTTTGGTTCCCCAGGCCTTAAGAGGTTCGGATTCCTCGGAAAATTGTAGGTCCAGAGGTTCAGATTCCTCGGAAAACAGTTGGTCCCGGCGCAGCATGACCATTGTAGTCTTTGAGCCGTAAAACCACAAATGAACAAACTTTTCCCTCCCTTTTTGTTATAATTATGCAATAGTAAAATACAAATTATCAATAAAAGGAAATTGGCTGATAAAAAGTCAAGAAATATATATTTTATTTTGGATGAGGGAGGCGTCAATAGCAAAAAGCTTGGGGATTCCTTACACTAAGCTGTGTCTTCCTCCTTAGGCAGCTTAAACAGTTGTATTATATAAAACTGTTGTATTAAATAAAAATTTGTGCTTGAGGGTAACTTGGGTCGTATTATGGTACATGTTTAATGTTAACTTAGTAAAACTAGTTGGTTAAATACTAGTTAAGTGTACAAGTAACTAACAGAATAGAAAGTAAACCTCAACATTAAAAACGGGTAAAATGTAAGTGTAGCAACTATATTTAAGCATGTAAGATAAAGAATGCAACTTTTCAAAATAATTTAACATTCATTTGTAATAAACAAAAAAAAAAAAAAAAAAATTCAAAGCAAATGCAGATACATTGAGAAAATTATATAAAATTAGTCCATAGGTCACCGTTCTTGAAAAATAAGCATAAGTAGCCATAGTTTTGAATAGTTAGGTGCACTGCATGCACCCAAATTAAAAATTTACATGCATATGTAAAATTTCATGTGCACAGTGCACCCGCTAATTTCGAACCCTGCCTTACCCATGGTAATAAATGCACATGCATGCCATTGCTTGTTACAAATGTTAAGAGGACTTTTTTTTAAATATTTTATAAGGAAACTTGTTTCATAAAATAATCCAGCTATGGTTTAGAACAAAAATAGTTAAATACTCTTTGCAGGTATCTCAATATATATGCTTGGAAATCGAAACATGAATGTTCTCAAAGCTCAGATCTATGATTTACACACACTCAACTCTCACTTAAATCAATTTATTAGGTGTTTTTTTAACCATACATGTCTGCAATTTGCTTAGGCACCCATTTGACTTTGAGACAACAAATGTTTTTTGGAATCTTGACCCATGTCTCTTGAGAAAGTCTTCAGCTGATCTATTGGCTGAGGCTTGTATTCTCACCTTTTGATAATGTACCACAGGCCTTCAGTTGAGTTGAGACCTGGTAAATTTAGAACTCATTCCAAGACTTGTATATAATTCGACAAAATAAAGCAGTGGTGGAGCATACAGTGTGCAGCTTGTGGAAAACCCTCTGAAAAATTTCATTTCCCTGCAGACAAAAGCAGAATATGTAAGGCATGAAATGTTCTGGCCAAATTGTCTAATAACATACACTGACAGTTCACCATAACAAAATTAGCAATGCCTGAGAACTTCTTGTTTTATACAGCTTTGAGAGAATCCTTCATTTGACTGCCAGTCCAAAGGAAAGCAGCCTTTTCTGCCAATTCGAAGTCCTTTATGAGAGTAATTGCCAAGAACGAAAGTTGTTTGATAAGTTTCTGCTGCTGGGAGTATACAATACAAATAAGGCTTTTCAGTATCACCAAACTATCATCATAAACCCAGCAAAACTGTTCAATTGCATTTTCCGCTAACACTAGGTTAGTTTTGGAAAATGGATCTATTTTGGTGTTAAGTATCACTTCCAATTATGGAGAGAACCATAGAATTGCCAGATATTAGAATCTCCAAAGTAAGTCAGCGTCAGATGCATATCATGGTGGGGAGGGGGTAAAGTTTTAAGAAATAACACGTATGTGTATGCAACAGTTTAAAAATATATGGTTTAATGGAAAATTAACATACAATAGTAACTCGATCATCCAAACTAATTGGGACCAGAGACATCCGGATAAGTAAAAATTCCAAATAATGAAATGCAATTAAAAAATAAATAAAAAAATCGGAAAGCCATGAGAAATCGATAAAGATTTAAAGTGGTATGACAACTTTCTTGATATATATTTAAACATAGTTCATGTGTGTAAAAAAAAATAATAATTTAATAAATATATTATCATAGGCAATAATTTTGAAAACTCTACGGTGATGATTATACATGATTACACCTTGTCTATGTGATAGTGGTAATCTACATAGAAATGTTGTAAACACAAATCGACGTTACAGTGAGTGCATTTAATAAGTGAAAATGGTTCACATGACTGAAAATTACATACGTTGTGATCCATTTTAAATAAAAGTGAAGATACATTCTCAGGGTTTTCGATGTTACTATTATAGCTGCATTTTGACCATGGATAACGAAGAACTGTTTGATATTTCTTAGATTGCAACTGGTTGTAAACTAAAGAATGTAGTTTTATTATTTTATTATAATGTTTAATTTAAATGCAGTTTCATTTGTAAGAATGAAGTTAACAACCCTTTAAATAAAGAATTTGTACTGTGAAAAATATATATCTAGGGGTCTGCACAAGAGCTGTTGTGCCAGGAGGAATGTGTGATTTTATACAACTGTTCAGAAGTTCGCTGTATGTTGTCTTGTCTGTCGATTCAATCCAAAAATCCAGTAGAACGTATGAAAGGGGGCTTAAAAGTAGTTTGAGGCAGTTGGTAAACCATTCCCATTTTTCCTGATTTAGAGCATGTAAGAAAAATATTAGAGCAAAATATGTTTTTTGAACCTTCGACCAAATTTTCCTGACTCTTCATGTAAACACAACAGTAATTTCCCTTTCAGCTCCCTGGTCATAGACTGAAGTGGCATTATCATATATGAATGTGTGGCTGCAAAATTCAGATTCAACAACTGCCACTGTATACTTTTTACCTAGAAAGCGTTATGTCGCTTGGGATGAAGTACTGAAACCCACTCTGATCTACATTAAGCACTTGTTCCGTATATTACAGCCTGAAATTAAATCTCTTGTTTATAAAACAAATTCCATAGCTTTGTTTTCATTAGTTTCAACATCATGAAGTGATCGGACAGTAGTATATTCCATGAAACAATTCGATCAGTTAATTTTAATTTATTGATAAAGCTACTAAATTCAGATTTCATATTTAAATCTTTTGCAATGTTAGTGGCCCATATTTTTAAATTACTATCACGAACTGGTAAACTATGACTTTGAATACGATGAAATTTCGATTGTAACATTTCCTTTAGAGTTTTAAATTTATCGTCGAGAGTACTACGTTTTGACACAATTTTTTAAACGGGAAATTTGCTTCTGATCGTGGATACGTTTATGACGCTGCTATGTTTGCTAAAATTTACTGCTTTTACACCAGTCATAAAAATTAATTACAGCCTTCATTTGAGGTAAAGTAAAATTTTCTGTCTCGCATTTCTTATCAAATTCCATCACAAGATTTATTTAGTCATCGATGTTACAAGTTATTTTCAAATTCCAATGTCACTTCCTCTTCAAATGCCGAGTTATTTAAAATAATTTCCTCAAATTTTTTGCATTGAAATTTTACTTTGTAAGTATTGATTCTCACTGATTGTCGTAGGATTAAGTTGATATTTTTTTATTGCCAAATTTAAAAGCGACTGAAAAATGTTAATGTCTTGCATTTTTCATATATATAATTTCAAATTATGGAATCTATGTGGTGAGTATTACTTTCCAAAAAACAAAACAAAAAACAAAACACCATTATTAAATGCAGTGCCTAATTTAAACAAAAAGGAAAAATATCTTCCACATTAATACTGCAACTTCGTTACTTCAAAATGCCAAGTTAGTCCATCAAAATGAAGGGCTATAACCATTATTCATTAGCACCAAATGTTCGCCTATGGTCCAGTGTATATGGTATAATCCAAATATTTTTAATAATGAATAAGAAATCAAAAAATGTGTTTTACACGCTGGTTCCAATGGATTTATTTATCAAAAATGTAGATCTTTCCAATTTTCTAAGTCTCCAATCTGGGTGCAATTGGCACTTAAAACACTTCCATTGTAAGGAGCAGTAATACTGTAGAATTTTATAAAACATTTGGTTGTATTTTATTAATAATTCTTATTTACATGCAAAAGATTAAACATAGATAAAATAGCAGATGAAATAGATCACCTAACTATTCAGATACGGTAGCAGAAATTCCTGGTTCTTCGTGTTTTTTTATATTGTAAATAACAGTTTGTGAATTACAAGTGTATTTGATAAAATATCTTTAGTAGAAATATTAGATTCATCGTAATTGATGACAGTGGTCCATAAATGAATGGAATCAAAGATTAACTTATTGCTAGCCTTTTTTTGGAAAGACGATGTTAAACAAAGTTCAGCTTGAAAAAATGCTAAGCAATTCGCCAAAAAGCTCCGAATAAAATTTGAAAGATAATGCATATTCTTAATAGATTGCATGTCACCATTGTAAGCCATTTGATAAACATATAAATTAATGAGCCAGAGGAAAAAGAGATTTGATTTTTAGGCTGCATATCATGCATGTTGTACACACTGGCAACGAAGAATCCAGTCAAGGTACAAAAATAATTAAATGATGTTGCATGGAATTGAGTGGTTCTGACAAGAATTTCTTGTAAACTTAAACGTTGCTAATTCAGCTAGAACTTTTATGTACCGAAAAGCTATAGAAATCTCTTTGGCAGTTTATTCCTTGAATGGAATGCCGTAGTCTCCAAGCTAAAAAAAAGTTGAGAACTGTTGATGTAAGGCCTTTAAATACAGATTTATTTAAAAAAAAAAAACCCCACCACAAGCTAATTTCTAAGAATCAAATCCCAATTTTTCACATGGTAGACAGTTGAATTACCTGCGTGATGCTGTACTTTGTACTGCGATTGAGCCCCGCGCCGATGCTGCAGTGAATGCATTTTGGTGTTCCATTGGCCCGGTTTGAATTCCAGTGGTGCCTTAAAATGAATGTTTACTGATTAGCTGCTCACTGTAGCCTGAGGTGTTCGTTCTCTAAGCCTTAAGAGGTTTGGATTACTCTGAAAATTGTAGGTCCTGGTGCAACATGACCTTTGCTGTTCTTGTGCCACAAAACAATTTCCATGTTGGTGTCAAACGAAAGTTTTCGATTTATGAAATTAAATTTCTAATTATGAATAACAGAATGAAAGAGGAAGAATGGTTTGTCAGAAGTAGTGACTATTTAACCAGTCTCTTGAAGATACATGTGTAGAATATATTTTAGTAATGCTCAAGGGTGGTGATGTACAGAATGTCCCGAAAGTCTGGTAACCTTGAAAAATGCACTTTGGAGTGAAAAATAAAACAGACGTTCATTATTTATAAAAAAAACAAAACAAACCTATTCAATAAGGTCAAAATTGATCTTCACTTGTGTGTAGGAGGGGCAGCTTTGAAATCTTAAATGGGGAAACCCCTATTTTTTATTGCAGATTTAGATTCTGTAGGCGAAAAATGCATGACTGACGTATGATTTTAATTTTTGCTCTTACAAATGGCACTATAATCGATAAAAATGGAAGTGGGCAACAAACATTTACCCTTACTCATCTAATTATAGCAGTATTTTATGGCTTATATAAGTTTGTACTGTTTCTTTTCATTTGGCTTCTAATGGTGGCCGAACCATTAAGGTGGGATATTAAATGTTAAAATATGCAAGATGCATAAAGAACATTACAATTAATTACCATTAATTTTTATTGTCCATGTTCAATACAAACTCATCTTCATCTACACCACCTTGACTATTCCTTTACAAATGTCATTCTGGCTGAAATAAAATGGAAGTCGGCAGATAAAACTTTATCGGCAAGTGTATCGCGATATTTGTAGTAAGGAATGGCCGTTTTACAAACCGTCGAAAATTTTTAAATTTTTACGTGGACCCGTAGTTTTACCACGTTTTGAATCACTTTTTACTCGCAGCATTTTATTAAAAGTTCAGAAAAATTTCGTCATGATACTTTAAAAAATATTGTGTGAATTGCGCCGAGATTTTGCGGCATATATTTCGGGATATTTCCCCCGTCTGCTTTCGTTATCTACACATGCAGAGGCTTGTAGATTAATTTAAAAGTAAATTTACCTATTAAATAAATTTAATTAATTTACGTAATTTATAATTCTATTCCGTAAAAAAAAAGCGAAATTAACGATTTCACTTAAAAGACGATTTTGATTAACTAACGAGTGATTTTTTTCTGATGTGCGATTTGTCTTTGATTCGCTACCTACCGGCAAAATTGTAAACTTTTGTAAATGTGCTGTAATTAATGACTGTTGGTCATTTTTTAGTATTTTTCCATCAAAATAGAGGAATTTCTTCCTGATACACCACCTACCTTGGAGCACGAAATATACACGAACATATTTTTTAACATATAAATTTACATACAAAGAAAAAATACATCTGTAGTCGAAAGTGGACAAATTTCGTTGACCAAAGCTAATTTGCGTATTTCAACAATTTTAGCTTCTCAAGAGGAAATCAGGGAAGAGGTTTCAAAATTATAAAAAACGAAACAAAGAACTTGATGTGTTTACCTGTTACAAAATTGATGCAAAAGCTTTTTTTGCCTACGAAATAGATACCGAATGCCATTTTTCCTGCTACAAAAGACAATTTTTCCTGCTACGAAGCTGATACGAATGGCATTGGTGCGAGTGTGGTCCCTGCTTATATTCAAAGGGAACCATTGTTATTTATAAGGAACCCCAACGTTTAGCATAGGGTCATTAAAAGACTACCACTTCTTTGATCTTAAATGACAGATTTCAGAAGCATCGTTTGGATGCAATGTGAAGTCGATAATTTTAAAGCAAATGTAATTTGTTATGTGATAATATGAACTTAACATTTCTCTCTCATACAACATTTGTAAGTTTAAATAACAGACAAAAAACATTTTAGAAGCGTATTTATGTCAAGATTGAATTCAAAGTTTTCCAATATATCCAAATACACAAAAAAAAAACATTTGTAGCAAACCTAGTATGTTTATGTAGTTTATAGGAAAATTAATCAAATTATTTGTCATTATGACTACAATCTACACTTGTGTTTATTGTACCTTGGCTAACATATAAAAATGCCTAGAAAGTGTCCTTCAGAACCAAAGAATTGTTTTAAAGTGTTCAATTCACACAGATTAAATAGAGCAACAATTAAATGAGATTCAAAATTATTTTTGATTCTAATTTTAGTAATTCTAAATTTCATAATCTTTAAGACAGCCACATACATTTATACATTATTTTTTCTACTCCTTTAAAGCTTGATGTGTTGTTTGTTTTGCCTTGATTAAATTTGCCTTCGATAAACCGCAGAAAGGCTTTCCGGAGAAAATGAATACTTACAAGGGATTTGCGGATTTAGCATGTATTTCCGGAGTAGATGGCAGCTATGTATATATTAATACACTAATATATATTGTTATTATTATTATTGCTATACTATTCCTATCGTACATAGTAGTTACTTGTTAATACAAAATATAACACATTAGAGGTTTTTTATTTATTTTTAATAAATTTACGATTTAAAAAAATGCGAAGTTGAAATATATCACATTTGATTAACCAACCATTATTTCAATGTAAAATCCATTCATTTACACTGTAAGCAAAATTTTCCTATTGCAATTTCCAATATTTCTATTATATGCGAAGACATATATATAAAGTGTGTAACCACCTTTTTACATGTCCGATATTTACCATTCTCATTGTCACGATTATCATTAGTGGGTGGAACAAGGGGGTACCCATCCACCCAATGTTGGTGTTAGGGTTCCATATCCCCCTTCAGTTTCAAACAACTTGTCTTTCAAAAAATGCCTTCTACTGGCATATTGTCCCCTCCAATATTTTTATGCCATCAGCGTCAATGCCTATTTCTTCCTTTTTAAAGTCAAAGTATACTAGAATATAGATATAATATTTTTACTGAAAGAATGTCTACAAAAAATGAGTAAATGTATAAATAAAAATAATAAAAGAACTTACAATTTTGAAGTTCGAATGTGAGGGGTTATGCTAATATATATATTTATTAACAATACAAATATCGTTAGAAGAAAATTTTTATTAAAAGTAGAATTATATACTAAGAACTTTTTAATGATGTGCAATACTAAACTGTGTAATGTGAAATATATCCCCATTGTGAAGCTGCGCATGATGCAGCATGATTCCAACAAAGGTGTAATTATTAAAACACATGAAATTGAACTATGTAAAGCAATGCAAAAGATGAAAATTGATTTTACTTACATGCCGGAGATTCTGTAATCAAATGTAATGCTTGCTGGATGAAATAACGAACAATTAAAATAAAGTAAGAATCAGTTATGATATTGAAAATGAATGAATGACCAACCGACAGAGAACTTAAGTGCAGACCGATAGAAAAACGTTTGAAACACTTCAAAGGCTCTTTACGGGGAATCGCCCATAGTGTCCCCATGAATATGTATGTATATACAGTAAAACCTCCCTACAACAATATCTGATATAGCAATAAATCCCTCGACAATAATTTTTCTTGGTCTGTATAATATTGTTGTAGAGGGCGTTTTACTGTATATATAATTATTAGTAGTGTAGTCCTAAAAGAGAAAGTAGCCCAGCGCTCTTCCAAATCAGGGGTGAATCCAGGGAAGGAATCAGGGAGCCCCTAACCAGTCAACAGCCCATTAATCTGATAGGGACAGAAATTATTATCATGTATGGGTTGTTGAGCTGGCACTGCAACACCTTCCCCCCCCCCATAAATGCCCTTCTGGATCTGGCACTGCCTACATACAGCATATAGCTTCAGGACATATATGCTTAAAGAATAATGTGATACAAATGCATGTGCTCAAGCCATACTAAACCTTGAATTACCACTGAAGTAAGCGAATGAAATAAAGAAAACAATTGGAAAAGATAGCCGAAAGTCCACATTTTCACCTTTTGTTACCTTTGTTGTGCCAAACAACGCATTGTGGCTTTTTCTATTTTCGGAACACAGTTTGTGATACGTGTTCCAAGCTGTAATTTCATTTTAATTCCCACGATTCTTAGTTGATTTATTCAAAATTTTAGGGTCATTGCTCTAAAAAATTTTTTTTCTTAACAGAATTGTAGAATCCACATATTTTTTATTTACAGCTTGAACAGAATTTTGTTTTTAAAGTGTATGATTTCCTAAAATTTTGTCCTAGCGCCGCTAGGTCTCCAATGGAAATGCTGTAGCACTGCCAGGCTACGCTAAGTCTATGTACTATAATATGCTATAATATATACAGAAGCAGATCCAGAGAAGAATTTTGGTAGGGGAAGTGTAAAATACAGTAGGACCCATTTCTTAGCCTGCATTTAGAGTTTCTAGATATAGCGAGAAAAATATGGATTTTGTTTTGTATAATGATTGAGCATAACACAGTTTAACAGCTTTTAGTGAGCAAGTCCTTTTTTAACCTGATTTAAAGAGTAAGTAGGAAATCAGATTTTTGTAACGATTTTGTTGTTATATGGGGTTTGGTGCAGAATAGCCCAAATGCTTTTCCTTTATAAAAAATCCAAACAAACATTGTTATATGGGATCAGTAGTTATAATCAGTGCTCTTTATAACCAATTTCCAACATATTTTATGATTTGGAAGAGGGAAATTTCCTTAATTTCCCCGTGGATTTGCCTGATATACATATGTACACACACATATACCTTAAAGAACATCTCCATGATTTAGGGGGCCCAGGTTCCGCCCCCTCCACTCCCATAATTTTAAAACTCTACGCTAATAGTGATTGCAAGAGCCTTGTATAATTGTATTTTCACCAGAAGTGTGAAGCCTTATTAAATGGTTTATAACAGGGGTGGGAACCTGCGGCCTTAAAGCTGCATGTGACCTTTACATGAATCAGAGTTTTGTAAATTAAATCGTTTTTTCGGTGTAATTGGTATAAATTTTATTAATATGATTTTGTCCATCTTATTTTTTATTTATTTACTTATTTTTTATTATCTTAAATGAACCTATTTAAAATACGAAAGGTAAAAGTAATATAGCAAGAACAATCTGAAATTTCTATATTTAGAGTAAAGGTATGAGAAATTTACATAGTCTGTTTTCCCAAAAACACGTTTAATTGCATATTACTAAACAAATATATTGATAGCAAAGAACACCTCAGATTATATGTATGCATTAATTAAGGTATTAACTGTTTTGTAAATAGTCTGATATCTTTGTACATGCCTGACATACAAAAAGATATGTGTATATTCTTTATATATGTCTAATATCTACCATTTGTATGGGTTAATCTATTGAGACTGAATTAAATTAAAATGCGAATATGAACACTTTTACCGAAAGCATTGAACGAGTATCTACTAAAATAATAAGCACAGTCGGTCATTTTGGTTCAACAGAGTTTGACTAAATGATATACTGCTATATATTGAATCAGTGGTGTAGGTAAGGAGCCCATGGGGCTCAAGACCCCATTGCGTAGTAAAATACATTGTTCTGTGTAATGCCAAATCATGCGATCTCTTAAGAAACTACTCGAGTCCCCTCAATTAATTTTTGAATTTCTGCCCTCCTGTATCTAATTGAAGTTTCTTGAATCCGGCCATCCAACATGAGAAAGTTTCGCATCCCTGGTTTATAACGTTCAGTTATTACTCTCATAAATGACTTTAAATTGAAATAGAGTGCAACTTTCTTTTCGATTAAAAGTCTTTGAGAATATGGACTCCCCCTTTTTAAAAAAACCAAAAAACCAAAAAAAAACCATACCCGAACTCTGTGTGTGAAAGGGAAAACAATTGTGAAAAGAGTTAAAAAGCAAAAAACTGATTGGTTCTTCTGAGATTACCTAGATTCTTTTAAATATATGGCACATAGACACACAGTTCTTATGTATATAAATAATATTAAAATTAAATTATAAAAATGACAGGCGAATCAGTTGCAAATGAAATGCTTTGAACATTCCAAGCGGGGTAGATTGATTGTAGTTTAAATGCAGTGGTTAGTCAAGTTTCATTTTCTGTCAAGAAAAAATAAAATGGAGCAGTTGGCTCCCGAAACGTCGTGTTTTTAAACCTTACGCCAGTGTCAAAATAACTTCATTAAAAATAAAATGGTTCATTAAAAAAGTTTTGATTAGTAATCTAATCAGTGTTTATTAGTAGCCTATTAAAGCATGTAAAGATTTTTCGATAAAGTGCCCTTTTTTTTCATCCAGAGTGCTTTGCCCTACCCTTTTCTTATCCTAGAATGAACACTGATAAATTGGTTGTCTGACTTATCAACCAATCATATTTATTTTAATTTGTGTCTTTCTCCAAGTACTGCTTATTTTATTTCTTTCATTTTTTTAAGTATTAGTGTTCTATGATATAGCATGAATTTCTTTATTCAAGCTTACTTTTTAAATATCTCGGAAACTAAGTGCTAAAAAAATTTTTTTTTGAGGAATAAGGATGAAAAATGTAGGTATTCCTTCAGTTTTACCTTCAAATGACCACAAGTAAAATAGATAATGAAAAACACTTACCCTCTTAAAGACAAGCAACTTTCATTTCAAACTTTTTTTTTATTTATTTTTTTGGATATGTTACATTATCAGATTTATATGGTCCACACTTTTTTAAAAAAAAAAAAGCCACTTTGATTAAAATTCAATCAAATGCATTTGCTTTGAATTTTTTTTTATTACAAACGAACGTTCAATTATTTTGAAAAGTTGCATATTTTTTAGCTTACATGCTTAAATATAATTGCTATACTTACATTTTACCCATTTTTAACATTGAGGTCTATTGTTAGTTACTTGTACACCTAACCTAAAAAGTTAATTTCGACCCCTTCTTTGAAATATAAAAGACTAGTTACTTTAGAAAATATTAACATATTTATGAAAAAAGGAATATACAGTAAGAGTTGGGACGACATCAACTTTCGAATTCAAGTGCATTGCCCCAGTCAATCAGCATTCATTTGTGTGATAAAGAGATGACCAACGAATGGAGGTTCAAAGTGGCATGCGCCCATGGCTATTTGTCATTATGCATCCTAAAGTATATAGAAGAGGTTTACTGTAAGGAGCATACTGTAATGGTTAAAAAAAATAAGGAAACAAATCAAAACCATTGAAAAAATGATTTTTGATAGGGCTTTAAACTGTCGCTATTTTGTGATGGACGTATTGTTCTTGCATTTTATACTAATTCCTGGCATTTTGTGAAAAAAGCCACCATAGCTTAAACCAGTAATGACGTAACAACAAGCACCCTGAATAATCTAGGATATCTTGAAATGACCCTCCACAGAAGAATATCTTAAAATATTTTGACCCTGCCTTCATGGAATTGTTCCTTTCTCGCCCAGGCTGTTCTGTTGTGTATTTTTAGCCCACAGGGATGGGGGGGGGTGACATGGATAGGCCTAGTTTGGAGAGGAAAGGGGGGACCCCCTCCTTTTCAAGGGGTTGGGGTCATTATTGAATGAAGACAACTGTAGGAGGAGCACCTCCATGTGCTTTGGATGGTCAGCTTGCCCCCTCTTCCCCCCAACTGCAGTTCTCCCTTGATTAATAAGGTGATGGGATGTTCAAACAGGTGCTGTTAAAAAATTTGAAATCAAACGGGAAGGAACAAGACCCCTGAAGTGCAAAACTTATATTCTGGAATCCTGTTTTCAGAGAATAAACTGTGACAAAAAAGTGCTTGTTGCATTTTTGTGATGGGAGATAATTTTGTTTTTGAGCAACTTGTCACATTTTGCGAAAAATACAGTTGCAACTTAAACCCTGAAATGGATACATTTAACTATCATTAGCTAAAGGAAATATGTTGTCTATTTGTATGTTATTAAAATGTAAAATTTCAATAATGTACACTATGTACAATCTCACCTTGATTGGCGCAGAATGGCCATTGCTGTCCTTGCGCCATAAAACTACAATGTACAATGAGAACTGAAAAAAAAATCCATAAAGTCTAGTTGTATCTCAATATCCAAATGTAAATTTGGAAAACCAATCAATGCTGTCCGGACTCCATGATTTTGAACTTCAAATTTATCAAAATATGCTTTGACTGGATTTATTAGACAGGCAGTAATAAGCTTTGATGATAAGCATGTGAGTAATTTCTGCTCATACAAGTTTTCTGCTGAGCGATTTTAGGTCTTCCTGCAAAGATTATTTCAGAGAATGGTACAATATAAAAAATAACAGGTAAGTGATTTAAATTTTAATAATTTGTGTACATGAATTGTGATAAGACGTTGGATTCTACTTTAATCTTGTTTCTAACTGCATTAAATTTTTGGTTAACCCTTATTCATCTCTATCAAAAGTGGAATTGTTAAATAGGCTTATCTATGAAGGAAAAAAGTAGTTACTTTATAAAACCATAGACCTTTTTCACTTGTCTCTTTACTTTGCAATTTATACCTAGTAATTTTGGAGACACATTGTCTTTTCAAATTTGTAATCAAAAAGTGTTTTAGATTATAAATTCGATTGTTTTAATAAAAACATTTAATAAATTTGAACATTCCTGCCAGTAAAAAGGTATAGAAGAGGGACAAATTAGACAGTGGCGCACCCCCCCCCCTAGATAAACAAAGCGAAAAATAATTACTCAAATAGACACTGGTCATTTTTTCTTTTAAGTACGATTAAAAATGCTGATATTCCCAACGATATTTCCCTGCACTCTGGTGACATTGATGAGACTGCTGTTGAGAAAAGCAATGGTCTAGTCTGCAGCTGTCAGACAGGTTCAGCCAACATAAAATTTTTCTGTCATAAGGAATTTATCAAAGGCGATTTTTTAAAGTTCATGGAAGGAGAAAAAGTGAATGAAGTAATGGACAGAGGGCAAGCAAAAGCAAGTTTTGCAGAATAGGGTTATTCTTAAACCTATTATCAAAACGGTAATTTTTTATGGAGGACAAGGGCTGGCCATTGTAAAATTTTATGAACATAATCTAGTACTACTTCTAATGATTTAAGTATCTTGCACTGTAGAATTATTAGTAATTTAATGATAAATGTACAGAAAATGACAAGGACAGATTCCGAAATCTTTCAAGGAGTGCTGCAATTTGTTCTAGTTCCTGTTTTTAGCCAAATATCTGATAATTTTCATGATACAATTCCAGTAGGGGCAGGGGCGATCACCCCATGCCCCCTCCTTAAATCCCCACTTGAAGGACAAATGTAATTGATATGACCTCTGACCACTTTTTCCATTTGTATCCCCCTTGGGAATATTTTGGGTGCGCTACTGTTTGTTGATCTACTCAATACTTCGGTTTTGGCCTTGAACAACTAATCCCAGATGAAATAATTACAAGGTTTAAGAGATGCTTTGTTCACAAAAAACTTATTCAGCCAGATTTCGTGGATACAGTATTAATTTAAGCTTATGAGGAGGAAGAGTATAGTTACTGACCTTCAGCTTTATCTTTTGATGATGGAATGTTTCCTTCAGAGTTTACATGTTTTTGTTTACTTTTATGAGGTCATTTACTTTAGTCTGTAATAAATTGTTTTTTCTTTTACAGAAAATACTTACGAATGGAATTCTTGAGTGCAATAATGGCTTTGGAAGAGAATGGTACATAATGTTTTTTGAAAAAGGCAGAAACTGGCAACTTGCACGTTTAGTCAAATCTACTTTTAACATGTCTAAAGTTCAACTTCGTTGCCATATTGTCTTTTTCTTGCCACTTTTGCAATTAGCTCAGGAAGAACTTGAAGATCAAGATTGTGTTTACAAGTTGTGTGTTTGTATGAGACTCGGAACGATTTTGATAAGGCATGGATGTAGATATGTACAAGTAGTGTTCTAAAACTTCTGGCTTCAAAGTGATGATTGATGTGATCGTTTTCACAAGTTCTAAAAGAAAATAAGCGTGAGTTGGTTCCTCCAATGTTCCTTGATGTTTATGAAGTAGTAAAAACGTGGGATGATACTGAACATTCAATTTTTTTCTGAATTTTAACTATGCATTTGTGTAGGGTTTAGTAGAGGCATGTACAGTTTTCAAAGCATATTTGCAGTATCAAACGAATGTGTCTCCTATGATGGAATAAAAAGTTTTACGTTGCAGCAAATTCTTACAATTGATTTATAGAGCAGTATCTATAAAGAAGCTTTTATATAATAACTGTACACCATTGCTTTGAATTTTTTTGCATGTAAGGCTGTGGTATGTATACTTCATCAGAAAGAAGCATGGTATAAATGAATTAAGGAAATTTCACATGAAGATGTTCCAGTCATAAAAGCACTAGCAAAATTTGGAATTTCAGACAATTCTTTTATCTTTCCGATTAAATATGGATGTGAAGTATGAAAGGGCGGTCTTGTCTAATATACAGAAGTGATTCTCAAGTTAAAGCCATGATTTTTATTTTGAAAAATCTCTGTAATTCATTCGCAAAAAGTTAAAAGTGCAGAAAGCAGTTGCTGGTATTCCCTATGTGCAATGTTTGGTGTTTTAAAATAAAAGTATTTTCATAAATAAAGTTGTGGTTTGTTGGAATACAACGAAACTTTTTTACTGATCAATTGTTTGTTTATTCTAAAATTATTACTTTCACTGCTTAAACCCTATGCATTTTAGTTTTGATTTGGCTCTATAATCAACATGGAGTTCTCAAGTTAGTTTTGGGGGGGGGGGCAAGAACATTTTACATATATTTATACATTACGGTTTATTTAATATAATTTATTTCAGATTACTGGGAGGGCTCTGGCCCCCACAGACCCATGTAACTATGCCTATAGTGGTAACATTTTATCCTATCTGTGTCATTACTTCAGATTCATCGAATAGTGTCAATAATGCTTACTAACTGCTTGGACTGCATACTCGTGTTAGTCCAGTGATGATTCCCTAGGCTTTTGGAGGTTCCGATTCCTTGGAAAATTAGAATATCAGGTCCCAGTGCAAATGGTCTTTGTCTTTTTTTTTTTAAATAAAAATGCAAACATTTTCGATTTGTAGATTTTTTTTTTTATAATAGTTGGTAATGTCTTAAAATATGGGGAACTCTGCTCCTGTCTGAATATATAACTGCAGTTTAGCTTCTAGCCCTCAAGAAAGTCATTAATTTATACACAAGTGGACCATTTGTGTAGAGCCGTACTTGGGGGGGGGCCTCCACAAATGTTGCCAGTACCAGGAACTCTGTTTTGTTTCGTCAAGGCGTTTTTCAGGGCCGCTAACACCACAAGCACAGCCCTACATTTGTGAAGTTTCTCAACATTAAATTGTGCAATGATTTATGGACCAACACTATTAACTTCATACCTACAAAATGAGAAGAAATAAAGATCGACTTTGCAGTAGTCTCTGCTTGGCAATTTTTTTAACAGGGTGGCAATAGAATTACGGAATTGTCAGGGAAATTTCAGCTCTTGCATTTCCCGTAAGTCCTATGTGACATCTATTGCCATCACATTAATTTCTCTAAGCCCAAGATACCCACTGGTGCATGTAGAAGGATGTTGATGGGGGTCGTAAGCTCCTATTTCCATTAAATTTTGTATATTTGACACAGGTGTATATGAGTTGTGGCTCTGTAACCCTCCCATTGATCCTATAACCCCACTCGTGAACTTCCTGCGTATGTCTGTCTGTGGGTTGTAGCTCTGTAATCCCTCCTGACTGAGACTATAACCCCACTCATGAACTTTCTGCGTAAGTCTATGAGGGTGCTATATCCAGGTGCATTAAAAGCCACCCCCCCACTTTTTTTTTCCCTTACTGCATTTTAGATTACAAAAGACTGGTAATTGAGTCAAGCTCAAAGAACCATGATTTTATTTTTTTGAGCATAAAGCACCAATAAAAAATATGGTTCTCTGTGAATTAATGTTCAGTTCAAAGTTACCCAATTGGTCTCTAAATGCTTACTTGAAACTAGGCATAGGCATATGCATTTAGCGTTGCCCTCATTCTGTGTTCATGACTGTGTATGTATAAAGGAACAGAACTTGGAAACGTTTCTTATGGCTAATGTCCATGATCCAGCGTTCCTGCAAAAGATTCCCAACCTCATTTCATCAATTATTGGCATTATTATTTTTATTATTGAAGTTTTTTAAATAACAATATATTTAAAAATAAAATTGCTTAATATTTCTAAATTGAACCAAAAATGATGGCTTCTTGTTTTGTCGTGTTGCAAAAAAATCACCTCCCCCAAGTTTAGAATTTTTAAATTTCTTTTCGTCATTGCTCAGCATATTAAAACAAGGGTGAAAGCCAAAAATTATTAAGTCATCAACATGCAGGTCACCTCTTTATTTGGCACAGTATAGCCCAGATGCTCTTGCACCATAAAAATCCAAACAAACGACTCATTATTTTTTATGAACAAAATTCTCCCATTTGTAAATGGACATGAAAATTTGAAGTAAGGTCATGATGTTGTATTCAATTACCGTTAATGAACAAATACACATTTGCATTGAGAGAAGCATGCAGGTTGGGTTGAGGTATTTACATGTTTGCTTTCAGTTGTCTTACAGAAGTTGGTAATGATGTCTCCAGGGAAGGCAGAAATGATAGTTTATGAAATTGTAAAAGCTGTTTTGGGTATGGTCCATCTTTCTGTTTATTCTTGATGCAGTGAAAGAAATACTTGTAAATTGTGTGTGCAATAAGCAGACATTTTCTTCTCCATGTCAAGGCCGATGGATCATTTTTTCTTGTTCAGTCTAGGGAAGTTAAGTGCGAAAGTTTTGGAGGTTACTAAGTCTGGAAACTCGTTACATATAGGCTTGTTGTAAGTGGGTCGTGTGGCATAGTTATTATGATTAAGCAAATTAATTTTAATTTTGTTGATTTTAATCATTCAATTAATGTGAAGAGTGACCACAGAAAAATCAAGGAAATTTTAAGCACATAGTTTGGTAATCAAGGGAATGTCGGGGGATGTTTTATTCAGATCCTGTCACCATCCTGTTTAAAGAATAAATGTGGGTAACCCATTCATTAAATGCCCTCCAGGTTGTAACAATTACCTTGCATGTCAATATTCGTTGCAATTTCCTGTGTTCATGGAAAAATTTTATTTCCAAATTATAATTTTGCTACAAAATTGCAAAAAAATAAAGCCTATTGCAAGACAGAAAATATGAATTTACATATGAAAGGTTAAACACTGGTAAAATAGCAATGAAAAAGATCACTCAAGCTTTCGGACGCATCAGCAGCAGTCCTTCATCAGGAGTAATGACCATGTTATGTTTCTGTCTCTTTTTTATACTTGAAATTTCTGGATAAAATACTCACCAGAGCAGCCCCACATAATGGAAAAAGACGGTAGGAACTGATGGGAAGCATGCAACAGGGATCATGGAGACCAATGCAAAACATACAGTGGGGCACCTAACGTTGGGGGGGGTCCCCACACATTTCAGAGTAAGAGTTGTTTATAAGTTTCTGGAAGTGGTTGTGATGTATTAATGGCTTTCCCGTGTAGTTTGTAAGTTTCCCAAGATTCTAAGAAAAGTCTACTATTTTTATCATATGCAGGAAGTATGGTGTTTTTGTTGAATCCCAGTTGGGTTTGTATCCTTGTTGTAAGCCTCACGTTTGGCAGAACACGTTTATGTCCCTTTTTGCTTTTCCTTTTTTGTCTTTTTTTGTTTGTGTTTTTTTCAAGCATTTGTGAAAGGAGACATAGCCTCACGTCTGGCAGAACACGCTTTACAACACGGACACGAACCCGACTGGGACTCAACAAAAATAGTAGACTCTTCTTAGAATCTTGGGAAACTTACAAACTACACGGGAAAGCCATTAATACATCACAACCACTTCCAGAAACTTACAATTCTTGCTCTGAAAGGTATGGGCACCTCAACATTAGGTGCCCGAACAGTACTTATTTCTCATTGGTTCCCATTGGGTTTTTCCATGATTCCTATTGGAGGCCTCTCATTAGTTCCCACTGGGTTTTCCCATTCTGCAATACTGCTGTGATGAGTTTTTCTAGAAATTTCAGATACAAAAAGAGGCCAGAGCATAACATCGTCATTACTCCTGATGAAGGACTGCTGCTGATGCGTCCGAAAGCTTGAGTGATCTTTTTCATTGCTATTTTACCAGTGTTTAACCTTTTATGTGAAAATAAAATAAAACTGGCAGAAGCGTCTAATGGCCGTACCAGTGTGTCTATAAAAAGTGTTTCAACGACTGGTTTATTCATTGGCATAAATGTATCGCCACTGGTATATGCTGGGGGACGGGTTGTAACCCCCCCCCATTGCAATGAAATTTTGTATATTTAACATAGGAATATGTGAGTTGTAGCTCTATAACCCCCTTAGGAATTTTCTGCATACACGTGTGTATCGCATCAAACATGGCCTATTTTTAAGGTGGCAAGATAAATTTGGATTATCAATATATTGTGTTTTACATTTATTTTTGGTACCTACGTATAAGTAGCTCAAAGTATAACTTCTTTGTTTTTAGAGAAAAAGAAAATTTTTTCATAATGAAATCCCCCAAAAAACTCTCCCTGGTGGCTTTGTGTGTTGACCATTATTTGGCAATTGTGTTATCCCTGAGAAGGGTAATATCTTACATACTTATATACGGAGAAAGATAATGTTGTTCCTATCCTTGTTTGTCTAGAGGTCAAGACACTCTGTTCTCAATAGAGGGACCCTGGCTCGAATCCAGGATAGGGACAGCATCTCTTTTTCATCTAAAACAAAAAGCTCTAACTTGAGTTACTTATATGTGGGTGGCAAAAATTATTGTATAATAAATTCCCCCACGAAAACCCATGAAAAACTTGCCCCAGTGGCTATATGTGTTTACCATTATTTAGCAGTTGTGTTATCCTTTAGAAGGATAATAATGTCTTCCATCCTTATGTATGGAGAAAGAGTAAATCGTTACCGTTCTCGTTCGTCTAGTACTCACGACACCCAGGGCTCAATGGAGGAGGGACCCTGGTTCGAATCCAGGATAGGACGACGTCTCTTTTTCCCCTAAAACAAAAAAGCTCTAGCTTGAGCTATTTATACATGGGTGCTGAAAATTATTGTGTAATAAATTCCCCTATGAAATCTAAAAAACTTGCCCCTGTGGCTTTATGTGTTGACTACTGTTTGGCGATTGTGTTCACTGGCATACGCAGTGGGGGGTGTTGATGGGGGTTTTAACCTCCCCTCATTGCAATGAAATTTTGTATATTTAACATAGGAGTATGTGAGTTGTAGCTCTGTAACCTCCCATTGAGCCTATACCCCCCCCCCCATTTATCAACTTTCTGCATATGCCTATGATTGTGTTATCCCTGAGAAGCATAATATCTTACGTTCTTATATTGTGTTTTATTGAACAATATCCCATATTTATTTGACAGAATGTACATACAAATATCATTAAAAGAAAATCACCAGCTGATCCTGTGTGTGTGTATATGTTTACTCTCTCAGATCATTTAATAATTAGGTTTTTAATCGTTCTTTGAATACATGTAAACAGACATAATCGGTTGGGTGACCTGATCTCTTAAACGGCCTGTAAACTCTGTCCCTAGCCCTGAGGCAACACACAAAAGTTCTATAAAAAATGTCGTAATCACACAAAAGTTGTAGTACAACGTAAATACAAGCAAAAGAACAGTTGTTTACCGATAACCCTCTTTAGGTTATTTATAACCATTTTTGATGTTAAGGTATTATTACCCTCCGCAGGGATAACACAATTGCCAAATATGGTCAACACAAGAAAGCCTCCGGGGCGAGAATTTTGTGAGTTTTCGTGGGGGAATTTATTATACAATAATTTTTGCCACCCACGTTTTAATTACAGCTCAAACTAGAGCTTATGTAATTTTGGAGAAAAAGAGACGCTTTCCCCATCCTGGATTCGAACCAGGGTCCCTCCGTTTAGCCCGGAGTGTCTTGGACCGCTAGACGAATGAGGACAGGAAACAACGCTCTCTTTCTCCGTATGTAAAGATGTTAAGGTATTTGAGTTTCTGATATTATAATATTGCAATCTCTGTAATGTTATTTTACCAATTATATGCACTAATAAATATATTTTGAACTCTGAATTTTAGATAGTTCTAAATTAAAAACAAGTTTAAATGCATAGTAAAGGTATTTGGCAGATTAAACAAAGGTGGATCCAGAAAAGGATTTTGGGGAGGGGTTGTACACAGAATGCAGCAGAGAGAGAACTTGGTTGTAACGAGCCTACGTTTAGCGAGTTTCCAAATATATCAAGGAAGATGTGGTTTTTATTTGGTATGATGATTAAGCACAATACAATTTAACTGCGTTTAGTGAACAAATCCTATTTTGGACCGGAGTTAATAAGCAATTCAAAAGCTAAAATAGGCAATCAAACTTTTTGTAAGTTGATCAGTATGATTGTCACTCGTTCTATCTGATTTCCACCACATTTTTATGGATTTGGGTGGAATTTGAGAAATTTCCCCTTCCCGTGGATCTGCTACTGGATTAAAGGTTCTTAATGCACCCCTTTATCATATAAACTACTTAAAAAAAAAAAAAAAAAAGCTGCGAGACAATGTTGAATGTTAAAAGACTAATTAAAAATGTCATGAATGTATAATTATGTACTTAAATGAGGTCTATCTTGCTTATTAGTAGAGCTAGAATTTTGATGATTTTGCATTTTTTTGTTATTTTTATTTTATTTATTTATTATTATTATTATTTTTTTTTTTTGAATTACCAAAACGTTGCCTAATAAATATGTTTTGTGAAAGGTTAAGCAGATTTAAATACCATCGTTGGGCATTTTTCATTTTAAGGATTAAAGCATTTTTTCATGTTTTGGATCATTTTAAGAGCATTTTTTTTTAGATTTTTTTTGGGTGATCAATTTGCAGTTTATAATATTTACAATAAAAAGGGCATTTTTCCATGAATTTTTTTTAAGAATTCAAAATTCTTATAAAATCATACTTGTACAATTTATTATACATTTATTATTTTTTTATAGTTTAGAAATTCATATAGGGAATACAACCCCGCCCCACTTAAGTAATTTCTGAAACGGCATGCTTTATTGAAAGCTGGAAGCAAAGAAATTAAAAATGGGGCAAGTTCTAAAAAAATAATACAAGGTATAAAAACCTGTGTTCAATTGCAGATGTGCAGGTGTTCCACAAATGTAAGCTCTTTTTAAACAGTCTGATACCATCTAATACCTTTGGATTATTAGGTAATTCAAATTCATTCTCATATATTCAATTCCCTTTCCATACATTTCTGTCCTAATCTTCGTTAGTCTGATTTGGTTGCTGCTTTTTAAATTTCTGTCGGGACACTGAATATCAATATTATCAAAATTTTTTCTTCTTTTATCCTTTCATACATTAGTTTTAGTGCACATCATTCATTGATTTTGTCAGTTGATAATTTACGATAGTTTATGAATTATAATTTAAGCTAGTGTTTTGTTCAGGGGCAGAGTAGATCACTGGCACCCAGACCAGTGTGTTCTCAGGGGCGATAGGACTTGCACCTCTGAATGGACAGGGACTCGTATCCTATGAAATCAAAGGTTATGCACCCTTGGGGAGGACCCAGTCCACCCCTGATTTTGTTCCATGATTTTTAAAAATTTAGTCTAGTGATTTAATTACCACTATGTTGTTCTTATTCAGATTTCCCCATATACAATAGTAATAAATTGGGTGACTCAATAAAAGGATAGTATAAACTTGATGACACAGCCTTAGAAATTGCATGTGACATTTTTTTTACGATTCCTATTACTGAACTGACTTCTTTTTTAATTTTTCAACTTGTTTACTCCAGTTTAAAATGTTCATTAATCTTCTGAAAAATCATTTCTTTGGCAATTTCAATTTCTTTTCCATTAATAACATTTTTATTTAATTCCCTCAATTTATCTATTTTTTTCTTTGTTTTAAAATTTAAAAGAAACTAAAACAGAAATATTACTTTCATATGAATATTTCTAAACTAAAATTTATATTTTCCAATCTCTTCCCACCTACTTCTATGAACTCTTCTATGCTGTTCCTTATGAATATCCTAGTGTCACCTGCATATAATATTAATTTACCCTTGTCTGATACATGCATGGTATCATTAATACGAAGTAAAAACAATAGGGTACTAAGAATGGATCCCTAAGGAACTGCATAATTACTTTCAATGAATCAAATTCTATGTTATTTACAAAATCAATTTGTTGTCTTGTAGGTAATCCTTCAATATATTATTTATCTTCTCCCTAAAACCATAATGATCTAATTTTTAGCACTATTATATATACGAGGGTTGGAACTTTAATAGTGGCAACTATTTGTTTACAGTTGACACAAAATGGATGCATGTTACCAAGTTTTACTGCCCCTAAATGTAGTCACCTGCATAGTGCACAACCCGTTGCTATCGATCTGGAATTTGTACGATATCTTTACCAACGCCTGTTGTGTTGATAGTTCGAATGGACCGGTCTACTGCCTGAAGAATCTCTGGAACAGTTCTGAAGCGAATGCCATGAAGGTTCCTTGATCTAAGGAATCAAGTTATAGTCACAAGGACTAAGTCCTTATGACTAGGACTTGATTCTTAAGATGAAGGAACATATTGAATATATATCGAATATATTGGCAAGTACTGATAAGATTGAAATTGGTCCATAATTTCATTTTATATCCTTTTTACTTTTTTAAATATCAGGATTATTTTTGCCATTTTTAACTCTTCTGGAATAATTTCCAATTCATTGATTTCATTATAAATTACCAGCAGTGGTTCCATAAAAATCTTGGCATTTTCTTTTACCAATTTTGGTCTTATTTCGTCTATATCTGCTCCTTAGTTAATATCCAATACTTTCATGAATTTCCATAATTTAATTTCATTCATTTTTTTTTAACAAACACAATGTTGTCATATTTATTTTTTAAATACTGATTGTAGTCTACTTCGTTAAATCCGTTTCAGTATCTACTATACCTACGTAATATTCATTCAGTATGTTGGCTATTTGATATTCATCAATTATTATTTCATCATTTTTACATAATCCCTGTAGATTTTCTTCCTTTCTTTTACATTTACCTATTACTTTATTCACTACTCTACATTTATTTTTAACATCATTTGCTTTAAAGCATTTATTATAGTATTTTGTTTTCTTCTTAAAATTGATTTTTTGTTTTGTTTCTCGTTTTTCTAAATCCAATCATGTAAATAGTTTTTATTGTATGTGTGAACAAATCTACTGTACAATCGATTTTTTTTATTTCTTTGACTGGCCGCTGTTTTACCGTGAGTGTTCTTTAAAAATGCATCCAATTTAGCAAGTGGTCTTAACATTTTTCTCCTTCCCCCCCCCAATGATTGACACCTCTCAATTGGTGGAAATATGAGCAAGATCCAATTCCTATGGTTTACACAGCCATTATGCTATTACCGGCCTAAAATGCTTAGGACGAAGAGCCTATTTTTCTCCTTACCCCTTTCAGCCGCAGATATTTAGGGTGTGAAATGGACACTTGTCAGAATCTGTTATCAAGAATTAGCTTGACTTGGAGAACCATGGTGAACCTTAATAAACCATAGTGTATAAAGTCTTTTATGTACTGTAATGCCATTCACCACAGGAGTCAGGAGGGGTCCTAAAGTTTGGAGATAATTCATTTACTTATTGTTGAAAGCGAGAACTTGCTTTCAATAATGGTTCTAATCAAGTTCTGTTGGTCTGCAGTTCTCAAGAGACTACGGCCTAGTAAATAATTTCTGTATAAGACAAAAGCCTAACAAATTTACTTATAAATACCTTACTATTTTTTTTTAAAAAATTCATATATTAAACTAACGTAAGTGTTAATAAAAACAGTTCATTTTGGCGATCGGAGGCTAACCCTCAGATGAATCCGAATGTTAGAGATGTGAAAGAGGCAAATCAATTAATATTATTATAAAAATAGAAATAAAATATTGAATCCAGGTAAAAAAAATATCAATAAAGGTTTTTAATAACTGTGATATTGTTCTTCATCAGTCGTGTAATATCACTATTATTCATAACAGTGACATTGTGCAATGCAACGTGCATTTCGATCAATTTAATACCAGTCTCTTTGCAATTTGGTTTAAATAGTAGTCCATGTACTACACCATTCTGCGAAATAACTGGCAACAATATATATACGTTCGTAAAGAGATTATATATTGTCCTTCGTAGCTCAGTGGGTAGAGCCTCCGCCCGGCAAGTGGAAGGTCGTGGGTTCAGGTCCCACCGAAGGCAGAAATATTTATTTTCTTTCGAACGTTTCACCATCTAATCACGCCATACCATCGGCGTTGGTATCACTACGCCAATAAACGTTGATTGATATTGTTTGATTTCACTAACTAGTAACTGAGAAACATTTTCAGCCTTATAGTAAAATTTCATTAAGAAATTTTGAAATGAGAATTACCGATTTTTCAGAAGCAGTACTTGATTCTGGTATAGACATAAGTGTAGAATTATATGTATGGTCTTGTGGGGACCGAGCCGCCTCCTCCTCTTCCCCAGTAATTTGAAATAAATTTGGATTTTACACACATTGGAATGTATAAATGCATATGCTTGCCTCTCCCCCCTCCCCAAATAATTTTGAAAACTCTACGTTGCTGCGTATAGCCCAAGTGGGTCTTGACCTAAGGTCCCCCCACCATTTTGGAATTTCAAAGGGACTTTAAAAGAGCGTTACGTTATTGAAATTTAAGAAATTTTTATTATTGGTAAGTCTGAATATTGAAGATAAATGAAATTAAAAAAAAAATATTGATTTATTAACCAAATAGAGAGACACTTCCTTTAAGGGCCCCCATTCTATTTTTTCAGCCTAGGACCCATAAAAATTTTAAACCAGCACTATTTGGAAGTCATTGGTATAACATAATAAATATTGTTTACTACATTTGTGTTTTATAGTATATGCTTTAATATTTTTTTTTACAATTTTTTAATTTAAAATTAAAATACTATGTATTGTAATGTACACTGTAATATGTAATGTACATATGTGTATAATATGTTAATTTATATACTATGTATATAAAGTTAATTTATATACTATGTATATAAATTAAAACTAGAGTACTATGTATTAACTAAAGTACATATATGTGTATTAACTAAAATACATATGTACAGCTGTAAATATAATTTAATATATACTGTAATTAAATATGCATATTTGTTTAATTTTGAAACCAAAACAAATTAATATTTTTCACTATCAAAGCAATTCAAAAAATTTTAAAGTGTATTACTATACAATGATCTTAAAAATAGATCGTTTAGTATGACTGTCTGTTATAACGGTTGAATTTGCATGGTCCCTTGAAAGTTCATATAATCGATTTTCACTGTAATTTAGGGTCCCGCCTATTCTATTCTTTTGACCTGGGGCTCTTTCTTAATTGAGCATATTTTGTATGCACGTACAAACGCGTTTATGTAATTAGCAATTGTTGAACCAAAATGTTATTATTAATGTTGTATAAAAAATAAATAAATAAAGGATTTTTGTAAGTTGCGAAGTTTTGATCAGAATCAGGCAAAATTTGAATAAATTCTTAATATCTTTTTCCTTGAACAGTCTCTAAATTTTTATATTGATTTTAAAAGAAATTGTGTAATTAGAGTTTAAAAAAAATAAGAAACCATCCTGTCCATAAGATTAAGTACTGTCTCGATTCTCCCAATTTCCGTGCATACAAAGCACACAATCACAGGTATATAGGCCAATCAAAGGGTTAATAAATTTTTTGTTAGTCCATCTTTTTTTCTTTTTTTTTTCCCTTGTGGATTTTAGCTTTCATGTGTTTTCCATGTAAATTGCTATCTTTTTAATCCTTGTTGTAAAAACATTGTACTTATTTCTCTCACCATTAAATTTATCCTTCCAATTCGTTTTACAAGACTATGGAGGCAGGAAGTATCAGACCGCTGACTGACCCTAGGTGTAGGCAGAAAGTTAATAAAGGGGGGTTACAGAGCTACAACTCATATATTCCTATGTTAAATATACAAAATTTCATTGCGATGGGGGTGGGTTACAACCCTCAAAATCTCCTCCTGGCTACGCCTATTCAACCAACCCATAAAGACCACTGATCCACCTTCTGCGCATGTGCGTGGACTTCGCAAAAATTCTTATCGATGTTTCCATCCAATAATAATTATTGGGTAGAAAAGTAACAGCTTAGAGGAGGTATTTTAGAGAAAATACTTTAGAGGAGGTATTTTAAAAGATATATTTTAGAGGAGGTATTTTAGAAGAAGCATTTTAATCAATATATTTTACAGGAGTTATTTTAAAAGGCATT
Source organism: Dysdera silvatica (assembly GCA_006491805.2). Taxonomy (NCBI): domain Eukaryota; kingdom Metazoa; phylum Arthropoda; class Arachnida; order Araneae; family Dysderidae; genus Dysdera; species Dysdera silvatica. Next base: position 65,726,533 of record QLNU02015003.1, on the reverse strand, counting down.
TTTATGGAGGTATTTAAGAGGTGTATTTTTATGGAGGTACTTTAAAGAAGATATTTTAGTGTATGCATTTTAGAGGAATGTAGTACACTGTTTTAGAGAAAGTAGTTATAGACTATTTTCGTTTAACTACTAACAAATTAAGTCCATGCACAGATGCAGAAACACAACATGAAAAGCTCCTTCTCCTCTCGCTATCTAACTGCTAGATTCTAATAAATCTAGCTAATTTATAGCGTATTTCAGCATTACTCGTAACTAAAAAGTGACATGCTTGCATTTCAAAGTCCACACACGTGTGCAGGAATCAGATCAGTGGTCTTTATCGGTCAGTCGGTAGTCTGATACTTCCTGCTGCCATGGGGGTCTATTTGTTTTTATTAAACCATCTTAAAATATTCCATGTTTTTCTTTTTTTCACAGTAGCTTTGTGCACTTAACCTTTTTCCTAATTTTTTTATTTCTTCCATCTTATAATGAAGAAGTATTAATTTATGGTCACTTATTTGATAATCATTAGCCTCAGTAGTAATTCCATTCACATTTATGAAGCACAAAGCTATTGTAGATGATGATTGAGTTATGTGTGCGTAGGGCCATAGCCCCCCACCCCCATCAATAATCCGAAATAAATTGCGATTTTACACATACTGTAATGTACGAACGTACATAAAATGTGCTTGCCCCCCTCCCCAATAACTTTGAGAACTCTTCGTTGATGTATGTGTGTAAACTTCTTTACCAAGTTTTTTTAAATCCTAGTGATTTCATTGAGTTTAGTAATAAGTTACTATTTCCATTTTCCTTGTTTATACTTATGTTAAAATCACCTATTATAATTATTTTTTCAATGGTGCTCTCTTCCAAAGCTTTATTTAATCAATTTATTTGTTCAACTAAATTTTCTTTAGATTGTCTATGTAATAAACTTATTCCTGTTTCATTCTTGTTTTTTCTTCCTGTCCTTTCAAAACTATTTATTCATATTTGTTATCGCATCTCTAAGTCTATAACCCTCCATTCCATCCCTTATATAAATAAACACACTTTCTCCATCTTGTTTCTATGATATCTATAAAAACCCTCAAAATAATTTAAGTCATAGTCATCCATTCACGTTTCAGTAATTGCCAGTATATCCATTTGTAGTTCATCATCAGAGTTTAAACTTCTTAAGTTGTTTTTTTTTTCCATTTTGTGAAAAAAATTTAATATCACTTTCATTAAAAAGCGAAAGCCTTGAAAATCAAAAATTTTCACAACTTTATGCCAGCGGGCATCATACGATGATCTTGAAGACTTTGTATGATGTTATGAGAGGATAAATCCAAATCAATTTGATTTTGAAAATGCCTACGAACTATGATGTGTAAAAAAACTAAGGAAAATTGTACAAATATATCACCAATTGTATATGTTTGTACAAAATAAAAAGTGTTATTTGTAGTTCTAAATTTTAATTATGTTATTTTGTTTAACATTCTCCTAAAGTACAACATTTTCAAAACTATTGCAAGCATGTATTTGCAGTAGAAAAAGAAAGCTAAAAGAAATGTAAAAATTCTCAAATTTGTTTAATTTACATTTTAGCTAAAATGCTAAAGCAAAATAAAAAATCCAGCTTAAACCCTGTTCATCACCATTAATCAGTAACTGCATTTCTTTTATCTTACTATTTATGTTTCTAGCATTTAAATAAGCTAATCTATTTACTTAATTATCTTTCACTATCCAATTGCCTATAAATAAATTAACATTGTCTATCCTATCATCAATTACCTTCTTTTTTTAAATTCTTATCTGTGTTTCACCTTTCATATTTGCGTTCAATTTATTGAACTCAAAGTTAAGATATAATTTTTGAGTTTCGCATTCCTAAATAATAGTATTTCTATAATTTTCCATTTCAACGTCATTAGCAGTTAGTTTAGCATTCTACATTTTTCAATCGTTCTGCAACATTAATCCTATTATCAGTATTATTATTATTCGTACTTGAAAGATCAGGTACTACATTTTTTATATTTTGTGAAACTGTAAAAAATCCCTTATTTCTACAGTTTCTTATGTATACTTTATCTGTACCATTGTTCAAGTCTATATATAGGTTTTTACTATATGGGCGATTCCACGGTAATTTATGTTACATTTAGACCAGTGGTTCCCTACTCAATTTAAGCCATGGACCATGTTTCCACTTTAATTCTACCTGCGGACCACTTTTCTACTTCAATCGTGTCATCCGCATACATGTCCACTTTCTCAACCTCAATAGTGATATCATTAATATAAATTAAAAAAAGTAGTGGACTGAGGATGGAGCCCTGCGGCATCCCATAAGAATTTTTCCTGTGTTTAGAATTAATCTTTCCGATATTAACCACTTGATACCCATCAGTCAAATAACTATCAAATAATTTTAACACCGTACCTCGTATTCCACAGTTCTCTCTTTTTTTTTAATAATCTTTCTCTGTCTAAAAACCATCAAATGCTTTAGAGAGATTGAAGAATAGCCCCATTACATATTCATTTTCTTCTATTTTATTTTGAATTTTTACGATAGTTTTTAACAATATGTCACCTGTCGATTTTCCTTTTAGGAAGCCAAATTGATTTTGAGATAGAATCTTATTTTTTCCAAATAATCAATTAATCGATTTTATATAATTTTTTCCAGTAGTCAAAAATTGACAGTATAGATATTGGTTTAAAATTGTTGATATCATTATTTTCCCTTTCTTAAAAATAGGGATTACTTTAGAAATTTTCATTTTATTTGGTATTTCTGCTGACTCAATTATTTTTATTAAATATAATAAATAATGGATATTTAAGTTCATCTTTATGTTGTTTAATTATTTTTGGTTGTAAGTCATCATATTCTGCAGACTTATTTTCTTTATTATTTTCTTTTTTTTCTATTTCTAATAAAGTAATTTCACCAAAATACATACTATTTATTGTTTGGCCTCCAACATCGTTCATATCATATTTTACTTGTCTTTGCTCTTTTTTTATCATATTTTCTACAGTATTAGTAAAAAATATATTAAATTCCTCCACCAATTCTATAATATATAATATTTATAGTATGCAGTGATATAGCATGCCATGAGTAAGAGCAAAAATTTTGTAGTAAAAATTGTTAAAAAGAAAAAAAAAGAAAGAAAGAATAAAAAGAAGAGTGGTGTGTATGTACAAATAAAGCATTCAAAGACTGTGTTAAAAATCTATTCTTCATTTTTATTATATTGTTATATTTCAATTATATATATAACTAAATAATAATGTTATATAAAAAGAATTACCTTTAGTTTTTATAACTGGAAAATAAACTTTGAACTTCTTTTTTGAAAACAGCATTTGGGAAGGGTGGGAGAGATAGACCAGGTATTAAATTAATGCAATGCCACTGATAATCATCGTCAACAACCATTTTCAATCCACTGCGAAATGGAGGTCTCTCTGCTGTCACACATATGTTTAGTACGGTGAAAGAAATACAGAGGAAGCAGCCTTACTCTCACCACGTTGGCCAGACGGGTTGGCAAGCTGGACCTACAGTTTTAACGAAGAATCCGGACTTCGGTCACCACAGCTGAAGTTCTGTGCTAAGACATTGCCTTCTAAATTTAAGAGGCAGTGGCTAAGACGGGACTCATTGTGTTACCCCCTTACGGAGTGACCTCTGCTTATGATGCTTTTCAGCGCCGATCCGTCGAGTGCCGGTATTCTTGGCAGAGGACGGCTGTGGGACATATATATATATACACGCATATAAATACATAATACTAAAGCATATATACTCAACAAGAGCCTTGAGCATCTTATTGGAAATATACTTTATTACATAGTGCATGTTTGATGACATGCTTCCAGAAAAAGTATCATGCATGTTGTTTTAGAAAGACTCCTTACAAAGGTTCTAAACTCCGATGCATATACATTTATTAAAATGTAATTATTTTCATAAAAACGGTTTCGTATGGTGTTTTTTTTTTTACTTCAATATTGTATGTATTTTCATTAGAAATATATATAAATAAATCAGTGAATATTTAGTCAATGATAAAAATTAATGTAGCAAATCAGTAAGTAAAATTTGCATATTCAGTTATTAATTAACATATTCGTGCAGTCTTTTGGTGTTTTATGAGAACTGATTATTTAGTACTTTGTGCACAATGTAAATTCTTAGAGCCAGTTCCATACACAAGATTGAAAAAAAGGGGTGTTTTAGATGAAAAGGGAGGGGTTTTGAGGAAACAAAATTTTCTCTCAAAGGAAATTTTATTTTAAAGCTAATAATATTGTTCAAATTCAAAAATAAACCCCTAAAACTCACCCCTTGTACATGCCTTTGCTCGGATCACAAATCAGGATCGCAGGTTTAGTTAAAATTGTACCCAAGGTTCTTCTTCCATTAATTTATTTTAATATAATAATTGCATGCTAAAGAACTCAACACGGTATTTTTGAATAATTTAAGTAAAAAAAATCAAATGTGGCACAGTAAAAAAAAAACCTTTTTTTTTATGATGCATTGAATCGTACACACATTAAAAAACGGAAAAAAAGGGATGGGATTGTTTTCTGCATTACTTTGCAGGCTGAATGCTAATAGAAAAAGATATATCTTTATATTTCTAGGGTTTAAATCGTTTAATATGTACAGATGTTTTGCATTTCAGGATTTGCTGTTTTATTTTGGAATAATTTTCTAACCTTGCATTTTTTTTTTCTTCTTTTCACAGGAAAAATGCCTAAAAAGAAACCAACAAAACAAAGGACTAGAAAAAGGAGCACAGGTGCTGCAAAAAAGGCAGAAGAAAATACTTTGAAATTGGGAACATCATCAACAAATGGATACTCGACAGTATTTAGATTTAGAGAACATGGAAAAACCATTGAACTTAGCTGTGAAGTAGAGCCACCAGTTCCTATGCAACAACCGCTTCTACAAAATGCTTGTGAAATTTCAGTAGAGCAAGAACTGGGGATGGACTTGCATATAAAACAAGAACTCTTAGATAATATGAATAGTAATAAAGAAGAGCAACTTTTAGATTCCATTAACTTACTAGAAAGTGATGCAGTGTCTACGTTAGTGAATCATGCTCCAAGTATAGAAATTAAGAAAGAAAAGGATGTTGATGTTACTGCCAAAGCTAACTCTATACATATTGCAGCAATTGAGTCAGACCAAAAACTGAATGATGATGACTTTTCCTTGGGAAAATTAACGAATCCCGAAGAAGCACAAAGTTCAGCTGAACAGCAGAACTTGGTTCTGCCTTTAGAGCCAACTGTCAATGACTCAACTAAACTGGATAGTCAAAGACATATTGAAATCAAACAGGAACTTTTAACTAGTGAGCTTAACTCATCACCTGCCATAGCAAGGTTGAATTCTACAGTAAAACTGGATAGCAAATTTGATAAAATTCAGCATCCTACTATTAGTGACGATTTTATATCCGATAGCAGTACTTCATTATTAAGTGCAAACATGAAAAAATCGGATGGCTCCTCTGAACAAAGAAATTCAATTTTGCGCCAGTTTTCATTTTCGAGTGATTCCTCAATCAATGACACAGAAAACATGCAATGTGATGCTGTGTCTTCGGATTTACAAAAGGTAAAACCGTTACACGAAAAATCAAATCAATTGCCACTAATTGACGTTGTTCAGACACACGAAACCATACTACAAACAAACCAGGAAAGTAATGGAATTTTGTCAGTAGCTGTCAGTTCAAGTAATGAGCAATTTAGTGCATTCAATACTGAGTATTCAAAAACCAGCATAACTGCCTCATTGGAAAACATACAAACAACAGCAGTCTGCCAAGATGCAGGAACGATTAGTGGTGAAGTAATGAGTGATATCTCAAATGCATCGACAATCATCAGCATTTATCCAGCAAATTCTGCAAGTCCCCCCCTTAATTCGAATAATTTGTTGGATGATAATAGTGGCACCCGTTACAAAACATTAAGAAAAATCAAAGAAGAGATAATGGACACCGAGATTGACTCTTCTATGACTGATGATGCACTGTTCGATAATTCAGTTCTTAGTAATGAGAGAGAGAGAGAAAGTTCTCAACCTGAAGGAAATCAGACACTACCATATTCTGATAGATTCCTTCACAGCTGGGGACTTGTCAATTTACCCGACTCTGAAGAAGTTGCTGATGAATCTGTTTTCTCAGAATTAGGTACACATCTTAGGCTATTGGGTTACCAACAGGAAAAAGCACAAGCTATTAAAACCTTCGGAAAGAAAGCTTTGAAAGAGCATATATACAACAAGAAATTGACAATTGATCATTTGCTCCTCGAAAAATTTTTCCCTTCAGAGATACCACAAACTAGTGAGGAGAATAAACTTGAAGAGAAATTTGCTAAACTTTGTTTACCAGCAAGCGTTCCTGCAACCATTGCTAAAGTAGAATATACAACTCGAAATTTAGAAGACCATAATGCTATATCTGAAATTGCACAAACTGGTGTACAAAATGCAAACAGGTTTTTTGAGCCTGAAGTTGAAAAAGTTACGCAGATGGATTCACAAGATGCAGACAATTGCTTTGAATCTAAGGTTGAGAAAATTTCACAGATGGATTCACAAGATGCAGACAGTGGCTTTGAGCATCAAGTCGAAGAAGTTGCACCAATCGATTCACAAGGTATAGACAGTCGAGCTGAGAAGACAGACATAAATAGTGAAGGAACTTTTAAACTAGATGTACAGACACTTAAGGATATATTGAAAAATTTTCCAAATAATTTAAATGGAAATGTGGAAGATTCAACATGTGAGACACAATCTTGCTCAGCAAGTAATCCTTCTCTTATAGGAAACAATCCCTCGTATACTCAGTTAGTTTCATCATCTGCTGTGTTTGATGATGATGAAGCTAAAAAACAGTCACCAAGCAACACTAACCAATTGCATAATACAGGACATGGTTTACAGGAAGATTCAGATGATTCATGTGTAGATAACAGCAGAGCTGAAAATAGTGATGATAATAGTGATTCAACTGTAAAAAATCTTTCCTTTGAAGAACAGTTGAATCCAGAACTTCCCCCGAAGAAAACACAGAAAAAGAAAATTGACAATCAGGATGCTGAATTTGTCCCAAGGAAGAAAAGTCGCTATGAAATTATCATGGAAAGAAAAGAGCAGGAGAAGTTACTGAAAGTGGCAAATTATGGTGTGGAGAAAAGTGTGTCGCTCCATAATACATCGTCCCAACTGTCTACCAATAGTAAACAACACAAAGATCTGGAGATTTTTCATCCCACATCAGGAAAATTACCATCATTACAGAAAAAAAATATTCCGAAAAGTAAAAAAGATGATACTAGTAAAGAAAAAGCTAAACCAGTAACTGAGAAAACTAAGATGGACACACATGATAAAAAGAAAAAAGATGAAAAATCCAATCATTCTGGATTTAGTGATATGGATGCTGGAATGCGATTCACCAATAGAAATTCGTCCTTATTTGAAGATATTACAAAAGTTGCTCAACAGCCCATACCCTGTCGTCCAAGACCTGTTCCACAAAAAAACGCCAAATCAAATACGAATCTCTTTACCATGGAAGAAGTCCATGCGCAAATTGATACAGATTTAATTTCACTTCCAGAACCACAAAAAAGGAAACTAAGTGTTAAAGATTACTTGAGTCGTAATAAAGCTTTATCTTCTCCTCCTCCTCTGAATAGAGATATATTACATACTGAAACAAGAGTTCTTCCCACCAGTACTCAGCCATTTCCTGCAAGCCACCTTATTCAAGATCCTCGATTAACAAGGAGACAAAGTGGTGATTCCAGTCCCAATTTAAAATACATACGAAGCTATCAACAAAATGTAATGACACAGTCTGAAAACGTTTTACAGTTAAATAATTCAATGCAAACATCAACTTCTTGTAGTCCTGCAAATTCAGATCATAATATATGGAATAACTCTTTATCTCAGGAAAATCGTGTTTTGCCAACAATGGGTCCAGTTTCAAAACCTATGCATGCTTACCTTTTACATTCCAATATAAGTTCACCACCCCCCATTTCATCATTTTTATCACCATTGCAAACACCATCATCTGATGACATGAACTTGTGTGATTCAGAACCTCCTATACCACCTCAGACTATACCACCAATCCAATTTCGTTCATCACATAGGACACAGAATTTTGACTCTATCAGAAGTTCTGCTTCATCTTCATACCTTCGTGACCCAAGACTGCTGCCTACTTCTTCGCATTATAGTGGATCACCATTAGCTTCTGCAATCATGCCATCCAGCAATGTCAATTTACCTGGTCCAAGGAGTGAGGATGATCCTTATGAGGTTAATTTGTTACCTTTACGGCTTTCACAGTCTGTAGGTCAAACTGTTATGTCTGTGCCTGAGGCCCTTATGATTGTTCTTTCATGGGTCCCTGCCTGGTTTAAAGAAGTTGACCGGCCCGATCAGAGAGAACCCCCTCCTCTTTGGAGAAATACAACTGCTTTAAAAGAAGCACACCCTTGTTATGAGGACATGGCTGAACACTTCACCACAGTCTTCCCACTGATGCTTTTCGATCTCTTTTTCAGGATGCATGACATGCATAAATCAGTTAAGGACAAAAATTCCAAAACACATGTACTTGATTTTGTTAAATCTGAAATAGTTGGTGACATGATGGAAATTGAAGCAAAAGTGGTGCTTCCTCCTGGAAAACCACATTTTACAATTGAAGGACAGCTGGCAGTTTTGACATATGCTTTGAAATCTGGAAAAAAAAGAGATGTATTTGGTTTCATATCTAATCAGTATATTTATTTAAATCATACAATTGGGCAAGAAGTATTGCATGTGCGTATAAAAATAATTCATGGTGTTCAAAATTTAAATAAGAAAGAAGAAATATCAGTATTTCCATTTTATCCACTGTCAAAAGTTATATGTCAGATTGATGCATTGGGTTACATAGATATTTCTCCTTTGCGGAATATCATACTGAAGCCTTCTGCACCTGCGTGCACAAGAATCGTTTTAGAAAGGTTTGGTGGCCTTGCTGAAAATGTACATATTGTTAACCGTGCCATTGAAAAAATAAAAGACGGCATATCATTGAATGAGCCTGAGGAACCGAGGATTCTTATTATTGATTCTCCACTAGGAACTGATCTGATGTCCACTTTAATTGGTGTTATCGAAGATGTAAAGAAGTCTGAAACACCATCTGAGAAGCAACCAATTTTGATTTGTACCAGGTCTATGAAGCAATTGGTTAACATTAGTTTGAGACTGCTTCCAACTGGCGGAAAAGAAAGTTCATGTTCTGTTATAAATACTACTATATTAGTAAAGGCAAAGGGAATTTCTGATTCGGAACTAAAAAAACTCACCTTAGAACATAAAATAATTCAACATATGAAGTCTGTGAAAAGGACACACAGCATCTACCAAGAACAGCCACCAGAGGATCTAGTGCACAAAGAAGCCAAAAAGGGCATATTAAAAAACAGCGATGTTGTTTTATCTCATATCCCACAAAGCTATGATAGTAGCATTCAAACATTCTTTGGGATTGGAAAAGATTTGCAATTTTCATTCTGCATCGTTGACGAAGCTTACACATTTACGGAACCTGAGGTGAGTTTGCCACTATTATATGGAATTAAAAAACTTATTCTCGGTGGCGACCCTAAAGAAAAACCAAGAGTAGTGTCAAAAATAAGTGAAAAGCACAAATTTTATCAGGCCTTGCCATCACGTCTCAGTTTTTCTATGACATCCTAACCGTAATATCAGTGGGTAAATATATCGTATGTATATATTAACTACCCTGCAATTTTGGTATATGAATTTTAAGATTCTGAGTGCATTTTTGTACATATGTTTTGAACATTTTATCGAAGGAGAGAGTAATTCCTTCCTGAGAGTATTTGTAGACCGGGTTTTAACATTGGACCTTGTTAATAGTATGAAACCAGCAGACATTTTTTAATACTGAGAAATTTAAGACTGATCCATAACAGATTTGTGATCATTCCCATTGTTGATTTCTTTTAGCAGAAAATATATCTTTATGTACTAAATTACAAAATCTCATGTGGAAACATGGATGTTGTTGTGATCATTTGTTTTCCATTATGAGAATTAAGTACAGCCTATTTTGTATTGTAGGCACGTTGATGTTACAGTTGCATAATTCAAAATATGAAAGACACCAAAACGTATATGACTGCAGCTGTGCATATTTACGTAATAATTTGGGTAATTTAAGTATTTACCTTTAATTTGTATGAAGATAAATAGAAAAGGTTATTGTTTTTAGAATGATTGTATTCATGCATGTCCTGAACAATAGACTCTTTTATTTAAAAGGAATGACAGAAAAACTCGCTCCCTTCAGTCAGAAGTTTCAAAAGGTGAAATAAGTCACATTCCAGCAATGGCGGATCCAGAAATCTTGAAATGGGGGTGATTTGTTTCTGATTCCTGTTTGTAGCCAAGTGTCCAGTACATTTCATTTTCCATGATATAATCCCGGCTCAAGGGAGGAGGGCAATTGCCCTATCCCTCCCCTTGGATCCGCCAATGCATTTCAGTAATTCATTCTCTATTGCTTATGCATTTTTGCAGTTATTAAGTAAGAGGGTTCAAATTTCCATTTCTTCTGGGGGTATTGGTTTTTATGAAGCACATGCAACTTTAAATTGAAACCTTCATTTGCCTGTGTACAAATAAATATTATTTGTATCTGTTAATAATCAACGGTTTTGGATAAACGTGAAGATTGTGTTCCAAGATACCTAAAAGCTGGTTAAGGATAGGAATATGTATCATGAAGGAAAAAGTTATTACTCGTTTGTTATGAAGATGCAACTAAGGTATGCTAGTTCCCACTATGCAGTGAATATTGACTTTTTTAAAAATGAAAAGACATATAATTGTCTTTTGCGTAAAACACAACAATTTTGTTTTTGTATAATTGTGCCATTTTTTGCATTTAGTATCTCATAAGTTCCTATGCCATAAGCCATTGTGTAATTACTTGTGTCATAACTTTTACATTTATTCAGTGGCCAAGAATAATTCAAAACAATGTTAGCTTAGGTGATGACAGTATATTGTGTATATTTTAAAATTTTTCTTTACATTTTTATATTCTGATGTCTTTCTTCATTATTTATTAGTTCTTTTTTAGAAGTGCTAAATCCGATTTTTTTTTTTTTTGAAATAAAAGAACATGGAAGGGGAGAAAGTGATATTGTAATCTCTTCCTTTTACCGTGTTAATGATTTCATGTATATAAATATATACACCCAGGATTATAACACTAGAAGTAACGTTGAAGTTTGCATATAAGTTGTATATAATGTTTATCTGAACCTTTTAATTGAAAAAAAAAACAAACCAACCAGCATAGTTTAAAAAAATTAAAAAGGAACTTCAAAATAAGTTTATATGCATTTTTGCATTAAATTTAAGTTAAAAGCATAAATAGGGGAGAAGGGGGGGGGGCATAAACCCTCCTTAGAAAGTAAGTTACCTTCTTTGGAAAAATGAAAACTGCAAAGAATTCAGTATGCAGAATATCCCCCCACCTCCTCCAAACCTTGAGGCTGGTTATTACAATAAGCAGAACATCCGTCATTGGGAATTTACCCGATTTGGATAATTTATTTTCATGTAATCGAATATTCCAAGTTATTGTGTGAAATTCGGAGATTCTAATGAATGCAAACCTATTCATTTCTTTTTGAAATTATGCATGATTAGTTGACTCATGATTCTTTAAAGTACTGATATTATTTTTGTGGCAATTATGACTGCTTTCTTGCCGCCAAGAGTGCTTCCTATAATGGGCAGTCCCCTGGGCTTAATTTAGGTCTAGGTGTTTGAATAACATAACAATGAGCCTATAAACTGTGGTTGTGTTCCATTGTTTTAAGGAGAAAAAATATACAGTGTTCTTTTAACTGTCCATTTTTATTTTTTATGTATTGTGTTTCGTTTACATATAAGAAGTCAAACACTGATAAAATAGCGAACAAAATACACCATTCAAGCTTTTGGGCATGACAACAGCTATCCTGCATGAGGTCTGTAGGATGGCCTTTGACTCTTTACACCTTGAATTTCTAAAAAGATCTATTTCCCATGTGGTTCCCCAGAATGGGAAATTGTAATGGGAGCGGGCAGAGTGCAGAAAACTCCTTTTCCAGTATGATCTGGTAAAAAATGAGAAACTCTCATTAAGAGTGGGGAGGGGACCCAGAGTGTGGAAAAGCCACTTCAATGGATGAGGTGTGTAGAAGTGGTTGTGATGTTTTAGTGGTGTTAATATGTACTTTGTACAGTTCCCAGGAGTTTAGGAAGGAACCAACTGCAGTAAAACTTCCCTAAGCTGACTACCTTATGGTCCATGCAAAAGTGTTTTCCAAGTTGTGGTTTCTTTATGAAAATATCTGTACTGAGGGGGGATAGTGGATAGACATGAAATTAAAAAAATAAATAAATCATTAGACAAATGTAGTGACCACAGAGCTATTTTTCCTATGTTTCCTGTTATTTTGCCATCCCCCTTCCCCCTTATTTTTCCACTTGCTCCCCCTTTTACCCATTGCTTTGTCCTCAATGGAGATTTCTTTTCTTCCAAACCTCCCCTCCCCCCTACACTTGCATTATTGTTTAAGATCCTGCTTTTATTGTATTCTTTGATTTCAAAATAATATGGAGAAAGACAAACTTATTTATTGGTACAGCTCCCCAAACTGAAGTGTGAGTGTTCTCATCCCTCCCCCTGTACATCTTTCTGTTCCCCCCCTTTTTTTTCCTTTTAACAGTATTTATAGCCACAGCACCTCCTTTTTTATTTATTTATTTTTGTTTTATCTACTTCCACATTTTGAAGACAGCCATAATACCATATTCAATCTATTTGCAACCTGTTCACAAACGATTTTTAATTGCTGTACTTTTTTATTTTAATGGTTAATGTACCAACAAACAAATTTTGCATTTATTTCTCATTACTACGATAATTTTGTGGAGATAAGCCATGACTAATATGTGTTCAAATTGTAATTTTTGAAAAAAAAAGAGACCAATTTTAAATAAATTGGTACATTCAAATTAAAAGATTTCGGTATTTTTCAGTTTTTATTTTTCAAAACATTGATGAATTAAATTATATTTAAATTTTTTGGTTTTAATGGATATATTATAATGTGTCATGCATGGTGTTATTGCTGCACATGATTTTTAAAAGTTGATAAATATGATATAAGAATTTTTTTAATGGGAATGAAAAAAAATTTTTATTATTTATTATTTATATATCATATATATATATATATATATATATATATATATTACACAGAAATGCCATTAACTTAATTATTTCCAGAGATGTACGGACAATTGTTCAGCTGAAAGCTCCAAAATAATAGGAAATTCTTTAATAGAAGGTTTTATACACTCTGGGGCACCTCCCCCCCTTTTTAACACCCTGTGGGATTCCCCATTTTGCGGAATAATGCTGGAAATGAATTTTTGGGTACTAAACGTTTAGTTTAAAATGAGGTAGAAGCACTTCTCACATACATTAATCCTTAAGAAAAGCTGCTGCTGTTGCATCTAAAAGCTTGAGTGATCTGTTTTGTGTGCTATTTTACTAATTTTATGTAAATTTGTTCCTTGGTGTTGTATATTATTTTATTTCAATTTTATTGGGTGTTGCAGTTTATACCCAATCGGAAAATTAGATCTGTATTCTTTAAAACTTTAAAAAAAAATGTACAATTCTCTATGAGGTCAGACCTCGAATGTTTTATCCTCGTATGTTTAATATTAAGTTACCAGTTGAAGAATGCCAATTATAGGCACATAATTGATAAAAGGTTGCTTTCACCACTTTGCATTATTTTTCTTTTCATAGGAACTTTCTAAAATATATATAAATTTATAACCTATATGTAAGTTTTCTCGGTGATCTGTATATAAAGGAAAAGAATTCCTTTCTTTCTAATCACCGTAATGGATGCCTCGTCACATAATTATTTTCTGATATTTATACTACTGTGAAAATCTTTTATATTTTCACACTTTTATTTTTGGCATGTTTAATTTTCTTTTTATTTGTGCATGACGACTTTTATTAATAGCAAAACAATACAGAGTTTCAGTGAAGATTCTATAACGACAGTTATTTCAACACTGACATAGGGTTTAAAACACCGGAATATGACGAATCTGGGTAAGAGGTTCTTTCTGGAATCATGGGAAATTTGCAGCTTGAGGAGTCATTCTACCAGAACCTTACAAAGACTTCATCAAACCTTGAGTTGGGGTAGCCATCTGACGTCATCGGGTACAGGTGTTTCCCCCCCAGCTAAAACCATCCCACACTAGATGACGTCAGATGGAGATTCCAAACATGCGGGTATATAAACTTTGGACTTTCACGAACTCTTCATTCTGCCTTCACTTGACAAAGGGAGCAGTTGGCTCCCGAAACGTCGTGTTTTTGAACCTTATGTCTTGCGCAGTATAGCCCAGATGCTCTTGCGCCCTAAAAAATCCAAACATCCAAAACCTTACATCAGTGTTGAAATGACTGTTACAGTTTATTAATTATGAAAATCTCCGTTACTTCTTACCTTCATACCACATGCACCTTATAGATGCATATGGTCACAAGAATATTCTCTTATGCACATTATCCTATATTGTAATTTGACTATCGCTCTGTTTTCAAAGGTTGTTCATCCTTTCACATTGTAAGTATTGTTGACTGTTCTGAATAATGCTGGTACTTGCATATAAAAAGTTTTCGCTGTGGAAAGTACAAGCTGAAAACATAGTCATCATGTCATATATTTTTTTAATTTATACTAACATTACATATTTCGAGACTAATATAACATCAGTTGCATTTGTTAAGTCATTCTTTCAAACTCTGTTCTAATAAAAAATAGATTCATGTTTTTTTGTAATATAGATTTGTGATAATTTATGTAAGTACATGATGCATGTGTTATTTCTAAAGTCAAATGAAAATGTGAAACCGTGAATAAAAAAAGATATGTCTTGATATTTTCGTTTACAACTGACGCTTTATTTCATGTCTAATTTTTACTTTTTCATCATTAGAAATAACAAACATATTCAAACGTAATTAATAATATATATCCTTTATTATAAATATATTCACTTGATAAACTTATTTTATTAAGTGATTTCATCAGAACTCAAGCTATATATAAATTTATTACTATTTAATATCCTGTATCCAATCCAGAGGCGGGGATCTTAGGATCCCAAAACTGAATTTTGACTTTGCCTGCTGTGATTGTATTGGTGTATGCTATAAAGAATTTTGAATTCCCCCTCCCCGAAATTAAATATTAAATACTGGCTACAGCCTTGACTATTGCCTTACCTTTTCTATTAATTTATGGCTTTAATCTCACTATACCCACTCCTTGTTTGTGTATTCTTCCTAAAATATCCATGCATGTTGAGAAAGCATGACTAAGTTCATTCCAAATGGTAACATTCTTTAATGTGACTAATCACAACTACAGATGTACGCTATTAAATAACAAGAAATAATGCATTAGGCAGGAGTGATTATGTTCCATGATTTCTGTAAATTGCGGGAATTTCAACTTGCCTCTTCCGGGATTTCTTTTTAAAAAACTACAAAAATTTTGGTTTGTTTCCTATAATTTTCTATATTCCTTCGGAAATCAGTGTTTTTACCAAAAATATTATGTCATGTTACAGGGAATTTGTTTGGACTTAATATTAGCCCTGATTAGAATTAAGAAAAACAGTCATTAAAAGGTGTATGATTAAACAAGTTGAAAGCAAACGTTTCGAAGCTATCACAGCCACATCTTCAGTGCAAAATGGTTGAAATTATGGAAATGCTGGAATATTGTTTAAGTGTTACGTCTTCCGCGGGTAGTGTGTGGAATTCATTTAACGCGTTGTGATGTCTATTGTTTCTAGATTGCCAATTTTCAAGGAATAAGTCACTATTGTAGTTATGACTCTTTTTGTGTAGAATTTTTGCATCATACCAGTATGGAATGTGGTTCTGCCAGCACAGTGTTTGACGAGAAGCGAGCTAAAATCTTGAGTCCTGAATTTGTTTTTATGTACTTGGAGTCTAGTTTTGAGAATTCCTTTGGTTTGGCCATAGTATTTGTTAATGCAGCTGTTGCATGATATTGTAACTCCGGTGGTTTGATCTGCTGGAGTTGGGGTCTTCAGATGACAGAGGATGTCAGCTAGTTTTGTAGTTGGTTTGTAGAAAACTGAAAAGTTTGGGTTTTTGAGAATTTTGGTAATGCTTTCAAAAATACCTTGGTAATAAGGGAGTGTTACGGTTTCCTTTCTTCCTTTTTTACTGTTATTAAGTTAACATAGAATGGAAGAGGGTTGAAAACAGTGGGTTTTTATGAATTTTAAAGGGTACCCATTTTGAAAAAATTTAGAGCGAATATGTTTGAGTTCTGCACACGCAGCGTGTCTTGAGTATGGCAGTATTTGTGAGCATGATATTTTAAAATGTGAACTACAGATTTTTTGTGGGAAAGAACTTGGTGAGATTGGAAGTGTTGTAGTTGTTCAGAAGTAATTTCTTTCCTGAAGACTGAAGTGAAGAGTTGACTTACGTTCGTAGATAAGGATATCGAGAAATGGAAGAGACAAATCTTTTTCTTCTTCCTTCTTCGTAGATGAATTGGATGAATCTACTAACAGAATTGGCGATGTTAAGATGCGCAGAAGAAAAAAACAACACGCTTTTTGTGATACCATTAAGAATGAAACCCAGGTTAACTGCACGATAGGCAAATGTGTTACCATTGCTTCACCCTGGGAACCAAACTCTGGACTACGGTGATCAGATGGTCATTTTGTTTATTTAATATTATTGTTTTCGCTATTGAAAACCAAACCCGGATTAAAAGCATGCTGGAAAAACATCTTTGCACTGCACCTTCCCATAGACAATGAAAGTGAATTTTAGACTAATTCTTGGTTTCAAATTAGTTACATTAGAGTAAATAACATTTCTCTCAAATTTTAATAAAATAATTATAATATACATAGAAATTAGGAGAAAAATGTCCAAACTATTATATATAGTCATAATGATGCTTGGCGTTTAGACTGGAAAACTGCATCTAAACTCTGAGGTCAGAGCTACAGGTTAAGTAACCCCCCCCACCACCACCACCACAAATGAGCCTGTAACCCCACCCTTATGTACTTTCTACTAACGCCTATGCCTGCCCGTAGTGTAAATACATGACAGTGACTATAAATTTCAATTATGATGCCTTCAATATCAATAAGAAGTTCATCTACTACTGATTGAGTAATATTGGGCACTATATATATATATGCAGCACCTCCAATACCAAAAATTAGATTTTGAAAGTGTTTCTTTTGCGTACTATGTAGATCTTTTTTTTTTTCTAAGACAACCCTCTCAAGGGTGGATCCAGGAATCTTTTGAGGGTGGGGAGGTGCGAATTGTTTTCCATTCCTATCTTTAGCCAAGTGTCCGGTATTTTTCATTTTATTTTCCATAATATAACCCCGGCTCAAGGGGTCAGTGATTGCCCAATCGCCCCCTCCCCCCTTGAATCCATTGATGCGACCACCAAAGTTTATACTGTGAACCTTGATAATTCAAGGTTCTTGGTAAGTCGAAATGATTCTTATTTCTTTGAACCTCGAAAAGGAGATAAATTTCAAGGTTCTATTGTATTTGTATTATCAGCACAAACTACTACAACTTTATTTTCTAAATTATTTTTCTTTAATATTAAAGAAAAATTTGCTTTATAACGTTTCATAATTTTGTTACTAATTTCAGAATTTTCTGCAAGATTACATGTCTAATCCAGGACAAACACTCAAATTTGAGACATCTGGTTACTTCAGGTATCAATGTAGAGTTCTCAAAATTATTGTGGGTGGGGGGGTGTGTGGCCCAAGCATACTTCATGCACTGGCGTGTGCAGGAGGGTTGTAACCTCGCATTGAATGAAATTTTGTACTTCGGAATATGAGTTGTAGTTCTGTAACCCCCAGCCTATAACCCCCTTATGAACTTTCTGTCTATGCCTATGATTTTATATATATTTGTATATTACAGTATATGTAAAATCACAATTTATGATTTAATTTTAATTCAGATTATGGAGGAGTGTTCTTGGGGCCATATAACTCTGCGCCTATGCAACCGTGTAACACAGTGGAGTCTCAAAAACATATTTGTAGTGTAGTGTGTGTCAATGTAGAGTTTAATTTATACAGATCAGCAAATGAACCAGATCTGGACCTTTATTTAAAAAAACAAAATTTTGTATACAATATGCAAATTATCAAGACTACTGACCTAATAACATGTTTAATCATTCTTGGCCTTTAAAATAGTTTACATTTGATGTGATATGGAAGAAATGAGATTCTGAACCACTCTACAAACATTTCCAACCAAGCTGATACGAGAGTATTCGTCAATTCACATATTCTCACTGGAGAAAAGACATTTTACAACGAATAGCAAAATATCTGTGTTTTTAAGGCACAAAGACATCAAAAGGTCATGCTGTGCCAGGACTTGAAATATTTCAAGGAACTCGAACTTGTGTTGTCATGGGAATCAAACTCTTAATTAAGATGGGCAGAAAAATGGCATACATGATATCATTGGGAGTGAAACCTGGGTTAATGGCACAATAGAGGGATGCCACAAGTTGTCGCAGACTTTCTCGGATTAGGCGGGGCACGGGGCCGAAGTAATTTTGGCGCCCCTTGCTACTAAATATGAGTTTTATAATGTAACGAGTAAATTTTTTATTTCATTTTTACAGTGTACACATTTCAAATTTTTTTGCAAATATAAAGGAACTGCGAAAGCATGATTTCTGATGATCATCTTTGAAAAGAGCCTTCGGCGCCTTTCCGTAATAATTCGAAGGACCACGGTGCCGTTGGCCCTGTCCGTGCGACCGCCTAAGATGAATGCTATGCAATAATTTTTTTATAATTTTTGCCACCCACGTATTAATTAGCTCAAACTAGAGCTTATTTGTTTTGGAGAAAAAGAGACGCTTTCCCCATCCTGGATTCGAACCAGGGTCCCTCCGTTTAGCCCGGAGTGTCTTGGACCGCTAGACGAATGAGGACAGGAAACAACGCTCTCTTTCTCCGTATGTAAAGATGTTAAGGTATTATTGCGGAGGGTAATAATCGGTAGTAATCCGAGTCGCCCCGGAGGCTTTCTTGTGTTGACCATATTTGGCAATTGTGTTATCCCTGCGGAGGGTAATAATACCTTAACACCTTTACATACGGAGAAAGAGAGCGTTGTTTCCTGTCCTCATTCGTCTAGCGGTCCAAGACACTCCGGGCTAAACGGAGGGACCCTGGTTCGAATCCAGGATGGGGAAAGCGTCTCTTTTTCTCCAAAATTACATAAGCTCTAGTTTGAGCTGTAATTAAAACGTGGGTGGCAAAAATTATAGTATAATAAATTCCCCCACGAAAACTCACAAAATTCTCGCCCCGGAGGCTTTCTTGTGTTGACCATATTTGGCAATTGT
Organism: Dysdera silvatica; assembly: GCA_006491805.2. Lineage (NCBI taxonomy): Eukaryota > Metazoa > Arthropoda > Arachnida > Araneae > Dysderidae > Dysdera > Dysdera silvatica. Next base: position 65,706,880 of record QLNU02015003.1, on the reverse strand, counting down.
GTTATCCCTGCGGAGGGTAATAATACCTTAACATCTAAGATGAATGCGTTACCAGTATACTACTAGACCTACAATTCTTACCAGGAATTTTAACTTTTGAAGGTCCAAGCAATCAACCCTCGGTCTACATTGTGAAATTAGTTATCAAGCATTTTTTTTTTGGACACCACTCAGTCAAATCAGGTTTAATGGCATATTAAATAAACTCACCTTAACATTATTCTCTGCAAAAAAAACAAAAAAAACGTAATTCCGGTACGATAGTCAACGAACTGTGGGAGAACAATTATTTCCCCGCTTGCTACAAACATCTCTAATCTATCGTAAATGTGTTCACTTTTCATTTTACTTTGCACCCCACACAATAGATGGCGGCACATGTCTGCCACGCTGGGATTCGTTTCCGATGTAGTGGCAATGGATTAATTTGGACAAATTTTGTTTTCAACCGAAACAATTGTAAAATGCCGCTCCAACTGATAATAAACTACGTTTGTGTGTGTATTTCGCTTTTAAATATTATTCTTCGAGTCGCCTCTTGATGGATCTTTTTCTTATATCTTACTTCTTTAACCTTCCTTTATTCTCCTTATGAATTTGGTGCCTTCTTATTAATGGATACCATGACCTAGTAGCTAGAAACGAATTATTTGGCGGCAAAGTCAATAGGCATAAATGAATTAACTTCACGAACAAATGCATTTTTGAGGAATTTTCGTTGTGAAAAAACATAATTACTGCTGAAAAAAAAAATTACTTCGTTCAGATTATAAAATAACTGTATAGAAAAAAAGCTAATGAGGAGCTGAAATCTCAAGACTTACGTCCCACAGTGAAGTACAACAGTGGATGCATTACGTTTAGGGTGGGTTAGTTCTACTGGGTGTACAGTGCGTGCACGCAGGCGACCAATTTCCAGGGCGGCCGCATTTCATTATGTACTTCCACAGTAAAAAAAAGTTTTATTCAGAATTAAAGATTTCTTCACAGATTAATTTTCACCTTTGCTAATTCAATAGAACGGTCATAAAAATGCAGTGGCTGCCCCACCCCATGGATTGGTTTAGGAATCTAGAATATTATATTAACGGAGAGAGAAAAGCATGGGGGGGTTGTGTTTGGGGGGGGGCGAAATATCTGGCGGCGAACAACCCATAACCGGCACTGGTTTAGGAGTTCTTGGGTGTTGGCCATGCAGGTGCAAAAACAATAACGCCGCCTTTAATAATTGAATATTGTTTAATTAAGAATTTAAAATATGGGGTTTTTACTTTTATATACATAGTTTTAATCATTTCTACTAAAAATAAATACACTCCAAAACTCACATTTTTATATATACTTGGAAATCTATACAGCTATTTGGAAATCGTTGAAAAAGAGAAGTATAGCTCGTTAAACAAAAACGATTATAAGAACGCTTTGTTCCAGCTGTGAGTAAAAATTAACCTTCCTAATTAGGAAAATCTTACCAAATCCACGCTAAAACACATGTAACATATTACAAATATCAAATTAAATATTGAAAATGATTTATTTTGCTTTAATAGGTAATTGCAGAAGCTTTTTGTAAAGTTGCGCGAATTTCAGTTTGTTACAAAAACATTGTATTTCAGGTAAAATTTCGTTTGATCATGTCTTTCATTAAAGCTACTTCAGCTTGGTAAGTAATTACACAGACCTGCGAAATAATACTTTTTAATTTTTGTTTCTGTCCCGTTTTAGGTTTTTCTAATGTTTTTCGGTAAGCTGAGTTCAGAAATGCCAAGCTTTTCCTACTATCACGTAAGGATTTTCCATAAAGTGGGGATGAAGGCCCAGGAATATCACAGAAGATCTAGCCGTGTTAAAAAACTTTATTTACGAAGAAACTTAAAAACAAGATTTATTTTACCTTTTATTACTTTGTTATATTTGTCATAGCCACCACAAAGTTAAAAATCATTATAATGTCTCTTTTCCTTCCCCTCGAAGCTCTGTTTAGAACCCTTTCTCCTGTGCGCTGCTTGCGCCTCCTCCCTAGTTAGCATCCAGCAGTAATCTGCTATTATGTTGACGTTCCACCGGCTCTGATCTTTCCATTCCATTTCTTTTATGTCCTGGTGGAATCTCTCTCCTTGCTTTTCACTTACAGAGCCTAGATTTTCTGGGAAATAGTTTAGATGTCAGTTAAAAAGTAGATCATCTAGCTCATTGAGCAGCCAAAGACTTTGAAGTTCTCCAGCATGTTTCCTACGACGTTCTTGAAGTCAGGGTCTTTCTGCTTGCCAAGAAACTTCTTTACAACTTCTTTAAAGGATTTTCAAGCTGACCTCTCAATGTTTTCCATTTTGGTTTTAAAGATTTCTCCTGTCGCGACGGACTAAAACCCCTTCTTTCAGCTTCGCTTCGAACAGCCCTGGAAACTTACTTGTCGGGTACTTGAAAATATCACCATATTTTGACAGGGCTTTTACAAATTGCTTCATGATGCCAAGTTTGATGTGAAGTAGAGGCAGGGATACTTTTTTTTTGGGGTCCACCAAAGATTCGAAGTGTATGTTCTTTTCCCCTACTTTTAGCGTCCTGGCCATACCGTCTGACTCAGGTGCTTAGCTTTAGCACCAATATCCCATTCATAGAGGAAACAGGGGTGCTTAGTCTAGCCACCTTATTGACAAGGATGATAGAGAACATTTTCAGATCGCCACAGATGGTCCATTGGTATTCCTTGTAGTTAAGTTGGTCATCAAAGCTAAATTCTGTTACCTCTCTTTCAGATGAACTGAAAGGCCAACCGGTATGGAGGCATATCTGTTGCAGTTGTAAAGAAGGACAGCTTTCAAACTTTTTTGTGATGAGTTAGTGAAGTGTTTCCAATCTTTTGTCGTAAGTTTTGCGTTGTTTCTATCCATTATAGATTGAAATGCTCCAAATTACTTGGAGTTCTTTACGTTAATTATTCTTTTAAACGTTCTTTGATTTATAATGTCATTTATGCGTTTGACTTTTTGACACCGTTTTTCTACTTTCTATGTTTTAATTTATCGATCATGAGGCAAAATACCTCTTTCTAAGAAAAATATTACTTTGACACATTTTTATAGTAGCACACCTAGTAGGTAGGCAACCAGACAGAAATTCTCGATTTGTGTCAAAACTGTACGTGATAGAATTTTTTAAGTATTTTTCCTGAATCCAGCATCTAAAAATACATAAGAAACGCCCTTTACTTTGAAGGAAAACAAAAATTCATCACAGACCTGTGTTATAAGTGCAATATTGTTATAAAAACTTTCGAATAAAGCATTTCCAAATGGTTTTAGCAGCATTTCATTGACGTTAAAATCATTTATGTTTACGTGTACGAGTTTGATTTTGACTCTCCGCCCGGAACCTTTTCAGTGAATTAGAATCCGTGATGATGTATGAAGTTTCCTGTTACGTGGAACGTATTTTCAACAGTTTTCATAACGAACTTCCTTTTCTTTTTAAGATTATCGACACCATGTTTTTGGGGAACACCAATTGAAGAGCAATATCCTTTTTGATATAAAAGATACTCCTATACTAGGTGACCTTCAGAAATCTTGATGCAACGTTTGCGAGCCGGTACAAAACCAATGAATAACTCCGAAACTACAAGTCCGACTGGAATGATTTTGGTATCATTCTAAGCGGAATATAGTTTCGTTCTCGCCAAACTACGAAGTCATCGGTGAGCATGCGCAGTAAGCAAGGAATGGGGCTTAACGCAAAAATTATATTTCGGGTTTCTGCGGAAATTTCCAATCAGTATAGCTCATAACTCCGAGTAGCTACGACGGTTTTGGTCTCAAACGATAGATCTCGATTTGATCTACTCGCTCCACATGCAGTCCAAAACAGAACCAAAGAGACAAATTATCTCGTTTCATATATTGGAATTCAATCAGAAAAAATCTTCGCATAATACTTATATGTTATTAATTAGTTTAATTTTCGATATATCATCATCATCATCATCATATTCAACCATTATCTATCCACTGCTGGATGAAGGTCTCTCCA
>QLNU02015003.1:65687270-65702751 GCA_006491805.2 Dysdera silvatica | reverse complement strand
TTGAATTACTTTCTTAAATACTTGAATTACTTTCTTAAATACTTGAATTACTTTCTTAAATTCTTAAATACTTGAATTCTTTGATTCTTTGAATACTTTGATTCTTTAATACTTGAACTTAAATTCTCTAATGCTTGAACTTAAATTCTTTAATACTTGAACTTAAATTCTTTAATACTTGAACTTAAATTCTTTAATACTTGAGCCGTTTTCTAAAGGTTAAAAAATATTTTATCTTATTGTGATTTTACGGTACAAAAAACATCAAATATTCTTTCTTAAATTATCTTTTTAGGGGAAATTTCAGCAGCTAAGGTAGGAACACTTGAATACTTTTACTATAATTGGCCGCACACTGATATAGGAAATAGCTCTGCGGCAAAAGAATCTTTTTTACCATGGTCAAAGGGCAGGAAACAGATTTCTAGAAAAAAAAACGGCTCACGTATAAACATAATTATAGGATTGTTGAAACTTTTTCTCTGATTGGACCCTGATGATGAAAAGAAAAAGGAAGGGGAATAATTAAGCTGTTCCTCTCCATTCAGCATCGAAAACTAACAGAGAAAGGTTTGTAGTCCGCCTGAGATAAATATTTCCATTGAGGTAAAAAAAGAATCAGCGAGTAAATAATTCCCCGAATTTTAACAATCTGATAATTACAAAAAAAGAGGATAATTGATATTCATATAAAATTAATATTATTATCGGTTTCGATCAAAATAAAATAAAGTCCTGTAGGAATAAAACTTTCATTGCAGTAATAAGTGGAAAAACTGGTATTTCCACGAATTTTGACAATTAAAAAATGTTCGTCATCGTCCTGAGATAAATACTTCCATTGCAGTAAAAATAATCAGCGAGGAAATAATCCCCAAATTTTAATAATCTGATAATTACAAAAAATTTGATATTCATATAAAATTAACTCCTGTGTGAATAAAAGTTTCACTGCAGTAACAAGTAGAAAAAATGGTAGCCCTACGAATTTTAGCAATTAAAAAAGGAAAATTGATATAAAATAAGGACGACTGTAGGAATAGTCAATAGATAGGTATGATGAAAATTAGGAAAACTCGGATAAGCACAACCATACTTATTATTATTATTATTATTATAAACCATACTAATTACTATTAATCAGGAAATACAAATTAAAAGAATATACAAGAACTCACGATAATTACAAAAAAAAAAATCAAGAGGAAAAATAGTGTACTCGATCAAAAAGTACGAAATAAATATTAAGAAATAAAAAAAAACATGGTCGTACTCCTGGAGGGAGAGACACAGCCGGTCTCGGAGGGTAGGAACATAGCCCGCCATGACGGCCATTTTGAAAACGGGGTGCAAGGAAACCCAATACTACTCCGGAGTGATTTTATACACATTGTCACGTCGATCACGAGACTGTGCATCCTGTCACAGTCACTACTTTTTTTTCCACGTGCTACCACCCATGCTTTTTAAAAATTGCATATTTTCTACAACAAAGAGATATTGTTCTTTTACACAAATTTGTTTAAACGAATTTCTTTTCTTTTTACACGAATTGTTCTTTATTGCGAACATCCACAGTCGATTACAATGAGTGGAAAATCGCGATTCACCTTGAAAAAATTTGGCCTACATTTTTTTTCGCGATAAATGGAAACATTTTTTATTATATATTGACCACGGGGATCCATAAAAATTTCGATATATGTATAGAGATAATTTTGATGTAGGCAAAAGTTCGATATGTGAGAGTGTGTCTTTAATGTGCTACACAGACCAAATTTGCGATGTGTTTCGAGTTTTGAGGCAACGTAAGAGTGCGTAAATGATTACTACACCTGTCCATTTTTTAAAATTAGTATTTAAAAAGATTTGGAAATAGTATTTTTGTTATAAAGGTAATTCACTTTTTTTTTTATGCGACATCGCATAGTTTAATATAGCTACGATTGACTTCCAGTCGGTTCGGAATCTATTTTACACAGGTGTCTTCTAATATGCGATATGAAGTAAATTTTCGATTTATTTCGAGTTTCAATCTAAGCAGTTTCGATTTCTTTCGTGGCAAGGTGAGAATGTATAAATGTTAATTGCACTTCTCAGCTTGCTAAAAATAATGTATAAATAAATTTGGAAGTTGTATTTTTGTTATATAGACAATTCAACTCCTTTTCAAGCGGCGTAATGCAATCTTGTTACTGTAGATTTCCCAGTCGGTTTAGTGTTTTTTATTCACATATCTCAGTATACGATACAGAGGAAATTCTGGATTCATTTCGAATTTCAAATTAAGCAATTTCGATTAATTTTGAGCAACGTAAGGAATTATAAATACATGTTCATTGCATCTGTGAAAATTAAAAAGATAATAATTAAATTTGGGAATTGTATTTTCGTGACGACACTAATTGCACTTTTAAGTATGGGGAATGATACACCACAGATTAGGTGAAGAGGCAGAGATCTAAAAAGTTATCCCAAGTGAATATTTCCAAATTGAAAAATCAACTACTTTTCATTGGCGATTTTGTCCAAATGTTGGTGATTCATCGCCAACAACTGACAAACCCATGTGGTTATTCTGCACATGCGCAAAGATGCCACGTGACACGTATGCACCAATGAAACCTCTAAGATTGAATTACCCAAGAAATTTATTTATATGAAACAAAAAAGCGGTATTTTAAAAATCAAGAAAAAATACATTTTTTACATAGATTTCTCATTTTTTATATTCTTTGGAATATGAAGAATTATTGGCAAGCATTTATATTCTGCTACAGTTATTACTTCTACTAGTTTGAAAGTTAAAAAATACCTGAGTAAAATAGACTCCCACTAAAATATTATCAACATCTGGTGAGTATCACTGAGCTATACTACAATTGTAGTGCAGGCTAAGGACGTTTCCAAAGGACCACATCACTCCTTTATTTATACGCGTTAGGCAAACAATTTCAATGCGTCTTGTAATGTTAATAGATATTTTTAACAACAAAAACTAGTGGAGCTATTACATTTTAAGTTCATGTAAATCAAAAAAATAACGCAGAGCATTTAGTGAAAATGTCTTTTATCTTCAAATTGTGTTAAGAAGTAAGAATAATTTGGATTTTAGTTGAGAACTATATACTCAGTTAACAGACCGATATTCAACGCTTATTTTTGTGTTTTTCTACAAATTTATAAATTAATGATCATTAGTGTATGCTTTAGTTAATTAACCTTCAAAGATTAGTTAGTTTAGAAAGTGATAAAAAAAATTCCACGGCATACATATGGTATATAAAAGTGGAACTTATAATCTAACAAGGGAACCACTTTTGTGGAAGCTCGTACTCTGAGACAAGACATATCACAAATGATAGTCCCTAAATTTCTTATTAAGAATATGAAATCAGTTTTTTGTGAATAGCATATAAAATTTTTTTTCATTAATATTCAAAGTCCAAAAATCGCACTTTTTAGATGAAGTTTGATATTTTTTATTCGCACTGTATATGAAGATAAGAACTTTTTAACTCAATTTGAATAAAGAGGGTAATTGTATTTAACGGATAAAATTATAAAAGTACACGACAGATCATTCAGAGTATTTTAAAAAAATTTATAAAAACTAAGCTACTAATTTAAAAAGGTCGAACTTACAATTTTCGAAGTTAAAAAAGCACGGTATATATAAAAAAAATGTGGCCTGCAAAAGGGTTGCTGGTATCTAACTGGAAGGAGACCCACACGCTGAACGTATGTGACGATGTGTGGAACCGGCCAGGCCAGTAACCTAGTGTCCTACCCCGCCTTCAAGTGGTGCAGGCTGAGCTTTCTATTTATGTGGCAAATTAATATTTGCTGCACGGATAGAAAGGCGGAAGGGGAGGGCTAATTCACCAACCCGTCTAGCCAGCGTGGTGAAATTATGGCTAATTCCTCCATTATGTTGACACACCAGAAACCATGGCCCCTAGTCTCCAGGTGCTGGAGTGCTCCTGATCAAGGCAGCGGTCAGTGTGGCATGAAAGCAGGGGGTGCTAAGAATCACTGGAATGGCCCAGGCTGCCGTTTGTTATTGACCTTGGCAACGTACAGCGGCGGATTTTTAAGCAGGCGCATAAGGCACAGGCTTAAGGGCGGCACTTCTCGCAGGGCGGCGACAAAGAGTTTAAAAAACAAAATTTCCAGATTGGACAATGTTGAAAATAATGTTTCTTTTTAATTATTGCCTTGTTTCCCCCAACAGCGATGATATAGGAGCCTACTTTAACTTGCCGGCAAATGCAAACTACAGAATCGAAAGACAAAGAGATATGACCATATGATCATATTGTTTACATTACAATATCCGATACTTCCCACCAGAAGCAGATGTATCTGGTATCAACAGGTGGAAATTGACATTAGCTGTTGATGTTAACTTTCTGACTTCGGGAACAGCCAGAACGGAAACGTTTTGCAGGCGTAATTGAAGGTAAACAAAACGATGGTCCACGTTGGCAATGGGCTTTCTGCGTAATATGTGCCACATTTGATATTCACAGTTGCTGTGCGGTTTTGGGCATAAGCGTAACCGCGAAATTTTTCTGGTGGGAGTGGGGGCGGCATGGCCCCCAGAAAAGCTTACCAGTTTTCTCATCGATATTTAAAAAAAAAAGTATTGATAATTCTTATTCCCAGAAAAACGTATAGATATTCGTCTATATCACTCTATCGGAATATCGATAAACCTGCTGCTTCCAAACGTCCCTAATTTCAAAGAATCAATTTTTAAGTACCTTTTTATTGAACTATACGAGGGAACACATAACTTTCCCCTTTTCGTAGTAGAGTTATGATTTATTCATTAACATACTAGCGTATGGCAGAAATCAATATTTATATAAATTGATTAAATATTCAGAAATCAAAGAACGATCACGGGCACCGTAGGCATACTGTTCGTTCACGAAAAGACGTTGGATGGAACAGTTAGAAATAACGGGAGGTGACGTCACAAACGGGTTAGTTCATTACAACAGAGGAGGACTACAATTTCAGAACTGGTTTTTGGTGAACGTTTGTCGGCGCCAAAATCAAGTTCTGAAATTGGAGTCCTCCTCTGCTGTAATGGGATAGGCCGTTTGTAACGTCACCTCCCGTTATTTCTAACTATTCCATCGGACTTCTTTCAATGAACGAAGAGTAACTATGGCATTTTTTGTGTTGTGAGAGGGGGGGGAGCATGACCTTTTTTTATGAGAATAAATTATAAAGGCCTATTGAGTTTTAGTCTCCTATATAATTTTATTTGCAATCATGGATGCATGTGGAGGGAGGTGTGTGTGTGTAGTGGGGGAGGGGGGGAGCTGCTCCCTAAATCAAGCAAATAAAAATACTGAACTAAAAGTGGCATTAAAATTTAAATTGTAGTAAAATGGTGCTCTGCCCATAATACAAATCCTGGCTACGTCTATTATTCACGGCTTTAAAACATTTCGTTAAAACAATTTGGTGTTGATTAATGCACTACTGGGTAACGCAGTGTTATAATAGTTAATGTAAATATTGTAATTATGCGGATTGTGATCGATATTCTGGCCGGTATTTTAAACTTAGCTATTGAAAAATACAGAACGGATCCATCTACGATCATTATTCGTGTAATACATGAACAATTATATGAAAGTGGGAGATCATTACCTGCATTTGGAGAAATTATAGTAAATAGAATAATTTTTGAGAATGAGAAGTAACGTTAGATTTTAAGAATGATGATAGCATAAATGGCAACAGCAATATAGATTATATTTCTGACGATAATAACAGTTCTGTAATTCACACTTTTAATAACAACCGTTTATATTATACATCTGACAATGTATTTTTCGGAGAAAATTGTACTTTGGAAGAAATGAGAAACATTGCGAGCTTTTACAATTCCTGCAAAAGAAAGAAATCTCAACAGAATCAAAGACGATGTCGAAAAGCAGTGGATTATGAAATAAGTCATTTTAAAAAATATATTACGGAATTTGGGACAAATAGGAAGAAATATAAATTAATTCAATGTACACTATTAGAAAAATTCAAACACGCTGTGTAAGTGTATATTCGTATATGATGCAGACTAAAAGAGATGCGCTTATCATAAAGAAAAGGGTTTAAACATTAGGAACTGTATGATTTCAAAGAGTTTTATATACAGAATAAAAATATGAGTATATATTCTCGTAAAGTTACGAAACATATAACAGACAAAATTAAAATAAAGAAGCCGTAGAAAACACAGCAACTAAATTCGTGTTAACATCACGTAATGCATTTGCACATTGCTCAAAGAGCCAAATATTTAATGCTGATCAGAGTGGTTTTGCATATTTCATACCAAATAAGAGAATATTATCTCACAAAGATGAAAAAAAAAAAAAATTTAGTTTCGTCCGCGTAATCTGTGACCCACTCATACACTTTTATATGCCCTTACTTATCAATGGATGGAAAATTGAAAGGTTAATTGTTACGTTTGCGTGAATTGAGTGAATTCTGTTAGCCTCAAGTATGACGTCACACTTGTTTCGTACTACTAATGCTTACACCACATACACGCCCTGCGGTGGCGCAGTGTGGTAACGCGTTCGCCTAGTACGCCGTTAATCCGGGTTCGACTCCCAACAGTGTACAAAGAACGCTTACTCAGAGATCTCATAAAAAGATCGCACTGCTCACTGTAGTCCGGGGTTTGGTTCCCTAGGCCATAAGAGGTTCGGATTCCTCGGAAAACAGTAGGTCCCGGCGCAGCATGACCATTGTAGTCTTTGAGCCGTAAAACAAACATACACAAAGTCTTCTAAAATGAGTACCGAAATCATGAATGAAGGGTTTTTAAATTGCTTCTTTCTACTTTAACCCCTATCACCTTGAGTCATATGAAATTCTTAAATTAGATCAACTGACCCATCTACATATAGCGACCTGCAGACAGAGGCGGATTAAATCTGTTGGAGGCCCCTGGCGGTAAAAATTTCGAGGCCTTTAGACCAAAGCTATCTGCAATAATAAAATGCACAAAAAAAAATTTATATTTTTCATTTAACGAAATTTTGTTTTCCAATATACCATTTTGTGTTAAAGAAACATTATTATTATCTAGTATCAATGTTTCTTTTAGCGAACGCTATGAATGGAAGCGACAGGAGAGGAAAAGTGGAGTAAGCTTCAATCCAATGTTGTTAAAATTCAAGGTTATCAAGAATTGTTCAATTTAACTTTGGTGAATATTTCAGCTCATAGATGGCGCTGATATTTATTGCGTATCCATGTACTTTTGAACCTAAGCAGCAGTGCGCCATGTCACATTCACGGCTGACGGAGGACAACCTAACGCAGAAGTGGATGCGCATTCTCAGCCGTAGCTCATAGCCGAGAATGCATCTCTCAATGCTCAATGAGTCCGTGTTTATGTCTCCGCTGTTCTTTGACGTGTGATTACATGAACTCCACCGTTTTTGGAGGCGAAAGGTGTTAATTAACCCACCGCATTTTTTTTTATGCATTTTGCTGTTTCGTTAACAGATCTGGGAAGTCATCATCGAAGTGAAAGAAATATAAGTGAAGGTTACAAGAGATGCGACCCTGAGCTGTTCATTTTTGAAAAATTCCTGGCGATCGTTACCCGCTTGCACTAAAAAACTCCAATGTAACAAAATCTTATAACGCATGTGCTGAAAAATATACTCAAAGGCGGGAAATATGCACCCTTCACTGCTATGCATCAAACAGTGTGTCGGAATTCCACTGCAGTTTTTGCGCTCGTTTGATATGTAAACGGTACTTTCCGGGGTCTTCAGTGTATTATATTGTGAGGAAACGTTTTCCTGGATTATATGACTGAGATCAACATGTCTCCTGGTAAAAAAATCCCCAACGACAGAGTAAGTGCAACATATTTTTCTAGTTGAATTTTGTGACATTCTTCTGAACTGAAAACCTTGAGCTTTTCTTTTTTGTGTTTACATTTTTCTTCCTTTTGGGTGATGGTGAATTGTATGGGCATTCTGTACGTTTATTCCATTGAAATTGAGTGATTAATATTATGTTTTGGAAGCAAAATATCCATTAAGCAAAAAGAAACTGGTAAATTAATTCCAATTGCTTTGGCTGTTTCAGTAATCAGTTATCATCTGCTCATTGAGTCCAGGTAGAATAATCGCTCCCAATAACGTCCTAATTAACTAATTATTTCCGTTTACCAACGATACGTTGCGGTCCCTGTAAATATTTCATTGAATTACACATATTCCGATCAGTAGCGTAGCAAAGGGAGGGGCTCAGAGGCACAAGCCCCCCCATTGGATATCAAAACACATTATTTTCTCATAGGCCGCATCGTAAAGTTTTCTTTAAAGCTTTTGAGCCCCCCCCCCATGAGTTTTGAATGGCTACGCTATTGATTTAGATTAGCACTTTTTTTTATGGTTAACAGCTTCTTACTTCTCCTCCTCTTGAAAGTTGATGATGGGCAAGATTACTGTATTTAAAAATATTCATTTACTGATCTTACACAGGTGAATCAGATCCAGAAGTATTTATTTTTGATTGAAATATAATTTTTGAGAAATCTACAAAATGCTAGTCTATGAAGATTTGTTTGCATTTATGTTGAGAATAATGAATTTTGGATATTTTTAAATTTTAATAGATAAATCGGAATTTACTTTGTGTATTTTTGCGAGTGAAGTACAAAAGATAAGTTTATCAGTTTGACGCATTGATTATGAAAGTGGGATGGTGAAGCTAAACCTTGAACAAGGTTTTGTCACAACCACAAAAAAATTGTTTGCGTTATTTCGGAAGGGATGGGACGGGGCCGCATTACAATACTTGCACAATTCGACAGGATTTGTGAAACAGTTCGTCTTAAAAGTAATTCGTGTTAACGGAATTTGACTAGATATTTTACGTATAAACCGATTAAGTTGTGTATATAAATAAATGTTCATTTTAAAAACGAGTAATGTAAAAAATCAACGATCAAATCTCTCTCTCTCTTTCTATATACATATATATATATAAAATTAATAATAAGGAAAATATGAAATAACATAAAAATAAATATATATACATACTTATATATTAAAGGAATTAAAAAATTAAATAAATTAAATGAAAAGAAATATAAGCAAATAATAAAATTAAATAAATTAAATGAAAAGAAGCATAAGCAATTCATAAAAGGTGACTGCGCAAAAGCTGCAATTGCATTTTTTATGATAAAAACAGTATTTTTAAAAATGTAAGAAAGTTATGAAAAATTGAAATGACAGGAAATTGACAGAAATAGAGATAGCAGAAACACAGTAAAAACATTAAAAATAAAAAATAAAAACAGAATAACAATAAATTAGCAAAAATATTTTCACTGCCAATAAGTTTAGCAACTTCATAGGAAATACAAAAATAGAGTCAGTAAGTAAAAACAAGCAATTTGAGATAAGAAACGGAGATAATTTGACGAAAATATCATAACAAATGGAAAATGAAAAACGGGATACCACGTGTAGGAACTTTTTCAAGGGAGGCTCCAAGCACGTGGTCCTTCAGCAATGGAATGTTTCTGTATGGAAAGTAGCTTAAGCTTAAAAATTCCACGCCTCACGACATTTCAGGAGCAAAAAACGAGCCGAATTAAAACGAATAAAATTTATGAAAATGATAAAAAATTGGGGGATATACATTGGGATGCAGACGGAATAACGATACAGCGAACAAGGTGTGAACAAAGTTAGGTTTAAACGGAAAAGAGGGGAGGGCAACACACGCACACACACATATATATATATAAATGAAAGAGTTCTAATTATACCAATATATATACATATATAATCTATTTATTTACCCCATTTTCACAAAAGAGATACAAAATAAGAATGATGAGCAGTGCCAGATTTACATATAAGTCAAGTTAGCCAGAAGCTAAGGGTCCCTCGATCTCGAGGCTCCTGCCGCAAAGGCCTTGAAAAGACCTGGTTTTATTTAAATTCATAAGCGTCATTTTAATCTTGGTTATTTGCAAGAGAAATTTTCATCATTAATGTACCTGTATATTGAAGCTAATGAACTTTCAAGGAAAAATTCACAATTTATTGATTAAATACCGCGAGGGTCACATTTTTTAGGGGCCCCTTTCTGTTCTTCCAGTCTGGGGGCCCGTAAAATCTTAATCCGGCACTGATGATGAGCAATAAATATTTTCCATAAGTACAAATTACAAATCTTCATGTAAGATGACAAATTGCGAAGTTTTTGTTCCCCCCACGAACAAGATGCATATGGTTTATTTGTCTTGTCGCTCACATTATGCAATTTTTTCTATTAATCTGCCTATGAAATAATTTTTAAAATACTAATTTTTCGTAAGAAGGCAATGAGAAATAGGTTTTTATTTTTTTAATATTTTTATTTCGGGTATTCGTTTTTGTAATCCTAATGGGATTACCTGGGCGTGGGCGTACAGGCCATATGGCCAGCTGGAAAGCCTCACTAAAAGGCGATCTCGCTACATATTCAAAGTGGGCGTTACGTTGGTGATTCTTTTAGCCTTTTTGCTACAAATATTTAATAGTGATATTATTAAAATATATCAGTGATTAGCAACTGGTATTTATTTATTTATAATGAGAATTTTTGGGGCAGTCTGGGTTTCATTAGATCTAATTTTTTTTAGTCATTCTTGATTAAGCGGACCAATTTAAAATATTTCTAAATTACCACAGATACCGAAAATAAAGTTATCAATATTTATTTATTTATTGAAAATAAACATATTTAAATCTATTGAGACTACATTTAAATTTTTTGCTAGCGTAATACTTTTTAATTTTAATGAAAAAATAACAATCTTGTTGATTCTTTGTAATGTAACAGGATAACATAATCCAGCAGCAGAGGTTTTAAAATTAATTTAAGAAGGGAAGAGGATTAACTCACCATTGTAGACTTATGAATTATAAATGGTAGATATTAATTTTATTTTGACGAAGAGATTTATATTTTATCCATGGAAAAAAAATTCTGCACTTTGATCGCCTTTTTTGGTGAAATAAGTGTTATTTTAAAGATTGAGTAAAGCTGATAAAAGTGCTATAATTATTTATTTTTACAAACGCATTACAAGTAATTATGACGGGTAAAAGTTACATTCTGTAAGCTCCAATTTTGCGTATGTCAAATTAAATATAAATCGAATTTTATTTCAAGATGAATTTAATGTAAATCAAACTAAATGTGAGTCGAATTTTACGTAAGTCGAATTAAATGTCAATTCACAATTGTCTAAATTAAATAGTACCCTTTTCCCATTTCAGTCACATGTGCACATGTTCCTCTGAACCTAACAATTCAAAATTAATAATTCAATTCACCATAAAAATATTCAGCCCCGCTTTTGCAAACATCTCGGCGGCGAACCCTTCGTTTAAAATTTGCCATCGTAGGCTTTAACCTTCTCAACCTATTGCTAAATCTGTCACTGGTTGAATCTAGTGAAAGTCAACACTCTCGGTGGGGGGTGAATTCACATTCAAAGTAATTCACGTTATCCTGAAATGATAGGATCGTGTATTATATACTTAAGACAAGGATTGAGAAAACAGTTTATGTAAAAAGTAATTCACGTTAGCGATGTTCGTCTGTAATCAAAGGCGTAGCCAGGGGGGTTGGGATTGTAACCTTCCCCCCCATCCAATTGAGCCTATAATTCTCCTCCCATCAACAATTCTGTGTACACCTATTATCGCAATACACTGTAAACATTATGAAAACGTGGAAGAAGTTTAGTTTAAAGATTCGATTTCCTTTAAGGCACTATTAAGTGATAACGGATAGTTTTTTTTAATGAATAAATAAATATAAGTTCTCAAATTGTTTTTTACTACATTATCTATTCAGTTTCGGTTTTAGGTCCATAATAAACTTCAATATATTAGATTTTTTTTAAAGTTACGGTGAACATGGTTGAAAGTTTGACGTAATTTAGACGTTTTAATATTTTTATAATACAATATTTGAGTGAAACTCCGTCAGAATTTTATTTATTTCCCATATACATGAAATTAGTATTCAACGGCAAATTATTATTCGCCATGATGGAGAGTGGACTATTCCAGCAGTTCGTTTCTTTACCTCTGGCTGACCCACTTCCCCTTAAATGTGTCCTGCAGGGGTCCATGGCATCCACGTTTAAACTTTAAAATTCTAAATTAAATTAAGGGTTTAAAACCGCGGCTGAAAATTTGAAACCCTAAAGTGCTTCAAATGTATATTTATACTTGTTCTCACACCAAGCGTCTTCTAGTGTGGAAAGGAGGAAGAAATAAATAAATGTACACATTTAATATTATAAATATATATGTTTTAAACTGAGTATATTTAGACTTTAAAATATAATAATCACAGCAATACCAAATACCGAATTAATTTATTAGGCAGAAGGCTGGCACAGTATTTTACATAGGAGGGCACGAAATTTTTAAAATTTTCAGATTGAGTCAAAAAATGGTGAGGCGCTTTCCTGGAGGTTGCTAAGCGATGGAAGTGTACGGTTGATTGATTGTAAGTAACAGAAAAAGTCCGACGAGTTTTGAAATTTTGCGCCCTGGGCGGTGCCGGATTAAGTTTTTTATGGGGCCCTAGGTCAGAAGGATAGAATGGGTCCTTAAAAAATGTGGCACTCGCGATATTTAGTCATGATAGGAGCTTTTAATTTGAGGTCATTAGTTCATTATCGAAGTTATTAGTTCAGTATTGAAGTCATTAGTTCATTATCGAAGTTATTAGTTCAGTATTGAAGTCATTAGTTCATTATCAAAGTTATTACTTCATTATACAGTCTAACTTCGATTTAACGATGCCCGATTTAACATCGTCCACGATTTAACGATTGTTTAGGATTGAGTCCAGCGTTATATTTTCCTCGATTAAACGTTTGATTCCTCGATTTAACGATAACTTTTCATCATTAGCCAGTAGCTGCAAGTAGAATTTCAGTTAGAAAATCAGTTATCATCAGAAAATCAACTTCAATTGACTTCACTCACTTGAAGCGAATGCTGATTTACAGTGTGTAAAGAAGTATTTACTGAGTTTTGACGTCAATGATGGTCTTTTCGATGCATTTGAAAAAACCAAAAAGGCAATGTTAAATGCCAACTCCCAAGAAAAACCAAAACAAACGTCAAATCAAAGATTTCTTTTCGAAGCAGTAATTAAGCACGTACTTGTGTCTTATGTTTATTAAAATTAACATGGATTTTCCAGAACGCTTATAAGCACTTTATGATCTTTTCGATAGTTTCTTATATCAGTTCTGATTAATAGCATACCCATGACTATTGTTCGGGGGGGGGGACGGAAAACGTAAAAAATGGTGGTGTTTTTTTGCTGTGATAGTTGTTATTTTTAAAGAATTCTATGTAAATTTTCAACCCAAGGAAGAGCCCGAGATCTATTGCTTCCGTCCCCCACCAGCAATTGCGTCATTTGTTCCGATGAACATGTTTCCCCAGTGTAACGAATTCCTCGATTTAATGATTATTTTCACTGGTCCCTTGAAAATCGTTAAATCGTGGTTAAACTGTATATGAATAAAGAAAATTTCTCGGACGTTTGTAAATAAACAAGATTGAGGTGATGATGTTTAAATTTAAATAAGGCCAGGTCTCTTCAAAACCTCTGCAGGGGGTACCTAAATCTATGGTTTTGTTTAGGTGTTTTGTCACAAATGCACGAGGCGATTTAAATTTTTTTTCCATACAACAATAAAACTTTTTACGCCCCTTAAAATGTTATATAAACAAACTATGCCTTTCTATTCTCTTCCATTTCTAATCTAATTATTGTACCAGCAAGTTATCATCATCCTCGTATGTAACTCATATATGTGGGAATTACATTAGACTTTAGAATGAAGCTCTCTATGGATAAATATTATGTCCTTTAATGAATAATTGCTACAGCTACTTCACAAAGTTACAACGGCCCGGCCTTTCTTTTTCGTTAACGCACATAACACAAATTGTTACTGGGAAAAGTTGGGACTATCTCCTGAAATACACGATACCAAAAAAGCTCCCAAGGAAGGTCGGGAAAGCTTGCTTCAGACTTACGACTGGACATGATTACCTACAACAGAACCTCCACCGAATTCACCTACATGCCCCTTGTGTGAACTTGACCTAATGACCGAGGAACCATCTTCTTTCATGCCCAAGACTAAAAAATATCATGGACGATAATTCTGGAGAAAATCTTTGTGTTTTTTTCCACCTGTCAAATCGATATTGGGCTGCTAATACATTAATCGCCGAAAGGCTAGAAAATGGCGTTGGATTAAAAAAAAATTAAGTCAGAATTCGTCATAAGTAGGGCCAGGATTTCTATGCACGTGTATGGTTTTGCATATTTCTGCACATTTCGCCTTTGCCCACATATTTTGAATATTTTGGCATATTTCTGCTAAGTGTGCATCAAATTTTCAAAAAGTGTGTATTTTTCTAATCCGCTTGTAATTCTTCAACCAATTAGATTAATTCGATGTTTATTTCTTCTTCTTCTTTTTTTAAAAAAAAATGCATTTTTTTTAAACTTTTCAATAAAAAAAAAAAATGCTACAGAATATGTTTTCATTATAAATGATATAATTAGATAATATTAAAGTTAGAAAAAAATAATTTTAGGCGTCTTCATATTTGTGTGGTGATATTTCTCAATATGTATAATACTTTCAAAGTCAAAACAAGCGTAACATTTACCAACCCAAGCCATGGGCGCCCGCTGGCGTAGACAAGTGAGGACCATTGCCCCCTGCCCCCATTTTATGCTTCGATTTTCTTTGGGGGGGGGGCGAAGTGAGGTAGAAAATTTTTATGCAAAAGAATTACTGTTGCAGAATCCCATTGGTTTGGTATGTTACCGCTGTTAAGACATTTGGTAAAGAATTTTGCAAGTATGTCTTCTACATATTCTCCAGCTTCTTTTAGGATATCTAATGTAATACCATCATCACCAGGGGCTCTTCCTTTCTTCATACTTTTTATTGCAAATGAAACTTCTTCTTTTAAGATTTTAGGAGCTGTTCCTTCGACTATTTCAATGTCTTCGTTTAATCCACTGTTACTTTCGTATAGATTTTTGTAGAATTCTTCAACTCTTCTAAGTATTTCTTCCCTATTTCTTGTTACGGTGCCATCCTCTCCTTTTAATGCAATGATGTGTTTCTTCCCAATAGACAAACTCCCTTTAACAACCCTAAGGCTCTTGTTATTTTCAATGGCCTTCCTTACTAACTCACAGTTGAATTTTCTTATGTCTTCTTTCATGCTTTTGCGCAGAGTTTTACAAAGTTCTATGTACTCAATCCTGGAACTGGTATTTTGATTGTCCACCTTCATATCTCTTCGCCTTTTCATGAGTTGTTTCGTCTTCTCAGATAATTTGCTATTGTGCTTTTTACATA